>CM046725.1:2688200-3288200 GCA_025584915.1 Monochamus saltuarius
GTAACATTTGTGCCTCCGTAATGCCGAAACCGTACGAGATAGCAAAAGACTAAGATGTGGGTCTACTTAGCTTTCGAAAAGAGCTATTCGTTCATCCAAACCGCATTCCTCTAGATCGATTAATAAAGAAGTTATGAGTTGTTCGCTAACAGGTTAATTTTGAGGTAAGAAGTAAAAACAGTAACATTTGTGCCTCCATAATGCCGAAACCGTACGAGATATCAAAAAACTAAGATGTGGGTCTACTTAGCTTTCGAAAAGAGCTATTCGTTCATCCAAACCGCATTCCTCTAGATCCATTAATAAAGAAGTTATGAGTTGTTCGCTAACAGGTTAATTTTGAGGTAAGAAGTAAAAACAGTAACATTTGTGCCTCCATAATGCCGAAACCGTACGAGATATCAAAAAACTAAGATGTGGGTCTACTTAGCTTTCGAAAAGAGCTATTCGTTCATCCAAACCGCATTCCTCTAGATCCATTAATAAAGAAGTTATGAGTTGTTCGCTAACAGGTTAATTTTGAGGTAAGAAGTAAAGACAGTAACATTTGTGCCTCCATAATGCCGAAACCGTACGAGATATCAAAAAACTAAGATGTGGGCCTACTTAGCTTTCGAAAAGAGATATTCGTTCATCCAAACCGCATTCCTCTAGATCGATTAATAAAGAAGTTATGAGTTGTTCGCTAACAGGTTAATTTTGAGATAAGAAGTTAAGACAGTAACATTTGTGCCTCCATAATGCCGAAACCGTACGAGATATCAAAAAACTAAGATGTGGGTCTACTTAGCTTTCGAAAAGAGCTATTCGTTCATCCAAACCGCATTCCTCTAGATGGATTAATAAATTTACGGGTTGTTCGCTAACAGGTTAATTTTGAGGTAAGAATTAAAGACAGTAACATTTGTGCCTCCGTAATGCCGAAACCGTATGAGATATCAAAAAACTAGGATGTGGGCCTACTTAGCTTTCGAAGAGAGCTATTCGTTCATCCAAACCGCATTCCTCTAGATCCATTAATAAAGAAGTTATGAGTTGTTCGCTAACAGGTTAATTTTGAGGTAAGAAGTAAAAACAGTAACATTTGTGCCTCCATAATGCCGAAACCGTACGAGATATCAAAAAACTAAGATGTGGGTCTACTTAGCTTTCGAAAAGAGCTATTCGTTCATCCAAACCGCATTCCTCTAGATCCATTAATAAAGAAGTTATGAGTTGTTCGCTAACAGGTTAATTTTGAGGTAAGAAGTAAAGACAGTAACATTTGTGCCTCTATAATGCCGAAACCGTACGAGATATCAAAAAACTAAGATGTGGGTCTACTTAGCTTTCGAAAAGAGCTATTCGTTCATCCAAACCGCATTCCTCTAGATGGATTAATAAATTTACGGGTTGTTCGCTAACAGATTAATTTTGAGGTATGAAGTTAAGACAGTAACATTTGTGCCTCTATAATGCCGAAACCGTACGAGATATCAAAAAACTAAGATGTGGGTCTACTTAGCTTTCGAAAAGAGCTATTCGTTCATCCAAACCGCATTCCTCTAGATCCATTAATAAAGAAGATATGAGTTGTTCGCTAACAGGTTAATTTTGAGGTAAGAAGTAAAGACAGTAACATTTGTGCCTCCATAATGCCGAAACCGTACGAGATATCAAAAACTAATATGTGGGTCTACTTAGCTTTCGAAAAGAGCTATTCGATCTTCCAAACCGCATTCCTCTAGATCGATTAATAAAGAAGTTATGAGTTGTTCGCTAACAGGTTAATTTTGAGATAAGAAGTTAAGTAACATTTGTGCCTCCATAATGCCGAAACCGTACGAGATATCAAAAACTAAGATGTGGGTCTACTTAGCTTTCGAAAAGAGCTATTCGTTCATTCAAACCGTATTCCTATAGATGGATTAATAAATTTACGGGTTGTTCGCTAACAGGTTACTTTTGAGGTAAGAAGTTAAGACAGTAACATTTATGCCTCCATAATGCCGAAACCGTACGAGAAATCAAAAAACTAAGATGTGGGTCTACTTAGCTTTCGAAAAGAGCTATTCGTTCATCCAAACCGCATTCCTCTAGATCCATTAATAAAGAAGTTATGAGTTGTTCGCTAACAGGTTAATTTTGAGGTAAGAAGTAAAAACAGTAACATTTGTGCCTCCATAATGCCGAAACCGTACGAGATATCAAAAAACTAAGATGTGGGTCTACTTAGCTTTCGAAAAGAGCTATTCGTTCATCCAAACCGCATTCCTCTAGATCGATTAATAAAGAAGTTATGAGTTGTTAGCTAACAGGTTAATTTTGAGGTAAGAAGTTAAGACAGTAACATTTGTGCCTCCATAATGCCGAAACCGTACGAGATATCAAAAAACTAAGATGTGGGTCTACTTAGCTTTCGAAAAGAGCTATTCGTTCATCCAAACCGCATTCCTCTAAATCGATTAATAAAGAAGTTATGAGTTGTTCGCTAACAGGTTAATTTTGAGGTAAGTTCTAAAGACAGTAACATTTGTGCCTCCGTAATGCCGAAACCGTACGAGATATCTAAAAACTAAGATGTGGGCCTACTTAGCTTTCGAAAAGAGCTATTAGTTCATCCAAACCGCATTCCTCTAGATCGATTAATAAAGAAGTTACGAGTTGTTCGCTAACAGGTTAATTCTGAGGTAAGTAAAGACAGTAACATTTGTGCCTCCATAATGCCGAAACCGTACGAGATATCAAAAACTAATATGAGGGTCTACTTAGCTTTCGAAAAGAGCTATTCGTTCATCCAAACCGCATTCCTCTAGATCGATTAATAAAGAAGTTATGAGTTGTTCGTTAACAGGTTAATTTTGAGGTAAGAAGTTAAGACAGTAACATTTGTTCCTCTATAATGCCGAAACCGTACGAGATATCAAAAACTAAGATGTCGGTCTACTTAGCTTTCAAAAAGAGCTATTCGTTAATCCAAACAGCATTCCTCTAGATCCATTAATAAAGAAGTTATTAGTTGTTCTCTAACAGGTTAATTTTGAGGTAAGAAGTTAAGACAGTAACATTTGTGCCTCCATAATGCCGAAACCGTACGAGATATCAAAAAACTAAGAAGTGGGTCTACTTAGCTTTCGAAAAGAGCTATTCGTTCATCCAGACCGCATTCCTCTAGATCGATTAATAAAGAAGTTACGAGTTGTTCGCTAACAGATTAATTTTGAGGTAAGAAGTTAAGACAGAAACATTTGTGCCTCCATAATGCCGAAACCGTACGAGATATCAAAAAACTAAGATGTGGGTCTACTTAGCTTTCGAAAAGAGCTATTCGTTCATCCAAACCGCATTCCTCTAGATCGATTAATAAAGAAGTTAGGAGTTGTTCGCTAACTGGTTAATTTTGAGGTCAGAAATAAATACAGTAACATTTGTGCCTCCTTAATGCCGAAACCGTACGAGATATCAAAAAACTAAGATGTGGGCCTACTTAGATTTCGAAAAGAGCTATTAGTTCATCCAAACCGCATTCCTCTAGATCGATTAATAAAGAAGTTATGAGTTTTTCGCTAACATCATAATTTTGAGGTAAGTAAAAACAGTAACATTTGTGCCTCCATAATGCCGAAACCGTACGAGATATCAAAAAACTAAGATGTGGGTCTACTTAGCTTTCGAAAATAGCTATTCGTTCATCCAAACCGCATTCCTCTAGATCGATTAATAAAGAAGTTACGAGTTGTTCGCTAACAGGTTAATTTTGAGGTAAGAAGTAAAGACAGTAACATAATAATAATAATAATAATAAAAGGTCTTTATTAGTGTTTACAAAGAACACACAACATCTGGGCGAAGTCTAGCTTTCGCTACTCTACTTAACCCAGTATAAGGTACAAAAAAATATAAAAACTAACATAACAAAAACAACTTAATGCTACTATTACAATCATTATAATTCAAATATATTTTTTTATCATTAGCACGTTACTGGCAAGATAAGAAAAACTCTTTAATTCTTTTACGGAAACTGTTCAGAGATAGAATCTTTAGTTCATCATTAAGGCTATTATAAATTTTAATAGAGTTGTAAGTAAAAGATCTTGTAAATACCGCCTTGGAGTGCCTTGGAGGAGATAATTTAAAATTATATCTAGTTTGTACTGGGTGTGTCTCATACATAAAAATAAACTTATTTCGAAGATAAGAAGGAGTAGAAGATTGAAACAAACGATACACAAATACTGACATATGGTACTTAAAAACATTTTCAATATTAAGCCAATGCAACTCTTTTATTTTAGCTGATACTCTATCAAACCTCTTCAGACCAAACACAAATCTGCAACACGAGTTCTGAATTTTTTGAATTCTATACTTTGTTACACTGTCCAAACATGGAAAATAAAGTATGAGACAGTAATTTACAAAAGATAAAACCATTGATTCGGCCAGAGACTTCCTCAATTCAAATGTCATAATATTTCTACTCCTGTAGAGGTGCTTAAGAGCCAAATAAGATTTTTTAATTATCAGTGATATATACTCTTGAAATCTAAGTCGGCAATCAAATATAATGCCAAGATTTTTTGCAGATTGCTTTAAGGGTATAAATTCATCATCAAGCTTTAACACAAGTTGAGTTTTAAGTAAACGCTCTCTGAATTTAGAACAGAAAAGTAAGGCACTGCACTTGTTCAAATTTAGTTTTAAATTATGAGCTTTAGAATATTTAGATATTGCCAACAGATCACTATTCAAGCAAGCACTGGCCGCAACAGTATCATTAGGATCAAATGAAAAAAACAATTGAGTATCATCTGCAAACGCAAGCATTTGAGATGAATTTATTTTACTAAACATGTCGGATGTGTATATTAAAAAGAGAATAGGACCCAAAACCGACCCCTGCGGAACCCCCGATGTAACACTACCCAGGCAACACAGTTCCATCTAATTAACGTTAATAATTCGACTAGACGATCAGTCTAGAGACGGTCTTTTGTAAACTGTTTATCAACGACTAAATGTCCCCGAGATAAACGTATATATTTCATATACCATAGAGTATAAGTAGATGTTCTTATTCAACATCTTTCTGATAGCTGATGTGTACGTCTAATTTCAGTCTATGTATTAAAACTAAATAGATGTTTTAAGTTGACATTATATTGATGTCTACATATTATGTATATATTTGATATAACATCGGGTATAAATATATGTCCTTATTAAACATCTTTCTGATAGCTATTGTATATGTCTAATTTCAATCTAAGTATTAAAACTAAGTAGATGTTTTGAGTTGACATTATATTGATGTCTATATATTATGTATATATTTGATATAACATAGAGTATAAATATATAGTAATTATTCAACATCTTTTTGATAGCTATTATACACGTCTAATTTCATCTACATATTAAAACTAAATATATGTTTTCAGTTGACATTATATTTATGTCTATATATTACGTATATATTTAATCCATGTTAAATTAATTATAGTTGTCTTACCTTTATTGCTTCTTCACCAGGAAATTACAAAAACGTACAATAATTATCAAAATGTACAAGGAAAAGTTAAAGGGACTTACGAAAAAGATTGAGATTAATAAAATGTAATGAAACCATCCATCAGAAACAAAAAATTCAAATTGGTTTAGGTTTCTTATGCTGCTGAGGGAAAAACCGATGCGTCTCTCAAAACGTTGTGAAACTTAAACTAACAACATACCAACCAACAGACCACAGAAGCCTTCAATTAACATCTTAACAGTAGTTACATACAACTAATAATTTAATTCTTATTTTTTTATATAAATTTTGATTCTATTTTTAATGTATACGCAAGATGTGTGTCAATGTAAAATATTGAGAATATAAGGATGAAATATTTAAACCGGTTAATAAAATTGTCACTCTGCATGCATCTACAAATGTTATAGTAATTTCAACACATGATCAACTAAGAATGAACTAAAAAATATTTTAAGTTGGGTATAATTATTGAATACTACATTTATAGATTTTATATTTTTATTGAATCTTATTGTATGGTACCTACATTTTCAGTATTATTTTTTACACGCTTATTATTGTATCGCTGATTGGCCAACCTCAACCAGTCCTTAATGGCGCCTGAAATTGTCAAATCGTTTAAATCTGAGGGTTTACTTTGCTGATCTGAATACATCGAATATATTGAATCTGAAACAAGACAATACATATTAATGTTTTGTAATTTATAGGCTATCAGGTTTACCTTTCATACCCTCCAAAAGTTTTGAAAATTTAAAACCTCTTTTTCCGTTACTTCCAGCCCAATTAAATTTTCGGTCCAGCCTATCTGAAAATATAATTTTGACCATATTTGTAGTTGCCGCCCTAATGGAACTTCCTCCTAGGCAAGCTAAACGATTTTTCTGAACTGTATGTAAATATGAATTTGCTTCATGTAGAAACAAGGTACCTATATAAGTATAATAAATTGTTAATGAAATTATTACTACAAATATTGATAGTTTCTTAGTTAAGTCAGTTATTTATTGTTCAATGTTGCATTTTATTGATGACAATAATAGAAATAGGTAATATCTAACAATATATCACTGTCTTAACCAGAAAATCAACTCACTGCAGCGAAACGTTTTCTGAAGCATTGTTGATTAACTGCAGAATTCAACCAAGGGCTACTACTGCTACTATAAATACCTAATACCTAGTATTACAACATTATTTTGATAAAATGTAATAGATAGGTACATAAGCAGGTACCAACTCTGCAGTATTTATGTATTTACTATACCTACTAAATGCCGCTAATATTTTTGTGTTCATGCATTATATTTGAACTTGACGAATTTAATTCCACGCCGAAAAATGTTTCACTAGATTATTAAAATAATAAAGGGGTTTGGTCATGTTATTTATTAACGTTAAATCTTAAATACGTAAGTAGGTACCTACTTCAATAAATAATAGGTACATTAGGAATTTTTAACCATCGAATGCATGTATTCTGTATTGATGTAACAGTGTATTATTAATTAATGTATCTATTTATCTAATGAAGGCATTAAAGTGTACTCAGGTATTTAGAAATATTATATTACTATGCATACCTATATAAATTTACCTACTTGCATTAAATTAGGTATTCATGTTTTACTGACTGTAAGTAATAATAAGCCTACACACAAACAACAAGGAAAAAGGAAATAAAACAGAACAATGCAACTTACATACATACATACTATTAATGTATTGTTAGTTATTTCTAAACACAAGCACAAGAAAACCGCGGGTAACAAAATTCACAACCCAATAATATGGCGAATACGATCCGAATGCAAATGACAATTGACAACAATTGGGGTTGTGGGGTTGGGAAGACACCAAACAGGTAGTTGCGATGGTGTAGCAATACAACTATTTAAGCTCCCGACATACGTTGTCGTCTATCCGTAGGTACAAATAGATCCGAATATTAATGTCTAGATGTTATGACTTGTCTTTCAACATATTAAATTAAGTAGCTTAATCATATTATAAAAACATCTAATAATAATTTCTAATATATAAAGATTATGTAAATCATTTTTTAATCAAAATATACCGCTTGCCTATTCAATAGTCTAGAGTTCTATGTAGAGTCTATCTACTATCTAGTATATACTATAGCAGGTATCTTTAGTTACCATGCAAGGGTACTTTGACTTAGAGTCTATATGACACTAATTTATTAGTAATACTTGTAGATATTAGACGAAATTAATAGACGAAAATTTGCCATGGAGTCATACCTAGGTATCGTATCAAATAAAGAATGAATTAATTCTATAATCTTTATTCTGAATGTAAATAAGAGTCACACTGTCAAAATCACTTGATTTGTGATGAATGAAGTAAACAGAAAATAGGTGTATAACTGATTTATTTACCCCACAGGGGTAAAATATTATTATATATAGGTAGGTATATATACAGGGAGTCCTATAATTAATGGGTCATTTATCAACAGGGTATAGTAGACGCCAATATAGTAGACGTCAATAGGCAGCTTCGGCTTAATTTCTTGTAATAAAATATTTACTGGGTGATTCAGCTATACCAAATTTACTGAAAACCTGCAATAACTCAAAAACGGTTGTGCAGATATGTGTCAAATTCGGTGGAGTTATATTTTAGTTGGTAAAAATTTCGATTTTACGCAATATGGATTGCTTAAATTCTTGCAGTTTTTTTTATCATTAACTTAAAATCGAACTGTCTAAGCTATCTAAAACTTTCCCTTAAGTATTTTCCTATCTGTTACAGTTTCCAAGATACCAATACATGCGTCACTGAAATGATCCACATTGTATGTATAATAGATGTCTCCCAGTAGATGAATTAATAGACATCTATTAAACGTTTAGTTTTATTAGTGGTAGAAAAAGTGTCTATAATGTGTTATCTATATTAAATACTGTATTAGATGTTACCAACATTTGACCGTTACATAATTTATTCTATATGTGCAGATTGGCGTAAAATTAAGTTATTATCTTTAAAAAACAACAGTTGCTGTTGTTTAGTATCGTGTGTATCTATAAGATCAATACTATATTTATAATAGACGTCTCTCAGTAGATGAAAATTAGAAAGGTTTAATTAATCGAATCTATTAAGCGTTTATTTTATTAGTGGTACAAAGTGACTATAACGTGCCGTTATATCACATTTTCTATTAGATCTTACCAACATTTGATCGATACGTAATTCATTCTACTTGTGCAGATTATCGTAAAATTAAGTTATTATCTTTAAAAACAACGGTTGCTGTTCTTTAGTATTGTGTGTCATTAAGGTCATTATTATATTTATTTTATAATAGACGTCTCTCAATAGATGAAAATTAAAAAGGATTAATTAATCCACGTTTATTAAACGTTTATTTTATTAGTGGTGGGTTAAAGTGTCTATAACGTGCCGTCTATATCAAATTTTTTATTAGATGTTACTAACTTTTAACAGCTATGTAATTCAAACTACTTGTGCAGATTGTTGCCAAATAAAGATATCATCTTTAAAAAGCCACAATTGCTGTAAATATTATATATATAATAGACGTCTTTTAGTAGATAAAAATTAGAAAAGATGAAATCAGATATCTATTAAACGTTTAATTTGTTAGTGGTACAGAAAGTGTCTATAACGTGCCGTCTATATCAATTGTCTATTAGATCTTACCAACATTTGACCGTTACGTAATTCATTCTACTTGTACAGATTGTCGTAAAATTAAGTTATTATCTTTAAAAACAACGGTTGCTGTTCTTTAGTATTGTGTGTCATTAAAATCAATATTATATTTATAATAGACATCTCTCAGTAGATGAAAATTAGAAAGGATTAATTAATCCACATCTATTAAACGTTTATTTTATTAGTGGTACAAAAAGTGTCTATACAGTTGCTGTTGTTTAGTATCGTATCTTTATAAGATCAATATTATATAATATAATAGACGTCTTTCAGTAGATAAAAATTAGAAAATATGAAATCAGATATCTATTAAACGTTTAATTTATTGGTGGTACAGAAAGTGTCTATAACGTGCCGTCTATATCAAATTTTCTATTAGATCTTACCAACATTTGACCGTTACGTAATACATTCTACTTGTACAGATTGTCGTAAAATTAAGTTATTATCTTTAAAAAAACAGTTGCTGTTCTTTAGTATTGTGTGTCATTAAGATCAATATTATATTTATAATAGACGTCTTTCAGTAGATGAAAATTAGAAATGACTAATTAATTCACATCTATTAAACGTTTATTTTATTAGTGGTACAAAAAGTGTCTACAACGTGCCGTCTATATAACATTTTCTATTAGATCTTACTAACATTTAACCGCTATGTAATTCAAACTACTTATGCAGATTGTTGTCAAATAAAAATATCATATTTAAAAATCAACAGTTGTTGTTGTTTAGTATCGTATCTTTATAAGATCAATATTATATATATAATAGACGTCTCTCAGTAGATAAAAATTAGAAAAGATGAAATCAGATATCTATTAAACGTTTAATTTATTAGTGGTACAGAAAGTGTCTATAAAATGCCGTCTATCTTATATATAATTTTAGACCTGGATGGTAAATAGACGAAATATACGTAAATACAACGTCTATTAGACTATGTTGTGTTGCCTGGGTACCTATGCCTGACTGAAAACCCTCAAGCACAACTCTCTGCTGCCGCCCTTTGAGATATGATGAAAAGAAATTTAAAGATGTATTGTCGAAGCCATAATATTTAAGTTTAGCACACAATAAAGACACATCTAGACTATCAAACGCTTTGGAAAAGTCTAACAACACCAGCGCAGTAGCCATACCCTTATCAAGCGATGATAGTATACAGTCAGATAAATGCAACAGTAATGTAGTAGTACTAAATCCCTTCCTAAAACCTGACTGATATTCAGAAATAATGTTATTATTTGTTATATAAGTAAATAGTTGCCTTTGTATAACTTTTTCCAAAACTTTGGATATAGCAGGTAGGATGCTGATAGGACGAAGGTCACTATAAGATGTAGGCAAATTAATTTTTGGAAGAGGTTTAATAAGGGATAACTTCCATAGTTGTGGAAAGTAACCACACTCCAAGCAACAGTTAACAATATGTGTTACATAAGGACATATAACCTCAGAACACAACTGCAGCATCCTTGCAGAAATCTGATCATCTCCAGTTGCATTGGACTTTAAGTCGAGAATAATGCTCTTTATCTCATCAATGCTAGGTAAATCGAAGTGAAAATGCAAAGTATCGTTAAATTTGTTAGATTCGTAATATGAAGTTGTTTCAGGACAATTATCAGGTGTACTAAATACTGATAGGAAATAATTATTAATTTCATCACAATTCATTAAGTTGGCAGGAATGTTAATATTTTTATTTTGCCTTACATTTAAGTACCTCAAAGCCTTCCACATCTCTTTTTTATTCGGATTTCTCTGTTGATAACTCAGATATGCAGCTTTTCCTCACGAACAATCTTTACTAACCTATTACGTAACAGCTTGTAGTAATTAAAATCTATTTGCGACTTAGTCCGCTTAAATTTAGTAAGTGCTTTGGTTCTTTCCTTCATTAACTGTTTTACGTTAGTAGTAATCCAGGGTGAATAGGGTTTAGTTATACGAGACCTAATATATGGAGCATGTCTATCAAATAATTTTAAGATATTGGTATTTAAAAATGCTATCTCTTTATCAATATCATTGATGTAAAGGATATTTGCCCACTGCACATTATTTAAGTCAACTAAAAAATCATTATATGAAAAATTTCTGAAGTTTCTGTAAACTACAAATTTAGCAGGACAACGAGAATAAGAGAGCGCCAGTTCACAAAAGATTGCATGATGATCAGAGATCAAGTCGGCATTGATAACACCCGAATCCACAACTAAGTCAGAACTGTTTGTATAAATGACATCCACCAACGTCTGGGAGGTGTCTGTGATCCTGGTAGGCTCTTTAATAAGTTGTTGCAAATCATAAGAATTAAAGCAATGCAACACAGGATTGTCGGATAAATGGTTAACATTTACATCCCCTAGCAAAAAAATATGATCATATCTAGGAACAACATGAGACAAAAAATCATCCAGAAACTCAACAAATTCACTTAACCTACAATCATTGGTCCTATAAATTACACCCAATAAAATTTTCTTTTTACCTAACAGTAATTCAATCCAAATATGTTCAAGACCTTCAGTAGGCAAAAAATCATTAAAAATCTGCTTTACAGTAAAAATATTTTTTATATAAATACCTACTCCTCCTCCGCGTCCACGGCGATCTTTACGAAAGAATACATAATTGACAATGTGAACTACATGATTAGGTAAATCATCATTAAGCCAAGTTTCCGTAAGAAACATCAAATCAAAATCATGATCAAAAATAAAACTAGTAACATGATCAAAACTTGCAAACAATGATCTCGTATTTAAATGACATATTTTAACATTTACATCTTTACATATATCAGTCATAATTTATCTTAGATTTAAGTTCATCAATCTTTCTCAAATAAGAAGGACACCGAGGATCAGTTACTGCATGATCTGTAGGGATATTTAATTTTAATTTATCATTAAGAATTTTGCAATTGTTACAACTAAGTACTTCCTCTGTACAAACTATTTTTTCGTGAGGTCCTGAACATTTAGGGCATACAATAGTTTTACTTCTACACTCCTTCTTATGATGACCGATTTTACAACATTTATAGCAGCGTGTTAACCTAACATGCTGCTTTACAGTGCATCTTTTCCAAGAAACAAATAAATACTGCCGCTTCATAATAGTTTTAAACAATAGAGGGGAAACCTCAATTATAACATTAAAAACATTATTGTATTTGACTTTAGCAATAACAATCATGTCTTCAGCAGAAGCTTCAAGGTTATTTGCATGAATTATGTTCTCAATAAGATTAGAACACTCGACAGCAGAAGACTCGACACTGTAAACAATTATGCGGGGGTTCAGTCTCTTAGGTTCAGTAATATTGTATATTTCCCCAACTTCTTGGTCTAGACAATTTTTAAGAGCCGTCAAAGAATTGCTATCGCCACAATTTATTAGTAATCCATTTTTAACCAACTTGGTATTAAGAACATTTGCATTTACCGAACCAGGATCAATTTTAGATTTAATGTCATTCTCAATTTGTTTATTAGTGGCAGACTGATCAATTGCTTTGACTAGTAGCACAGCTGATGTTTTGTTTACAGGTTTTTTAGCCACAGAACTGTAGGAAGCCGCAACATTATTATCAGCAATCGACAAAAACGATACGTTTTTACTCACGGTTTCTTGTTCGAACACTCGAAGTTTATCTTTTAACAATGAATTAGAAAATTCCATTTCAGCTGCCCATTTATTTAAAAGATCTTTTTCACGTTGTAAACATTCAATCTCCTTCTTAAGTATGACGACATCACTACTGCCACTGCACAACTGAGCTTGGTTAGAGGAAACTCGATTTTCACTACACTTTTTGCAATGAAAAAACTTTTTATCAATGTTTATAATTCTAGCAATAGTGTCAAAACATTTTGAATGTAGTACCGTATTGCAGTACTCTCCTAAACATTTAACATCACTCTGACTTACAAATTTGTAGCAGATTTTACACTTAATAGGCCTTCTTTCTCCGGAGTCATCCTCTAGCGACTCTGCGTTGTCGGCCATTCTCGTATCAAAAAAATGATTAAATAACGATTAGATTTCGTATAAAAAACGATTAGATTCACGACCATATCACTTTTGACATTGACATGATAACTGTGCCTCCATAATGCCGAAACCGTACGAGATATCAAAAAACTAAGATGTGGGCCTACTTAGCTTTCGAAAAGAGCTATTCGTTCATTCAAACCGCATTCCTCTAGATGGATTAATAAATTTACGAGTTGTTCGCTAACAGGTTAATTTTGAAGTAAGAAGTTAAGACAGTATCATTTGTGCCTCCATAATGCCTAAACCGTACGAGATATCAAAAAACTAAGAAGCGGGTCTACTTAACTTTCGAAAAGAGCTATTCGTTCATCCAAACCGCATTCCTCTAAATTTATTATTAAAGAAGTTACGAGTTGTTCGCTAACAGGTTAATTTTGAGGTAAGAAGTTAAGACAGTAACATTTGTGCCTCTATAATGCCGAAACCGTACGAGATATCAAAAAACTAAGATGTGGGTCTACTTAGCTTTCGAAAAGAGCTATTCGTTCATCTAAACCGCATTCCTCTAGATCGATTAATAAAGAAGTTATGAGTTGTTCGCTAACAGGTTAATTTTGAGATAAGAAGTTAAGACAGTAACATTTGTGCCTCCATAATGCCGAAACCGTACGAGATATATAAAAACTAAGATGTGGGTCTACTTAGCTTTCGAAAAGAGCTATTCGTTCATCCAAACCGCATTCCTCTAGATCCATTAATAAAGAAGTTATGAGTTGTTTGCTAACAGGTTAATTTTGAGGTAAGAAGTAAACAGTAACATTTGTGCCTCCATAATGCCGAAACCGTACGAGATATCAAAAACTAAGATGTGGGTCTACTTAGCTTTCGAAAAGAGCTATTCGTTCATCCAAACCGCATTCCTCTAGATCCATTAATAAAGAAGTTATGAGTTGTTCGCTAACAGGTTAATTTTGAGGTAAGAAAAACAGTAACATTTGTGCCTCCATATTGCCGAAACCGTACGAAATATCAAAAACTAAGATGTGGGTCTACTAAGCTTTCGAAAAGAGCTATACGTTCATCCAAACCGCATTCCTCTAGATCCATTAATAAAGAAGTTATGAGTTGTTCGCTAACAGGTTAATTTTGAGGTAAGAAGTAAAAACAGTAACATTTGTGCCTCCATAATGCCGAAACCGTACGAGATATCAAAAACAAAGATGTGGGTCTACTTAGCTTTCGAAAAGAGCTATTCGTTCATCCAAACCGCATTCCTCTAGATCCATTAATAAAGAAGTTATGAGTTGTTCGCTAACAGGTTAATTTTGAGATAAGAAGTTAAGACAGTAACATTTGTGCCTCCATAATGCCGAAACCGTACGAGATATCTAAAAACTAAGATGTGGGTCTACTTAGCTTTCGAAAATAGCTATTCGTTCATCCAAACCGCATTCCTACAGATGGATTAATAAATTTACGGGTTGTTCGCTAACAGGTTACTTTTGAGGTAAGAAGTTAAGACAGTAACATTTATGCCTCCATAATGCCTAAACCGTACGAGACATAAAAAACTAAGATGTGGGTCTACTTAGCTTTCGAAAAGAGCTATTTGTTCATCCAAACCGCATTCCTCTAGATCGATTAATAAAGAAGTTATGAGTTGTTCGCTAACAGGTTAATTTTGAGGTAAGAAGTAAAAACAGTAACATTTGTGCCTCCATAATGCCGAAACCGTACGAGATATCAAAAAATTAAGATGTGGGTCTACTTAGCTTTCGAAAGGACCTATTCGTTCATCCAAACCGCATCCTTCTAGATCGATTAATAAAGAAGTTATGAGTTTTTCGCTAACAGGTTAATTTTGAGGTAAGAAGTAAAAACAGTAACATTTGTGCCTCTATAATGCCGAAACCGTACGAGATATCAAAAAACTAAGATGTGGGTCTAATTAGCATTCGAAAAGAGCTATTCGTTCATCCAAATCGCATTCCTCTAGATCGATTAATAAAGAAGTTATGAGTTGTTCGCTAACAGGTTAATTTTGAGGTAAGAAGTTAAGACAGTAACATTTGTGCCTCCATAATGCCGAAACCGTACGAGATATCAAAAAACTAAGATGTGGGTCTACTTAACTTTTGAAAAGAGCTATTCGTTCATCCAAACCGCATTCCTCTAGTTGGACTAATAAAGAAGTTACGAGTTGTTCGCTAACAGGTTAATTTTGAGGTAAGAAGTTAAGACAGTACCATTTGTGCCTCCATAATTCCGAAACCGTACGAGATATCAAAAAACTAAGATGTGGGTCTACTTAGCTTTCGAAAAGAGCTATTCGTTCATCCAAACCGCATTCCTCTAGATCGATTAATAAAGAAGTTATGAGTTGTTCGTTAACAGGTTAATTTTGAGGTAAGAAGTTAAGACAGTAACATTTGTGCCTCTATAATGCCGAAACCGTACGAGATATCAAAAAACTAAGATGTGGGTCTACTTAGCTTTCGAAAAGAGCTATTTGTTCATCCAAACCGCATTCCTCTAGATCCATTAATAAAGAAGTTATGAGTTGTTCGCTAACAGGTTAATTTAGGGGTAATAAGTAAAAACAGTAAAATTTGTGCCTCCATAATGCCGAAACCGTACGAGATATCAAAAAACTAAGATGTGGGTCTACTTAGCTTTCGAAAAGAGCTATTCGTTCATCCAAACCGCATTCCTCTAGATCGATTAATAAAGAAGTTATGAGTTGTTCGCTAACAGGTTAATTTTGAGGTAAGAAGTAAAAACAGTAACATTTGTGCCTCTATAATGCCGAAACCGTACGAGATATCAAAAAACTAAGATGTGGGTCTACTTAGCTTTCGAAAAGAGCTATTCGTTCATCCAAACCGCATTCCTCTAGATCCATTAATAAAGAAGTTATGAGTTGTTCGCTAACAGGTTAATTTTGAGGTAAGAAGTAAAGACAGTAACATTTGTGCCTCCATAATGCCGAAACCGTACGAGATATCAAAAAACTAAGATGTGGGCCTACTTAGCTTTCGAAAAGAGCTATTCGATCATCCAAACCGCATTCCTCTAGATCCATTAATAAAGAAGTTATGAGTTGTTCGCTAACAGGTTAATTTTGAGATAAGAAGTTAAGACAGTAACATTTGTGCCTCCATAATGCCGAAACCGTACGAGATATCAAAAAACTAAGATGTGGGTCTACTTAGCTTTCGAAAAGAGCTATTCGTTCATCCAAACCGCATTCCTCTAGATGGATTAATAAAGATGTTTCGGGTTGTTCGCTAACAGGTTAATTTTGAAGTAAGAAGTTAAGACAGTAACATTTGTGCCTCCATAATGCCTAAACCGTACGAGATATCAAAAAACTATGATGTGGGTCTACTTAGCTTTCGAAAAGAGCTATTCGTTCATCCAAACCGCATTCCTCTAGATCTATTAATAAAGAAGATATGAGTTGTTCGCTAACAGGTTAATTTTGAGGTAAGAAGTAAAGACAGTAACATTTGTGCCTCCATAATGCCGAAACCGTACGAGATATCAAAAAACTAAGATGTGGGACTAATTAGCTTTCGAAAAGAGCTATTCGATCTTCCAAACCGCATTCCTCTAGATCGATTAATAAAGAAGTTATGAGTTGTTCGCTAACAGGTTAATTTTGAGATAAGAAGTTAAGACAGTAACATTTGTGCCTCCATAATGCCGAAACCGTACGAGATATCAAAAAACTAAGATGTGGGTCTACTTAGCTTTTGAAAAGAGCTATTCGTTCATTCAAACCGTATTCCTATAGATGGATTAATAAATTTACGGGTTGTTCGCTAACAGGTTACTTTTGAGGTAAGAAGTTAAGACAGTAACATTTATGCCTCCATAATGCCTAAACCGTACGAGAAATCAAAAACTAAGATGTGGGTCTACTTAGCTTTCGAAAAGAACTATTCGTTCATTCAAACCGTATTCCTACAGATGGATTAATAAATTTACGGGTTGTTCGCTAACAGGTTACTTTTGAGGTAAGAAGTTAAAACAGTAACATTTGTGCCTCCATAATGCCGAAACCGTACGAGATATCAAAAACTAAGATGTGGGTCTACTTAGCTTTCGAAAGGAGCTATTCGTTCATCCAAACCGCATTCCTCTAGATCGATTAATAAAGAAGTTACGAGTTGTTCGTTAACAGGTTAATTTTGAGGTAAGAAATTAAGACAGTGACATTTGTGCCTCTATAATGCCGAAACCGTACGAGATATCAAAAACTAAGATGTGGGTCTAATTAGCATTCGAAAAGAGCTATTCGTTCATCCAAACCGCATTCCTCTAGATCCATTAATAAAGAAGTTATGAGTTGTTCGCTAACAGGTTAATTTTGAGGTAAGAAGTAAAAACAGTAACATTTGTGCCTCCATAATGCCGAAACCGTACGAGATATCAAAAAACTAAGATGTGGGTCTACTTAGCTTTTGAAAAGAGCTATTCGTTCATCCAAACCGCATTCCTCTAGTTGGACTAATAAAGAAGTTACGAGTTGTTCGCTAACAGGTTAATTTTGAGGTAAGAAGTTAAGACAGTACCATTTGTGCCTCCATAATGCCGAAACCGTACGAGATATCAAAAACTAAGATGTGGGTCTACTTAGCTTTCGAAAAGAGCTATTCGTTCATCCAAACCGCATTCCTTTAGATCGATTAATAAAGAAGTTATGAGTTGTTCGTTAACAGGTTAATTTTGAGGTAAGAAGTTAAGACAGTAACATTTGTTCCTCTATAATGCCGAAACCGTACGAGATATCAAAAAACTAAGATGTGGGTCTACTTAGCTTTCGAAAAGAGCTATTTGTTCATCCAAACCGCATTCCTCTAGATCCATTAATAAAGAAGTTATGAGTTGTTCGCTAACAGGTTAATATTGAGTTAAGAAGTTAAAACAGTAAAATTTGTGCCTCCATAAAGCCGAAACCGTACGAGATAGCAAAAGACTAAGATGTGGGTCTACTTAGCTTTCGAAAAGAGCTATTCGTTCATCCAAACCGCATTCCTCTAGATCGATTAATAAAGAAGTTATGAGTTGTTCGCTAACAGGTTAATTTTGAGGTAAGAAGTAAAAACAGTAACATTTGTGCCTCCATAATGCCGAAACCGTACGAGATATCAAAAACTAAGATGTGGGTCTACTTAGCTTTCGAAAAGAGCTATTCGTTCATCCAAACCGCATTCCTCTAGATCCATTAATAAAGAAGTTATGAGTTGTTCGCTAACAGGTTAATTTTGAGGTAAGAAGTAAAAACAGTAACATTTGTGCCTCCATAATGCCGAAACCGTACGAGATATCAAAAAACTAAGATGTGGGTCTACTTAGCTTTCGAAAAGAGCTATTCGATCATCCAAACCGCATTCCTCTAGATCGATTAATAAAGAAGTTATGAGTTGTTCACTAACAGGTTAATTTTGAGAAGTTAAGACAGTAACATTTGTGCCTCCATAATGCCGAAACCGTACGAGATATCAAAAAACTAAGATGTGGGTCTACTTAGCTTTCGAAAAGAGCTATTCGTTCATCCAAACCGCATTCCTCTAGATCGATTAATAAAGAAGTTATGAGTTGTTCGCTAACAGGTTAATTTTGAGGTAAGAAGTAAAAACAGTAACATTTGTGCCTCCATAATGCCGAAACCGTACGAGATATCAAAAAACTAAGATGTGGGTCTACTTAGCTTTCGAAAAGAGCTATTCGTTCATCCAAACCGCATTCCTCTAGATCCATTAATAAAGAAGTTATGAGTTGTTCGCTAACAGGTTAATTTTGAGGTAAGAAGTAAAGACAGTAACATTTGTGCCTCCATAATGCCGAAACCGTACGAGATATCAAAAAACTAAGATGTGGGCCTACTTAGCTTTCGAAAAGAGCTATTAGATCATCCAAACCGCATTCCTCTAGATCGATTAATAAAGAAGTTATGAGTTGTTCGCTAACAGGTTAATTTTGAGATAAGAACTTAAGACAGTAACATTTGTGCCTCCATAATGCCGAAACCGTACGAGATATCAAAAAATTAAGATGTGGGTCTACTTAGCTTTCGAAAAGAGCTATTCGTTCATCAAAACCGAATTCCTCTAGATGGATTAATAAAGAAGTTACGAGTTGTTCGCTAGCAGGTTAATTTTGAGGTAAGAAGTTAAGACAGTACCATTTGTGCCTCCATAATGCCTAAACCGTACGAGATATCAAAAAACTAAGATGTGGGTCTACTTAGCTTTCGAAAAGAGCTATTCGTTCATCCAAACCGCATTCCTCTAGATCCATTAATAAAGAAGTTATGAGTTGTTCGCTAACAGGTTAATTTTGAGGTAAGAAGTAAAAACAGTAACATTTGTGCCTCCATAATGCCGAAACCGTACGAGATATCAAAAAACTAAGATGTGGGTCTACTTAGCTTTCGAAAAGAGCTATTCGTTCATCCAAACCGCATTCCTCTAGATCCATTAATAAAGAAGTTATGAGTTGTTCGCTAACAGGTTAATTTTGAGGTAAGAAGTAAAGACAGTAACATTTGTGCCTCTATAATGCCGAAACCGTACGAGATATCAAAAAACTAAGATGTGGGTCTACTTAGCTTTCGAAAAGAGCTATTCGTTCATTCAAACCGTATTCCTACAGATGGATTAATAAATTTACGGGTTGTTCGCTAACAGGTTACTTTTGAGGTAAGAAGTTAAGACAGTAACATTTGTGCCTCTATAATGCCGAAACCGTACGAGATATCAAAAAACTAAGATGTGGGTCTACTTAGCTTTCGAAAAGAGCTATTCGTTCATCCAAACCGCATTCCTCTAGATCCATTAATAAAGAAGATATGAGTTGTTCGCTATCAGGTTAATTCTGAGGTAAGAAGTAAAGACAGTAACATTTGTGCCTCCATAATGCCGAAACCGTACGAGATATCAAAAACTAATATGTGGGTCTACTTAGCTTTCGAAAAGAGCTATTCGTTCATCCAAACCGCATTCCTCTAGATCGATTAATAAAGAAGTTATGAGTTGTTCGCTAACAGGTTAATTTTGAGATAAGAAGTTAAGACAGTAACATTTGTGCCTCCATAATGCCGAAACCGTACGAGATATCAAAAAACTAAGATGTGGGTCTACTTAGCTTTCGAAAAGAGCTATTCGTTCATCCAAACCGTATTCCTCTAGATCGATTAATAAATTTACGGGTTGTTCGCTAACAGGTTACTTTTGAGGTAAGTTAAGTTAAGACAGTAACATTTGTGCCTCCGTAATGCCGAAACCGTACGAGATATCAAAAACTAAGATGTGGGTCTACTTAGCTTTCGAAAAGAGCTATTCGTTCATCCAAACCGCATTCCTCTAGATCCATTAACAAAGAAGTTATGAGTTGTTCGCTAACAGGATAATTTTGAGGTAAGAAGTAAAAACAGTAACATTTGTGCCTCCATAATGCCGAAACCGTACGAGATAGCAAAAGACTAAGATGTGGGTCTACTTAGCTTTCGAAAAGAGCTATTCGTTCATCCAAACCGCATTCCTCTAGATCGATTAATAAAGAAGTTATGAGTTGTTAGCTAACAGGTTAATTTTGAGATAAGAAGTTAAGACAGTAACATTTGTGCCTCCATAATGCCGAAACCGTACGAGATATCAAAAAACTAAGATGAGGGTCTACTTAGCTTTCGAAAAGAGCTATTCGTTCATCCAAACCGCATTCCTCTAAATCGATTAATAAAGAAGTTATGAGTTGTTCGCTAACAGGTTAATTTTGAGGTAAGAAGTAAAGACAGTAACATTTGTGCCTCCATAATGCCGAAACCGTACGAGATATCAAAAAACTAATATGTGGGTCTACTTAGCTTTCGAAAAGAGCTATTCGTTCATCCAAACCGCATTCCTCTAGATCGATTAATAAAGAAGTTACGAGTTGTTCGCTAACAGGTTAATTTTGAGATAAGAAGTTAAGACAGTAACATTTGTGCCTCCATAATGCCGAAACCGTACGAGATATCAAAAAACTAAGATGTGGGTCTACTTAGCTTTCGAAAAGAGCTATTCGTTCATCCAAACCGCATTCCTCTAGATGGATTAATAAATTTACGGGTTGTTCGCTAACAGGTTACTTTTGAGGTAAGAAGTTAAGACAGTAACATTTATGCCTCCATAATGCCTAAACCGTACGAGATATCAAAAACTAAGTTGTGGGTCTACTTAGCTTTCGAAAAGAGCTATTCGTTCATCCAAACCGCATTCCTCTAGATCCATTAATAAAGAAGTTATGAGTTGTTCGCTAACAGGTAAGAAGTAAAGACAGTAACATTTGTGCCTCCATAATGCCGAAACCGTACGAGATATCAAAAAACTAAGATGTGGGTCTACTTAGCTTTCGAAAAGAGCTATTCGTTCATCCAAACCGCATTCCTCTAGATCCATTAATAAAGAAGTTATGAGTTGTTCGCTAACAGGTTAATTTTGAGGTAAGTAAAAACAGTAACATTTGTGCCTCTATAATGCCGAAACCGTACGAGATATCAAAAAACTAAGATGTGGGTCTACTTAGCTTTCGAAAAGAGCTATTCGTTCATTGAAACCGCATTCCTACAGATGGATTAATAAATTTACGAGGTTGTTCGCTAACAGGTTAATTTTGAGGTATGAAGTTAAGACAGTAACATTTGTGCCTCTATAATGCCGAAACCGTACGAGATATCAAAAAACTAAGATGTGGGTCTACTTAGCTTTCGAAAAGAGCTATTCGTTCATCCAAACCGCATTCCTCTAGATCCATTAATAAAGAAGATATGAGTTGTTCGCTAACAGGTTAATTTTGAGGTAAGTAAAAGACAGTAACATTTGTGCCTCCGTAATGCCGAAACCGTACGAGATATCAAAAAACTAAGATGTGGGCCTACTTAGCTTTCGAAAAGAGCTATTCGTTCATCCAAACCGCATTCCTCTAGATCGATTAATAAAGGAGTTATGAGTTGTTCGCTAACAGGTTAATTTTGAGATAAGAAGTTAAGACAGTAACATTTGTGCCTCCATAATGCCGAAACCGTACGATATATCAAAAACTAAGATGTGGGTCTTCTTAGCTTTCGAATAGAGATATTCGTTCATTCAAACCGCATTCCTATAGATGGATTAATAAATAAGTTAAGATTTTTTCGCTAAAAGTTTATTTTTTAGGTAAGAATTTAAGAAAGTAACATTTGTGCCTCCATAATGCCGAAACCGTACGAGATATCAAAAAACTAAGATGTGGGTCTACTTAGCTTTCGAAAAGAGCTATTCGTTCATCCAAACCGCATTCCTCTAGATCCATTAATAAAGAAGTTATGAGTTGTTCGCTAACAGGTTAATTTTGAGGTAAGAAGTAAAGACAGTAACATTTGTGCCTCCATAATGCCGAAACCGTACGAGATATCAAAAACTAAGATGTGGGTCTACTTAGCTTTCGAAAAGAGCTATTCGTTCATCCAAACCGCATTCCTCTAGATCGATTAATAAAGAAGTTATGAGTTGTTAGCTAACAGGTTAATTTTGAGATAAGAAGTTAAGACAGTAACATTTGTGCCTCCATAATGCCGAAACCGTACGAGATATCAAAAAACTAAGATGTGGGTCTACTTAGCTTTCGAAAAGAGCTATTCGTTCATCCAAACCGCATTCCTCTAGATCGATTAATAAAGAAGTTATGAGTTGTTCGCTAACAGGTTAATTTTGAGGTAAGAAGTAAAAACAGTAACATTTGTGCCTCTATAATGCCGAAACCGTACGAGATATCAAAAAACTAAGATGTGGTCTACTTAGCTTTCGAAAAGAGCTATTCGTTCATCCAAACCGCATTCCTCTAGATCCATTAATGAAGAAGCTATGAGTTGTTCGCTAACAGGTTAATTTTGAGGTAAGAAGTAAAGACAGTAACATTTGTGCCTCCATAATGCCGAAACCGTACGAGATATCAAAAAACTAAGATGTGGGCCTACTTAGCTTTCGAAAAGAGCTATTAGTTCATCCAAACCGCATTCCTCTAGATCGATTAATAAAGAAGTTATGAGTTGTTCGTTAACAGGTTAATTTTGAGGTAAGAAGTTAAGACGGTAACATTTGTGCCTCCATAATGCCGAAACCGTACGAGATATAAAAAAACTAAGATGTGGGTATACTTAGCTTTCGAAAAGAGCTATTCGTTCATCCAAACAGCATTCCTCTAGATCCATTATTAAAGAAGTTATGAGTTGTTCGCTAACAGGTTAATTTTGAGGTAAGAAGTAAAGACAGTAACATTTGTGCCTCCATAATGCCGAAACCGTACGAGATATCAAAAAACTAAGATC
Source organism: Monochamus saltuarius (assembly GCA_025584915.1). NCBI lineage: Eukaryota > Metazoa > Arthropoda > Insecta > Coleoptera > Cerambycidae > Monochamus > Monochamus saltuarius. The sequence continues at coordinate 2,711,786 of CM046725.1, forward strand.
TGGGTCTACTTAGCTTTCGAAAAGAGCTATTCGTTCATCCAAACCGCATTCCTCTAGATCGATTAATAAAGAAGTTACGAGTTGTTCGCTAACAGGTTAATTTTGAGGTTAGAAGTTAAGACAGTAACATTTGTGCCTCCATAATGCCGAAACCGTACGAGATATCAAAAAACTAAGATGTAGGTCTACTTAGCTTTCGAAAAGAGCTATTCGTTCATCCAAACCGCATTCCTCTAGATCGATTAATAAAGAAGTTATGAGTTGTTCGCTAACAGGTTAATTTTGAGGTAAGAAGTAAAAACAGTAACATTTGTGCCTCCATAATGCCGAAACCGTACGAGATATCAAAAAACTAAGATGTGGGTCTACTTAGATTTCGAAAAGAGCTATTCGTTCATCCAAACCGCATTCCTCTAGATCGATTAATAAAGAAGTTACGAGTTGTTCGCTAACAGATTAATTTTGAGGTTAGAAGTAAAAACAGTAACATTTGTGCCTCCATAATGCCGAAACCGTACGAGATATCAAAAAACTAAGATGTGGGTCTACTTAGCTTTCGAAAAGAGCTATTCGTTCATCTAAACCGCATTCCTCTAGATCGATTAATAAAGAAGTTACGAATTGTTCGCTAACAAGTTAATTTTGAGGTAAGAAGTAAAGACAGTAACATTTGTGCCTCCATAATGCCGAAACCGTACGAGATATCGATTTCGAAAGCAAACAGGAACATAATTAACAAATTAAAAAGGTAGGTGAGTCTTCCATATCAATATCTATTATTATACCATAAAATTAACATGTTAATGTGTAAAACCTACACCTTTATTGATAAAAATAACACTGAAATGTGTAAAAGTTACACTTGACATTTGTTACATTAACACACTGCTACATACAGAAAAATGTGTAAAAATATACACAATTCCGTGTGGACCTCGATTAACACAGTATTGTGTTCTTTTGTGTTAAAATGTGTAATTATTTTTTTACAGTGTACATTGTAATATTAAAAATTGCTCAAATAACATTTTTTATATTCATGGTCTAGCAAAGCATTTTAGTTATGAAAACGAAATGAGCAACTGAAAGCAATATATACATCGACCTCTGTAGAACAAATATGGTTGGACCTTTCATACATTTTTAATTGGCCTGTTCATAATTTACTGTAATCGATCGAGATATACAGGAACCGGCTATTGTTCTCATCACAGTTGATATTTGGGTAGAGCTAAACTGAATCCTGCTGTATGTTCATTTATTCAGGAGTAATTGTATATTAATTATTATCCTTGGAATGAGCAGCAGATAAATGATGTAGGAAGGTTCTTAACTGTGTTTGTACAATATAAACTACTTCACCCTCTTGAGTTTAATAGATTTTACCATGCAATGCGACCATTACAGGTCTTGTAATGCCTCGAAAAGTGATGCATAATTGAACATGGTTGTTAATACATACTGAAGAATATATTTATTTTGTCATAATAATGGTATTTGAGGCTTTTTGTGCATAAAATTGGCTTCCATTTAGAAACAGCTTAAATCAGTAACACTAAGTACGAGATGTGATCAAAAAGTAACGGAAAGTTTGTAATATCTCGGATTGTATTAGTTCGATTCGTCCGATATTTTCACTGTTCTGTTGGTAAACATGTTTGAAAGTACGCGGTGTAGAACTAACTACATCTATCGGCCGTTCGCTACTCCATGTCGGACTGAAAATGTCACAGACACGAAGCGTTCTACATGCAGTAGACACCATTGAAAGCTGTCGACCTTTATCGCGATCGGCGAGAAACGATATTTTGCAAACACGGAATTCCAGGAAAAAACTACTCTGCGGGCGAATGCCCCGACCAGCATTGAATTACACCTGGAAAACCTATAGCAACAGCTAGAGTCATTCGTCAGACGCCCACCAGACGTATACCGGTTTCGAGCTTATTAGCACTCATCAGTATGCCATAGGTGAGGTATCCGACGAATAATCCTAGCTGCTTTCGTCTGTCTAACCCGACAGAAGGGACCATGAGTACGCGGTGTACGCGGTCGAAACCGGTATATGTCTGGTGGGCGTCTGACGAATGACTCTAGCTGTTGCTATATGTTTTCCAGGTGTAATTCAATGCTCGTCGGGGCATTAGCCCGCAGAGTAGTTGTTTCCTGGAATTCCGTGTTTGCAAAATAATGTTTGAAAGTATCTATACCCTACATTATTAGCCATATGGGATATCGTATGTTGTCACCTGTTACAAAAAGTACATGTGTTTTCGTCAAAAAAAAATCAGAAAATTTGCATTAAATTTTACAATAAGAATGAAATAAAGTGTTCTGCATCGTTTTTGATTTCATTTAGCGACTCTATTCGCCGCTGCCTTGGTTCGAAATTCAACACTTTTGGAACAAATTTAGTTAAATCTTGTTTAATACCTAAAACGTCCGAAAAAAATTTATGGTATGAGCCAATTGATATGCCAATATCATCTGTGACTTCTCTGATTGTGATTCAGTGATCGTTCGTAATCATTCCTTTCACTAGGTTCACATTTTCATCAGTAAAAAAATTTCTCTCAACATCAAATATACGATTCTTGTAATGAGATAGAAATGTAATTTTGCATACAAATTAAGCTGGTTGATGTTTATTGAACTAAAGGATTTTTTTAAATACAACACAAGTCATATTATCAAACTTATTCTGAGCAGTAGTGGAAGTGGTAATTAGATCATTGAATAACAAAGTATATAGAGTTAACTCTAAGTACAAACATTTTAGATAAAAATAAGAATTAACGATATCATCCTGCAAAAAATTTCCAAGACTATTTATAAAGCGAAATTTTATTTAAGCTATAGACGACTGTGAACGCCACCTCAAGGTTATTTATTTGGCGAGTTTGACGTTTAAAGCGTACGGTAACCAGCAACACAACTACTGCGGATGAAAGACTAAAAAATGATAAAATTCGTTGTTATCGGAAACGATTTTATAATAGAAGTCTTCCTCGGGTGCATTATTCAACGTTTTCTATTATCTATTAGTCTTCATTTCATTCAGTTTTCTTAGGACATTTTATTTGACTGTACGCGGTGTGTGTTTTGTTGTTAGTAGATAATCTTGACAGACCTATAATGGGTGAAAATGTAGTATAGAGAGTCTGGAGCGGAAGAACGAATAGATAATAATGCAGCTAATATCGGAAAGAGGAGTTTGCTCTATTTTTTAACCATCAAGCTAGAATACCGAAATAACTTTTTTTTATTATTTTTTAAGCCTCTCTAAGCACTTCGTTAAAATGTTGGTACTTAGTGGTAGTTAATTAACCCTGTACATTTTTAATCAAGTGTCCATTTTTTTTGTCGACAAGTTATATCGCTTAATTTAATATTGTCACACAACTTACTAGATTACAAAAGTTAAGAAAATATAAAACATGTTCCTTTAAATTCAATTTACCAGTAGAATTTAATCACGAATTTTAAATACGTTTCCCTAAACAGAATTACCCAGTTAACTTCAACTTTACCCAATTACGATTTAAAACTTTTTACTTAACAAAGGGAAAAAATGTTGAAGTGTAAATAAATGAAAACTGCATAAACTTGCGAATTAGTTTTATACATTTATTATATTTTTGAATTTAACTATAAAATTCAACACAATTTTAGTATAAACATTTTACAAATGATAAGTTGTATCTCCCAAAAGCTAGATGCATATGGCAGCAAATTAAATCACATACTCGAAAGGTTTTCCAAACAGAAGGGATGAGACCTAATATGATACGTCAAAGGGATACATTTTCCAAGTTTTTCATTCCTAAATAATTGTATTCTATCTTGTCTTTAAAAGCACATATAGAATAATTTTTAAATACTATATCCATCATTATTTATTTACACATATATTTATATTGTCAAAAAGCTTTTACGTGTTTGAATGATTGTATCAACTGTAAATACAGAAATGATAATAACAGTCGACCACTTGGTAATTACATTATTACTGATCAATGTTTTTGAACATTTTGATGTTGACATTTTTAAGATAAATACTTTACAGATAATGTACAATACAATATGGTCATAACAATGTAATAATATTTAAAAAAATAATATCGCTATGAATATCTTTTAAGAATTGCAAATTGAATTTAAAAAATATTGTACCAATATGATATCTCTACCCCTCATTTTAATCACGAGGATTAGCCCAGAAGTCGAAGACTTGTGCGGGAGAGGGGGCGGCATATTATTATTAAGCAGGCCGCATTTGCGCCCAGGAACGACTTACGTTGGTAGGCCCTAACCACCATTCAGTGCAGGAATGAGGGAAACCTGGAAAACCTCATTAATAAGGGGGGTAGTTAAATGTCAACCGGTATCAATCTCTCACATTGACCCAAGTCAACATTCTTCCACCCTACCATACCCGCAGAGAGGGTGCCAATCTATCCACGAATAAAGCTTATATACGGTCTACCGGCTGCAGGGGTCGAACCCACAGCGATTCAGTCACCTCGATTCAAGTACTGACGCCTTAAACCGCGCGACCACTGACCGATCCATATCCTAATAGGGATCTTAACAAAACTGTGATGTTATAGTCCCTTGCTTAAAATTTTATATTTCAGAATAATATCAGATAAAAAGTAATTTTAATGCATATATCCAGTTTCTTATCAGTCTGTATAAGAAGATATTTTGTTTTAAAACCTCACCAAAATTTCACATTTCCCCTGACCTAGATCTAGTAACCCTAGATAAGGCGCGATGTTATCCACCGAAGTTTTGGACAAAATTTGGCCCGAGATGCTCTTATTGTTTTGTAAGGAGGCATCTCTATAACCCTTCGCTACTATTCTGGATTTCTATACATCATGTATCTTAATTGTAGTAAAGTTAGCTCCAGAGTCTACAAACAAACTAACCGAAGATCGTCGGAAGCAATGTCTAGTATAAAGGTGAGAATCAGGCAAATTAAGAAATTCAGCTTTATTGGCAAACATATTACCAAATGTGTTGATTCCAAATGGAGTTGAGGCATATTTATTCATAATGTATTTTACGAATTTTTTTGTATTAGTGTTCGCTTGACGAAGAGCTGTGTAGTTTTTATAACAGTTCAATGTATAACGTACCAATAATTACAACGTTTGCTGTACATTTGTTTTTGTGGCTTGTATAAGCACAACTAGTGAAGTTCTCAAATCTTCATGGTTATTGAATGTCAAGATGCACAGTTCTTCGAGATGACAATCTTCAAATGCACCGAAAATTACGACTTCTGCATGACATATATTTCATCCTGCCCTTGTGCCAGAAATTTGTTGATTGGTTCCCTCTCTGGTCAATACTTACAAAATTTCAATATCTTTCTTCAAAAAATCACCAAACTTATGTTTGCTTATGTCTTGGTTGTTTATCATCGCCTTCAACATGGTGTAATTTGACCAAAACGTTGACGATTTTCATATTTTGGACTTTTCTCCAAACTATACCAAAAGTACTTTTTCACTGAACTTACTTCTAACATTTTTCAGACCACACCATCTCAGAAAATGATTCCACGAAGACTGGTACTGTTACTTTGACATGCTAAGCAATAACTCGAAAGTGACTTTATTAACAGGTTATTCGTTTTTTGCCGGGAACAATTTTCTTGATCACTTTCCATGTCATGAGATTTGAAGTTAATTGTTAACAAATGCTCGAACTTACATCATAAATATTGTTTTATTTTGTTGTTTATTTAAGTAACAGATGCATTTTGTTGCGAATTTAATACACTGTCATATTGTAAATATGGATCCATAGTTTTGCACATTCCATTTAGCTACTCGCCCACTGAGAAGAAGCGGCGCGAAGCGAAGGGAAAATACCACGTGACTTTTGACGCTGATCAATGTGGATGTAAAAAATCCATAGTATTTTCTTTTCGGTTGATTCGAGTCAGTATATGAAGACAGGATCAATTAAAATAACGCTTCAGGACTTTAATTTTACATACGAAAATTTAAACACTACTAGAAGAACTACTATTCTTCATTACATTTCAATGACAAATTTTTCAATTTTTGTAATAGAAAAATACTTTTATCCAACAAAAACTACTTATACAGTCTTTATTCGCATGCATGCATACATATAAAGGAAATAATAATACATTCGTAACTTACAAGTCATAAATAATACAGTACTGTGTTATGAGTTATTAGTTACGCGTTTTTTTTCTAAATACACTCTAGCTTTATTCATAAATTTATACAGTTTATTTATTTGAATCAACATTAGTAGTAAATGATAATGAAATGCAGTCAGAGGATTCAGAAATAGTAAAACTTTGTATGATTCCAGTACTTGAACTAGGCTATGTTATTACATCAGCTCGTTTTGGACGACTTGCAGCACCCTGGACTTTTTTTCAATCTCAATTTTATTGTTGATGGATTCTTCTATATAGCCTTCCACGACCGTTGCAGAGCTCCTGCCTCCATGTCGATGTAAGGCTGCGATGTCTACCAATAACGTAGCAGATGATCTTATACAGTGACTGGTGTATAACTCAGGCTATTGCAAACCCAAGTATGAAGCAATTTTTGAAGGTATTTTTGGCAAATTGTTTATTACAACGCATTGTGTCACACACTTGCAAACACCTTTTATGGGTGGAATTTTTTTTAAAGATATGTATTTATTGCATAACTGTGCAGGATCCATTGGAAATCCTTCCTGAATTATTGTGAAACTACAAGATTTTTTAGTCTTTGTGTGAAGTATAATTACATATAAATAACTAGGTTATTTTGTTTTTAAACTAGTGGAAACTATTGTGGTTCTTTGACCTGTTGTATTCCTGAATTGTAAATAAATAAATAAATCCTTGTCTTGAACATGTTCCACACTCAAATTAGTCAGTTCCTTACATGTACATGTTCCTGAAATTCCCATAATTAAATCTGTCCTCAACGGGTTAAATGATGATGAATCAGAAAGAGGTGCACATTTCATTTATGAGCTTTACTCAAAAAATATGCATACACCTATTTTTGAACTTCGTGCTGTGGTCGATCTATTATTAGATCATCTTGGTTTGATTGACGTAGATCATCATATATTTTACTATTTAAACGATATTTATCGAAGTCGTATGGTGGATTCTGAGTGTGTAGAACTGCTCCTGTCAAAATAGTACTCTTTGAAATGACACGAGACCATTTTAGTGCTGTACTTTTGCCAATGGCATCATTCTCGTAAACAACACAAATATTTCAAGTAGTACGTTATGCTAGAACGTTGCTATCGAACTCAAAATGTATACCGGTAATACTTGTTTCTTTTTCGTTTGAACAATATATCTATAATTAAAGACAAGTAATTTGAGTGATAATTAATAATTGGTTTATTGATACAAGCACTGTCTAGACTTGATGAGTCTTAACCAAGACTCAAAATATTCAACTTCCCTAAAGAAAAAATTAAAGGGCTTAGCAGGATAAACATAGCTATGTGCTTTCCACTCGAGGATTTGCTTCATATTATTTGTAAAGTCAACAATAATGTAAGTTTAAATATCCCAGAAGGTTATGTTTCCAAAAGATTTTAATTCGACGTTATAGGGATTTAATAAAAAAATAAAAAAATTATCCCTAGAAGTGCTTATCAGATTTTGATGTCCAAAATTTATGGAGTTTGGAATGGAGTGTTGATCTATCAAATTCCACGATATATTTTTTTGTATTAAAATCGGGCAAGAAGTTTTAGAGAAAAAAAACCTATTTTTTATTTTTCATAAAACCCCCATACCTCATAAAAAATATTTTTGAGACATAACCTTCTTGGAAATTTAAGCTTACATTCTTCTTCTACAGAAAATTTGAAGTAAATCCGTAACGGCAGCACATACATACACTTATTCTGCTAAACCCTTTGAATAATAAACTTCATTGACAAAAAAAAGTAACGCGTTAAAATAAAAAATGTAACTACTTTATCGTTATCCTTCTTTGAAAAGGTTTCATGTCCTGAATATTTTATGCTGTTCTAAGTCAGTTGGAAAACTCTTCCAAATATTTTCTACTACCCCAACTTCATATCCACACCACCGCACTTTATTCTCATAAACTCGCCATGGTACATTGAGGAAGTTTACCTCGAATACTAATGCAATCAGGCTTCAATTTATAAAATGTTAAATTCATAACTAGAAACTATATTGCGGAAAACATGTTAAGCATTTGCTAGAACTCATCTACTTCTCGAAAATAAGTTAAATAACTGTAGGTCAGTTTGGTTGTTATATGGCTTTATACCGTTTTTATTGCAGTTTGCTCTCAAACTCTGAAGCTAGCTAATGTGAATAATTTCAATTACAAATACAAATATTATGGCTAAAGTCCATGTGTAATTCGAGTAATATTACTGTGACTACGACAAACTTTGACCTCTGTACATGAATATCATATACATTACATACTACATAATGGTATTAGCTTTGAAGTTTTGGGGACTGATTTAATTACTGTGTAGGGTTGCATAAACTCTGAAATTATTTGCAAATATTAATAATTATTATAATTATTTACTTCACATCAAGCTGTCATACAACAGTTAGAGAAATGGTAAACTTTCCTCCTTTTTATCGTTCAGAACTTATTTTGATATTTAGGTACCTTGAAGGAAGTTGCATTTAAATATATTCTATTCATCTTCAAATATAAACTAATATTCGACAACTAAATTACCAAAATCTGTGCATAAATAACAAAACAGAATATGTAAATGAACGGCTTATTTGAAATTACGCATACAACTTTAACATGTGACAAGCTGAATACTCACGTCTTGAAAAATCTTGACCCCTCTGCGTATTTTAAAGAATAATTAAGTTTTCAAAAACCCTTCGTTTTCATACCAGATATCGAAAAATGTTAATTAATTTTATAATAGTAATACTTATTTACAATATAAGCGCAGTGAAGATTATATTGCAAGCCGAGTTTGGTAAAACATCGTGTGTAGTAACATGAATTTACACCAAGAATATTGTATCTAAATTAATTTAATAACACGCAAAAATATATATTTTCGTAAAAGATGTGACAACAAGCTGGAGGATTTTCTGTGATCAGAAAAAAGTACCTGCTACTAAGTTTACGGATCAAGTTTATGTTACCTGTCGCATGGTTATTGTCAAATCTTTGTCAAACAAACCATTAAATACAAAAAGCGCTTTTCAAAATAAGTGATTTTGATTGAAGTTTACTCTTTGATATAGCAGCAGCGGCAAACATAGTGATCTCAACATTAGTTCCAATAATAATAATAATAATAATAATAATAATAATAATAATAATAATAATAATAATAATAATAATAATAATAATAATATCTCTACCCCTCATTCTAATCACGAGGATTAGCCCAGAAGTCAAAGACTTGTGCGGGAGAGGGGGCGGCATATTATTATTAAGCAGGCCGCATTTGCGCCCAGGAACGACTTACGTTGGTAGGCCCTAACCACTATTCAGTGCAGGAATGAGGGGAACCTGAAAAACCTCATTAATTAGAAGGGTAGTCAAACGTCAACCAGTATCAATCTCTCACACTGACCCAAGCCAACATTCTTCCACCCTATCATACCCGCAGAGAGGGTGCCAATCTCTCCACAAATATAGCTTATATACGGTCTACCTGCTGCGGGGGTCGAATCCACAGCGAACTAGTCACCTCGATTCAAGTACTGACACCTTAAACCGCGCGACCACTGACCGATCCATATATTCATTACCTCTGTATGAAAATTGAAATTCCATGCACGAAAAATAAATTGTCCGAGAATTTGTTATAACAGAAGGAAATGTGGCAGGTATAAAATGTTTATATATTTTTCAAATATATACTGAACTGTCTTCCTAATACAACTCACAGGCGGTTTTCTGTACTCTATAGGCAATGAAAATACACCTACCAGCCTACCGGCATACCTGTCAAAATTAATGCTTTTGGAAGCATTCCAAAAATGATTGCAACAAAGTACTGATTGAAGAATCCTGAAAAATACACCGAACATTATTTTAGAAGATCCTCAGCCACCATTCTGGTTGAGGGCGGTACAGATATGCAGATGTTAAAGGATCATGAGGGCTGGAAATCTTCTTCTACGGCAAAAGGCTATGTTGAGAATTCTTTAGAGAATAAAAAACAGATATCATAGATGATCATGTGGTCAAACACGGACTTAACGATTGGAAATTCAAACTTAAACAGGTCCATCACATCTATTTCTGTTATACAAATTTCTAATTACTAAAAGTGTATTATTAATGTTTATAATAAACCCTAGATTTTATAATATTTTTTTTATAATAAATAAATGATTCTTCTAAAAAGCGGGGTTTCATTTAACAGAAAAATGTTAATAAAAACTGTTTTGACCTTATGACCATACGAAACTATTTATATTACTGTAAAATTACTAAATGAAAGTAGATAAAATAAATTAATTTTTGAAAAAACAATACTGCTTGGTAACTTAATAGTCCGCCTTAAATTATAAATAAAATAAACAGGCATATTGTCCCACTCTTCTCGAAAAGCTAGGGTCAAGTCCTGGAGGCCTGGGCCACCCAGACTTTATACAGCTTGAAAGCGACATTTTTCACTGAAATAGCTATTTCCCTTTACCTTAAAGTTTTGGTGTCGATAGCAATTTCACGCTGTCATTCCCAGCCCTATCAGAAGCTCACATATCGATCGCTGTATTGTTTTTTAGAAGTTTATAAAAAGGTAATTACTTTGAAACAATGAGCTTGGGTACATTATGTTTTGCTTGACTAAATTTCAATTTCCAACGTGAAAGTTGATACAAAGCAGAAAATATTTTAACAATTCTTTTGAGGGCAAAATCTATATACAGGGTGAAACTTAAATATGTATTATAATGTAGAGAGCGGCAGTAGTTATTTATGGAACAAGGGAGAAAATACAAGATTTCCTTACTTGTATGCATATTGCACATAAGCACACAAGCAGAGTTAGATGTAAATACAGGATAATTATTCAATTCATTCAGGACCCCTAAAAAGAGTATTTATAATTACTTGAACTCTGAATATAATATTTAAAAGGTACTTGAATCGTAAATATTTATAATCAAGTATTCATATTATATGAATACAATGGTGAATATTTAAATTAAAATATGTAGAACTAGATAACACAAGTTACAATACTAGTGGCGGTTGGCTCTGAGGCGCCGTCTCCTTGAAATTTTCATGATAAAAGATTTAATTTACAACATTGTCTCAATAAATACATAGATTACCCTATGAAATACGAAGGAAATGTAATTTAACTTGAAAATCTCATGTGAAAAATGCCGAATCAGCGGTACGCACCGAAGAGTAACGCATATTTACTACGCTGTTTGGGCTCTGTTTAGTATGCCCGTGCTCATAATCAAAGTAGGTTGTGCGACTATAAAAATAAATCGAGCTTGACAGTGTGACATTTGTCGTTCACTCGATAAATTTAAAAAAGCAAATCTTCAGCAAGCAATGCTTGTACTTTAGTCATATGATATGGATGCAGTTGTTGTTCCCTAGCAATCCTCCATACCAAGAAATGTGGCATATTTTCGGCGAAAGCAATTCTTCTGGTGCTTAAAGTATCATCTTCAAAACGTTGGAGAACACGTCTTCAGCACCTGGAGTTCGGATCGTTCTGGGACGGCCAGTGTCATAATGACTTTTTTAAAAGTACCTGTTTCTGTAAAGCGCCGGTCGATGGACATAAACAATTTTCGAGAAGGTATTCTCCTATTTGGATAGGTTTGTTCATATAATCTACTTGTCATTCTCGTATTACAGCCACATTTTCCGTAAATTAAATGCATATCTGCAAGTTCTCCAAAGGTGTATTGTTCTGCCATAACAACTTTTAATGAGTAACGCCAGCTAAATTTGACGCTTTCAAAACTTACAATTAACTTTTGATAGGAAAACTGAAAGGTTATTTTAAATTTCATGGCTACTATGATGACGAACTTCCATTGCTACCTCTATCTTGTCGGGTGCACGACAATAAATTTTGCAAATTTTAAAGAGAACGGTTCATATTGGCGACATTGAACAAGAGTACCTTTTTTGTGACATATTAGTTTATTTTTCAGAAAATCAATTTTTCGAAAATGTAAAGGACAATTTTTTTTCATAATAAAATCCTATGTGCTACCGGCTCTCCGCTCCTGGGCGATGGGAATAAATTGTTTTTACACGAAATTGTTGCATTTTAGTGTCTAAGAAACTGCACCAAGATTCATTTAAATTGCCTAACTTTTGTAGAAGTTATTGCGAAAAATTGTTTCTCAAACTGTACCTTTATCACCCTGTAACTTTTTTATTATGCATTTTCGGACCTATGTTTACATGAAACTTTTTGCTCAAAATGACATTTTCTATCTGTCATATTCATTTGGCACCATAGTTTAGAAACACCCTGTATATCTGCAGTCAAAAAAATATTTGCAAACCTAATTATTCGTTTGAAAGTTAATTAAAATGTGTTTTATTTTTAATAAAGTTCTCCAAACTTGATTCGTAAAATCACCCTTTATTTACTTTATAAACTTGTTTGTTTCCGCACCTCGGAGGAGTCATTGACAGGAAAAACGCCCTCAAAGATTTCATATACTGAAATAAAAATATTATACAAATAACAATGTTTTGTGTACAAATTTTCGCAAAGAAATTAAACCTGTATGAATGTAAATAATATTTGTTCGTATATATTTTTTGTTTATTCGGTAAATGTATGTACAGTATATTCAACTTTATCCTGGAGCACCTTTATAAAATAGAACTCCGCTGCTTTGCGATTTTAATTATTTTTTATGAGCGTACAGTCCCTTTATAAGTACTTTAGTTAATAGTCGCTTTACAGGAATTTATATAGACAAATAACTGTAAATTTTTAAAACTATTTCACTTCTGTTAAAAGTACATTATTTAATTTAACTTGGTTATTAATTTCTTAAATGCTTACTACTTAATTCGACTGAAACAGACTAAAAAGCTATTGTTTTTAAATTGTGAAAATTTCCGAAACAACTACACAAGATGTCCGGAATATAAGTGCCGATACTAAAGAGAGTAATATATCTGATCAAACATCAACAAAAAAACTAGCCCTTCAACAAATATATTACAATAATAAAAATAGAACCGACAGAAAACGCAAAACTGTGTTACGCAATACAAACTAGTACAAAGCAGTATTAATAAATGAAGTAATAGCTATTTGTCTAATAAATTAGGAAAATTGACTTTTTCTCTATTTTTTTTTTATCCAAACGTCAATCGAGATAATATAATACGCCATGTGCAGAAGAACTTTTCCTACGAGTTACACACGTGAATCTTTTAATAGTGTTGTGAAAATAAACTCAAATCATTATAGATATAGATTCAATCGATTCAATCATTATTGTCGACAAAATCCAGATAAATATGAAAAACCGTTTTGTTTATTTGAATATTGGAATCATCTAAAGGGAGTTATCAATCACCGAGCCTCTAGTCTATTTTGAACAAAAATCCAAAATATACTAAAGTGCTACTCTGTGGATGCTTCACTCAATGATAAGAACAACATTGTCAGTAAAAAAGAATATTGACATAAAGAAATGTTCAAGTTTAGCTGCATTCCTTTGACTTAAATTGGTAGGACATACATCCAGGATGTCTAGTGGTTTAAGAAAATCAGAAGTTGAGAATGTTTTTAAAGAAACATATGATGAAACCTACTTGATGATGAGGCAAAGTGTAATTTTTACACTTCTCTCTAAATATTGAAACTGTTTCTTATTTTAGATAGTGTTGATTAGTGGTATCAGTAGAGCATGCCGTAGAGAAGAACTAACATTTCTTCAACTTGAACATATAAAGACATATATTGATACAGATTCCCAATATAAAGACGAACATGGGAAGAGAATTTACAATTTTTAACAGGAGCAGTCTTGTCGAAATGTTTCGAAAATATTCCTATCTTCTCCACCAATTGAGCATTCAAGATTGTTTCTAGGATACAGAAATGGAAAATGTACAAGATAATGCGTTGGTATAATTTCTATAGAAGGTTTCTCTAAGCAAATTGCAGAATTGTTTAAATTGCCGAATGCTGGCTGATGCAATTGCAAACATCACCACCCTTAAAAGGCATGCTGGATGAAAAGCAACGAGCGTGGCAGAAGGATATATAGGATATTCCGTCCAATAAAATCTTCAAGTAGCCTCAGAAATATTGGGTCAAAAAGAAAAGAGTCAATATACAGATTTGGAAAGTGAGGATCTTGATGGTGAATTGTATTTTGCCGCTTGCGTGTATTTGTGTCATGCTACACGCATACTTCGACCACAGCGTGTTTGCATCAAGCAGTGTTGCCAGGTGGGAAAAATTCAGTGCATGAGAATAATTTCAAAGAAGCATGAGGTTTGGAGAAAAAAGCATGAGATGGCTTAATTTATCAAAAAACACCTCTTGACACAGCTTAATTTTTAATTACTTTTGTAATGCCATTTTTATTTAATTAAAAAGCATTATGTTCTGCTATTTTATCATAATATTACATTGTAAGCAGGTAGTTACAGGTACTTACTTAAAAGTTATTAACCACGTAACCTTTCTAATTTATTTTATTGTTAGGCCGGGCGAACGTTGAGGCGCAGTTGACGTGACGCAGGGTGACTCACGGGTCGTAAAATCTGTAGTTTCCAGAAAATGTAGGTACCCTTACGGAATAGAGTTAAGAATCACTGCAATACAGCGTAAATACAGCACACACACCGCATATCCGTAGACTGTCATACCCGTTTATGTATTCATTGCTAATTATTAAGAGAGCAGTCTACAATAAAGGACATTTCAAGTACCCAAATATTGTAGATACCTACCTCTATCTATTCAATTTTTCCCTCGATTTTGCCTTTATTTCTCGTTAGGTCTTTGTTTTGGTAGATTTCAAAGAGTAATTTTAATAATTTTATTATTTCTTTTTGTGTCTATTAAAAAGCATGAGATTTTGTAATCAAAATATGGGAGCATGAGATTTCCTCGGAATGCATGAGATCTGACAACACTGGCATCAGTTGACCGGACAGTTAGATTTGCAATGGCGAATTGGCGTTGGCGATACGGAACCGATTACCGTAGTAGTGGGGAATGCACGTCGCCGCCCCTCTTAAAGTTCGTACCTTCCCTGGAATGAAGCGGCAATTTCTACTTTCTCTGTAAAGATCCGCAATTTCCCAATCTGTATATACAAATTCGGCCTCTACTTCATCAAATACATGCGCAGGACTTTCTATAACCAATTGTAAAAAAGTTATAGTTAAAATTTATGATAATGATAAGCAATGATTTCTGTTGACAAGAAATGCATAGTTAGTTCGTCAGCAGCCCACCAGATACCTACATACCGGTTTCGAGTTTATTGGCTCTCATCAGTATGCCGTAGGTGAGGTAATGGAGAAGTGAATAGTCGCTGGATGTAGCTTTGTTACACCGGGTACTTAAGGTTATTCATTTGTTAAAAAATTGTTAAGTCAAGTATGTTTTGTTTGCTATAATTTATCCTACAGCTAATTAAAGTCACTCATATTATGGACACCCTGTATATTAATTTTCAACTACTTGCATTTTTAACAAATTGGCAGTACTTAAGTAACCGCATATAAATTCTATTAATTTATTATTATTTATTAATTAAAGTTATAACAAATGGCCAATGTATCTTGTAATACCTAATATGCTTAATGTCTATAAAAATTAAGTACTATTGAAAAATTACTTGAAATATTGGTATAACTATTTGACTTGACAATCGACCGCTTTCTATGGGTTGAACTTAATTTCAAATTTAATTTAGTTAAGCAGATAAAAAAGTGGAGCTGTGAATTCCTACTACCCTCTTCATACTATTAGAATAATAACAAAATCAGGATAAAAGAAATCTGCGTACACGTTGTATGATAGAACTCATATTTATAAAATGAGCGAGAGATGGAGCTACTAGTGCCTGAGGTGTCGCGACGCTCTATATCGACGGCTACTTACGTCATGCGCGATTTGATACAGTCCCTTTAAAAAGTTTACCAATCAAATTCCAAGAAATATCCACGCACTCAGAGTTTATAAATAAATCCAGCAATGAAGGTCTGATTAAAGTTGACCCTGGGGGCAACCCTTGCAAAGTGTAATTTCTGGTAATTATTTTTTATCCAATATTTCGATCCGATATAAAAAATTCAAAAGTACTTTGCACAATTGCGCGTTATGATATAGCGTGCTTTAGGGATTAATAATATTATAGTAATAAGGAAGATTTGTTGAAAATATGTTTGTTTTTAGCTTATTGATTCTTATTTTATTAAAAAAAGTAACAGTGATACGTTTAAACTTGTTTATGATATGTAAACAAAAATATAATAACTACTTCAAAAATATAAAGTCCAGTATTTAATAAATAGCCGAAATTATCTTTTAGTGGTTTTTAGGCTTTCACGGCCAGTGCTGTAATTTGATACATGGTGATTTTCCGGGTTGTTATGCCGTGACCTCGGTAACTGGTAGCTGCCAGAAACAGAGTTAAAATGCACATCCCTAGCATTAGCTGGGATACTTTTACCTGCCCTGGTTGTTCTCGGGCTAGGCTCTGTGGGGACAGACCCGCTATCGGTGTCTCTGGGCCTGTCCATATATTGATTTTGGTTCCTACTGTTGGTATTACGACTGCTACGGTCGGAACCGCTTCTCGGATACTGGTGGTCCTCCGAGGCGTTCCGTAGCCGCCGCTGTAACTGGTCGCATCCCATGCTTCCAAACGTTTCTCCGCTCTTCACTGTCCCCACAGAGCCTAGCCCGAGAACAACCAGGGCAGGTAAAAGTATCCCAGCTAATGCTAGGGATGTGCATTTTAACTCTGTTTCTGGCAGCTACCAGTTACCGAGGTCACGGCATAACAACCCGGAAAATCACCATGTATGAAATTATCTTTAACAGAAAAGTGTATACTGATTGACTGGCTGTTAAGTCACTAAGTTTTTAAATTAACTATCAAATTTCATAGGAAATAATTAAATATCAGATTTAGATACAATTATTTAACTACCTTCAAGTAAAGGTACCGAAAAATGCTGAATTCAATTAAGATAATTGATCATTCATAATTTAAAAAATCTAAAGCCCTCTAATGTCCTAATACAAAACAATTTTAAACACGCTTCAGGTGCTATTTTAGCTGTGACTATAAAATATAGAGCCCAGTCCTGAACAACATTGAGGAAAATAAATTCAGGTCTTGTTGTATTTATGCCCTACATGCATGTACGATCAACAAGTGTTTTAATTTCGTTATAATTCTGTCAAATGAAATTGGCTTTGTAACAAGTAATAAGTATTAACGTCAATTTGGTAAGGAAGTATCATCTACTTTAAAATTTAAAGAAGATTAAATTGTCACTTATGATAAGCGATGAAGCAGTTTAAAGCTACTTTAAATTTGAAAGCAGCTTTTATTTATTGTGAAATTGGTGTTTTCAGAAGTGAAACATTAAAGATAATATAGAACTATAGGTAATTGTTTTTCCGATTGATATGCCATGACCTGCATAACTGATACCACTAACGGAATTAATATGCATATTGCACATTCCTAGCTTACTGTAATTATTTCACTTGCCCTTATTGTTCTCGTTCTGTGCTCTGTGGGTGTGGACATATTATTGGTATCATTGAGCCTACTCATATATTAATTTCGGTTTCTGTTGTTGGTATTACGGCTGATATGGTAGTAATCGCTCCTCGGTGGTCTTCCGACACGTCCGCTTTTGCAGAGCCTAGCCCAAGAACGATATGCTAAGTAAAAGAATCCCTTTCAAGGCTAGGGATGCAGATGTTGTGCCAGCATGAAAATGCTTTTTATTTATATTATGTTGACATTATTGTTTTTCAAACAGCTTCTTATATACAGGGTGTCCGGAAAGTAATAGGACCTAGCTTAAACATAACTTCCTGTGATCAAATAGAACCGATTTAGATTGACTTAGCTTAGTCCAAAAGTGCTTCGTTTAGAAGTTACAGGGTTTCAAAGAAAAAATTGTTTTCTTGTTATGGGCATAATTAAGAAACTAAACGTCCAATAATGTTCAAATTTGGTACAGTTATGTTTTAGATAAGTACAAGCATTGTGAAGTAGTAAGTAGTGCCGCATATCGTAGAGGGCGCTCTTGGCAGTTTTTTTACAATTAATTTTTATTGTATCTTTTTTGTTGGTTCTATTCTGATACGCTTGACTGAAAATTATGATGGAGAAATTAATTTTGCGTAGAAAAGCTATACTTGTTCCATGTCGATAAAATGCACCGTTTTCGGTAAAAACGCGTTTGAAAATTTCGGCACATTAAAATAGAAATAAATTTTCTAATTCGATCAAGTTACCACTTGTCAAACTGACGTTGATACGCTTAAATTAGATAAAAATTTGATCAAAATCCTGTCAGATTAATATTAATTGTTGTAATGAGTGTAGTTGTGTAAAGTGTAAATGTAATGTGTAAATAATTTCAAATTAGTAGTATTTTGTAAAATTTTGAAAACATACCTCGACATAATCAGTTTTCCAACTCAGAAACGGCAGATATGATCGCTGTTTATTGTCAAAATCAATTTAATGGAGGAGCTGCAGAAAGAAGGTACAGTTATATGGAACAGGTATAGCTTTTCTACGCAAAATTCATTTCTTCACCATAATTTTCCGTCAAGCGTATCAGAATAGGACCAACAAAAAAGATACGATAAAAATGAATTACAAAAAAACTGCCAAGAGCGCCCCCTACGATATACAGCACTACTTACTCCTTCACAATCCTTGTATTTACCTAAAACCTAACTGTACCAAATCTGAACTTGATTGGAGGTTTCGTTTCTTAATTATCCCCATAACAATTTTTTTTGAAGCCCTGTAACTTCTAAATGAGGCACTTTTGGACTATGCTAAGTTTATCTAAATCGGTTCTGTTTGATCACAGGAAGCTATGTTTAAGCTGGGTCCCATTACTTTCCGGACACCCTGTATATACATTTATATTGTTTTTACTGAATTCAAAATTTATTTCTTTTGAATAAACAAAATGTATCAACTACTCAAGGACATGTTACCATGCATTGTTTACAATAATTACTTTTCGACGATCTGGTAGTTTTTCTTTTTCTGGTCTGTAGATATTTTGTAGTTTGAAAGTGAAGAATTCACTAAGTCGAGTTCGGGGTAAATTATCGTCACTAAAGAATATTTCTTGAAGATTATTTGATAAAAAGAGGAAGAAGTGAAAACTTGCTGGAGAAAATTAGGATAATATTGTGTATGTGGGCTAATATTCCAATCAAACTCCTGAATAGACGATTTGGTAATATTAGCAGCCAAAGACCAATTTGCAAGTTCGAATGCTATTCTACTGAATAATAGTATAACATTAAAATAACATAATAATTTGACAAATACGCAACAATTATTTTCAAGTAATTCAGTAAAAAGAAAGTTGGATAAAAGATATGTATTTTCTACTACATTAGATATATAAAGATAAAAGAGTTCGTCTATTTGTTGATAATGCTCATAAAATGTAATGTCAGTGATCGTCAGGATTTGGAGGGCATTGTAATGATCGACACTTTTAGACCTTAAGATCTGCCAGACAAAAAGACTATTCACAGGGCATCGACTGAAATGGTCTGAATCTTGACAGTCTTCATATTTCTAAATTTGTGGCCAAAAGTGAACCCTTATTTTGACTCATCTGATAGCGAAGTTTATATATTAGAACTAGTGCTGTATGCAAACATTACAATCATGAAGAAATGTCATAATAATAATAATAATAATAGCATTTATTTCCAACAGGTTACACCAAGTTATAGGAAATACAAAATTACACTACCTTATGCAGCTTAAAACTATAAAATAACAAAGATTAATAGAAAGATATGATAATAGAAAATTAGATTACTAATAAAAAAATATATATACACAAAAGGAACAAAAATTATGAGAAACTTAACAGAACTAGAACACTATAATAATCTAGGCGCTGCAGTATTCAAAATTGTAGTGAGAGAATCATTGTTTATATCACAAGAACGGCATAGATTATTAAAGTTCCGACACATTCTATATATAGGGCAATAAAGCATTATGTTGGTATTGATGCCATGATTATAGAAAGTTACAGATTGTCTGGATTCAGCACGCGGAACTAACCAGTTAATATGTTGGAGTAACAGCTGACAATCGACATTGTTATGCACTATATTATATAAAAATTTGATAGTATATATTATTCGTCTGTTATTCATCGATATCTCACCAAATCTAGACAACAGCAACTCATGATCGTATCCTCTAGGTGGGTATTGATGATCTTCTTTAAATGATAGAAATTTAAGAAACCGACGCTGTACAGATTCAACTTTACTTATATGGCAGTTATATATGGGTGACCAAATCAATGCACCATACTCCAGTTTTGAGCGAACAAACGAGTAATATAATAACTTTATAGCATTAATGTTAGTAAAATGATTGGTATTACGGATGACAAAACCAAGAACCTTAAAAGCAGAGGACGTCATCAGTTCAATATGCCGTACAAATGAGAATTTATGGTCAAACAGTATTCCCAAGTCCCTAACCTCATCAAGCCTTGTTAAAGTAGTGTAATCAATATTGTAATTGAAAGGAATTGGGTCACGCTTTCTATGATAACTAACGATATTACATTTGTCTACGTTAAGATGTAGATTATTATGAGTACACCAGTCTACTATGATGTTTATATTATTCTGTAGTGAAAGACAGTCATCAGAAGACCTTATCCTAGTAAAAATTTTCACATCATCAGCATAAATCAATTTACCACATTTAATCTGCATGATCAAATCGTTTATAAAGATTAAGAAAAATAGTGGTCCAACATTTGATCCTTGAGGCACACCTGTTAAAGGGACAAATGTTGGCGACTTGAAACCCTCAATTTCTACAAACTGCTGGCGATCAATCAAATACGAGCGGAAAAGAGAAAGCAAATGTGTCGTCATACCTACTCGTTCAAGTTTATGCAACAATATATAATGGTCGATTTGATCAAAAGCTTTTTTAAAGTCAGTATAAACAACATCAATTTGTTCCTGCTGATCTAAATGTGTCATTGTTTTCCTACAATTCATACCAATAAAAACATGCTCTTTCTTAAAATTATATGCAACTATAGTGTAACTATATGTATTGAATGAATAGGTATATAATAATAATAATAATAATAATACTTTATTATTAGCTTTAGCTATTAAACATACACACATTTATGAATTTCATACAAAATAACAAATTTGAGATAATAGCTGACATCATACCAACAATAATAACAATACATGAATTTGATACAAATTAACCACTATAATAATTTATCTAGGTACAATTTTGTAACTGCTTTAAAAAATTCCCCTACACTAACAATTTCTTTCACGTGATCAGGTAGAGAATTAAAAAATCGTATTCCGTCACTAAATAATGTTTTTTGCAACATACTTGTTTTAACAAAATCAATGTTGTAATTGTACTTAGTTCTCACATTATATGAGTGAATTTCAGCTCTAGTTGTTAGGAAACTCTGTAGATATTTTGGCAAAAGTCTGTTCTTAATTTTAAATATTAATATAATATTAGCTCTTTCAATCATCTGTTCAACTGGCAGCCATTGCAACATTCTTTGCATATATTTTACTGATGTATATTTGTCGCAGCGGAGAATGCTTCTCATGATTTTATTTTGCAGCAGTTGCAATCTTCCAATATTTTCCTTGGTACAAGAAATTAAAATGAGGAAGTATTATAGTATTATAAATTAACAGTTTGCTCCACTGTGTCAAATTAAAAGAAATTCGGTGAAAAAAACCGACTTTTTTGCCAATCTTTCTACAGAGATAATCCACGTGATCAACAAAAGTTAGACTAGAGTCCAATATAACCCCTAAATATTTTATATTTTTAACTAATTCAATCTTATTATTATTCATATAAACATTTATATCTAGTTCAGAAATTTTACTGCACATACTTTTTGAACCTATAACCATACATTTTGTTTTTGCAGAGTTTAGTTTAAGTTTGTTAACACATAACCATTTGTACAAAATATCAAGTTCACTATTCAAGGTACACATTACATTTTGGATATTGTCCCCAGAAACTGAAATTAATGTGTCATCTGCAAACAGATTCACAAATGAATTTTTCAAAACACGAGCTATGTCATTAATATACACAATAAATAAAAGCGGACCAAGAACACTTCCCTGTGGGACCCCGTATATGCTTCTAATATTGTCCGATAGGCGATCATCAATTTTAGTTTTATGAAATCTATTATCTAGGTAGTTTTTCAACCATTCCAATGCATTGGATATAACACCATATCGTTGTAATTTCCACACTAATCTTGCTCTGTCGATAGTTTCAAATGCACGTTGGAGATCCACAAACACACTAACAGAGATTTTATTCTCCATTTTGCACAAACAAGTTGTAAAGCTGTTTCACACGAATGATGTTCTCTAAAACCACTTTGGCCACTATCCAAAATGTTATTGTGTTCAAGGTACTGCCTAAGTTGATTACACACTGCAATTTCTATAATTTTATCTATAAGCGGTAACAAGTATAGTATTTATCTAATGTACCATTCATCTAATTCAAGAAAAATGCGGTAATATGCCACTGGCTCCAGAATTTCTATTACGATATTAATCAAAGAATGAACACTTTTGGTACGCCACTGAGAAATGAATAACTAATTACCCGCTTCATGATGAACTTACTGCACGAGTACATTCATTTTTTAAATCAATAGTTTTCCTGTCTGTTGTTAAAAGTGAAAATGAAAACATTCAAACGAATTGTAAGTAGTTTACTAAACTAGTATCTATGAAGTCTATATCTATATAAATTAGTGTAAATACACACTTAAAATTCATAATTAAAGTTTATCTATTTTAAAAATAAAACGGGCTTATTAGTGAATTATAACATTAAATGTAATTTTAATTGCAGGGAATTTAGGCTTCATCTTATACAGTAAAGTTTTTAAATATTAAGTAAGTAAATTATAACGACCGTTTATAACAATGTTTTGATGACTGAATGAAATATTGATCATGATGGTCAAACAGAGTAATTGACATATTCGTATACATGATGTAGTCCTTAAAACATAAATTACTTGTATCTGCTATCTATGTTAAATAACAAGAAAATGTATTGTTTATGTTTCAATGAAATTGAAAATAATTTAAACTGTCGTTTGAATTAAACTAGACATAGATATCTAGATTATTTTTTTTAAGTCCCGTTTATACTATTCAAGTAATCATATATCAATGCTATTAGATGATAGCAAAGCTTATATGTTAATACAACAAAAGATTATTAATAATTAAATGGGAGATGTCTTGATAGATTAGGTATTGTGTTAAATTGCATAAAACTCGTGACTTATATGCCTTACTAGATAAATAAAAGAAAAACTATAAGACGACAATCGGTCGTGAATAAATATATTTTATACATTTGACAGTCCTATTATAGGTATGACTATGAAATGATCCTGCTAAAAGTAATTATGAAAGAGAGAACATAATATGAATGCACTGCATGAACATCTACAGGAAATCATTGCATTTGGTATTGTACAGTTCTGAAATAATTTTTACATTTTTGCGCAGGTAGAATTAATTTCCTTCTCAAGTTATCTTTTGTGGCTGTGTTAAATTGCAGTTTTCCTATTCAAACTGTTGCATTTCATTGTGTCTGGTTGAGGTCCAGAGGCTCAATACTATTGTTGATCGAGGACACAAAAATATACTCGTATTTCTTTCCTTATCTGAAATACTTTGAATATAAAGATTTTACATTTCTGAAAATAAATAGAATTTTTCAGATTCCTTGATCAAATTAAAAAAAAAACATATTTTTAATATTTCTCCAAGTAAAAGAAATTTGCGAATAAAATAGTGAAAGATACAAAAAATGGAAAATTCTTTATTCATATCACCCTGCATCTCTTGATACTAGTCCTGACTCACCTTGTATACATAGCAACTGTAAGTACAAGTTATATGGGATGGTTTGCGTATCATTTTTTTAAATTATGGCTCACTAACCCTATAAAAGTAGTATACACTTTAGGTTGGAATCCTTTATGTTGCGACCACAATGCATTCTATTAACAAATGGGGCAATTCTTTAGATTATTCTAAGAAAAATGATGATACAGTTGTGCTGATTTTTAAATAATTTACAATAACGTAAATATATCAATAAATGTGTACAATTAACTAATTGTAAATACAATTATGTAAACTACATTTCTAATTGCATTTCAGTGAAAATATTTCCACATATATTTTTCTCGGGAAGGATTTTTGGAGTTCTTATTTTTGTAATTCCAAAATTGTTGATTTTACAAGATTTGTAGATACCTAAAAATAAGAAAATGCCAAATTTACCTAAATACAGTCGTTAAAAGCCAGAACTATCATTGACGTAGGGATTTTGAATATTCTGAGGGATATCAATTGAAAAACTTGTACGCCACCCTCTTCCAACCTCTTAATAATAACGGTGTATTTAAGATTGTATTTACAAGAAGAAATGCAATGTATTCAACTGCAGTCAATTTCTTTTCATTAAAAAAAATTTACACTCAAAAATAGCTAATTTGTTAAGTAAATTAAGGGAGATATTTTCTTTGAAATACTCAGTAGCGTCTATATTCTAAGGTTCAATGGTTGATAAAATTGTATATATTTAATAAAAGTTTGCTTTACTTAGCTAATGAATTGCGCAATTTTAATAATCTACGAGAAAGAGATGCCAAGAGATGTATGTCAGTGTTATATTTCTCACAAACTAAACCGTCTGTGTATTTCGAGTACAATAAGCCATTTGGATGTTCTTAGGAATAATTTTCTTTAAAATGGCATATAAATTTACCTTTATTACTGGGACGGGTTTAAAGGTTTGTAAGTTTCCTGTTTACTTTGATATATTCCTGCTACCAATATATTTTTAGAACGTCCAAATACACTGACAAGTACAAGTTTACATAAACTATTACTAAATATGAAACGCTATTTAAATAAAAATGTAACCTGAATTACGAAAACACGCTATGCGTTGACCTTGTCACTTATTACATACTTCGCAATATATGTCTCCTTGATTTAAAGAGATAGTTCAGCATCAATCATTTGATGTTTAAGATGATTGTAGGTATTAAATTATTTTAAGTAGGGTGTTTAAGTAAAATTTTCCATCATTTGTGACATTTCTTTCAACGGCATTTTCCCGCCAACGCAACATCACCAACCAGCCACTGATATGAATATAACTATCGATTTGGAGATTTTCAGGACTCTCTGAACGTTTTCAGCAGGGACTGTACTCCAGCTGATCGATTCCCGGCTGAAGCAGTAGAAAGCTCGACACCACAGCCTACCCTTATACTACAACAAACAAGTATTTGTTTTTGTACAGAATCGGTGCTTTCGCATGTAGTGAGTTGAAACATAAAAGTTACAAGTGAACGAAGTGAAGAAACTCGCGACAAAGAATAAAATAAAATTTAACTAATTTTCCAAAAGTAAGTAGCTTAAATGACAAGTATTTTTTTATTTTACTTTGTGCCTGCTTTTGTTTGGAAAAATTTTATGTATTAAGTTGTTTATTTGCACCATTTTTTTTCTTTATAGTGTGATTTATGACATGATTTTCCAATTTTTGTGTTAAAGCTTTATTAGATCAATTGTTGTTGTTTAATAATAAATAGAACAAATTCTTAATAAAAGTACTCTATAGCTTCATTAAAACATTACTTGGATAATGAATTTGTTTTGCAATCAATGTTTATATGTTTTATTACTGGGTGTGGTATTTTCACAATATTATTTAATTAAATTAATATTATTATTAACATTAAGTAACATTCTAGATAAAGAAACTACTTTTTTAATACCTGTAAAATCATATTTGATATATTTGCTGAACATATGTCAAAGACATTTATTTTTTAAACGTTTCAGTACCTTTCCATGTTTTCACAACTCCAGAAGTTGCATATATTATATAAATCATTCTTAGGTGTTTTAAACTACAGTTCAAAGCATGTGCATTTGATGTAATATGATGAATTTTATTTACTTAGTTAAAGTAATTTACAAAATTTTTTGTTTTAAATTTTTTCTGAACATTTGTGTTCTTTTCTTTTTCCATATAGACATTAAAAAGCTCCAATCACGTTGTACTTACATACAAAGAGTAGGTATTATTGCCAACGAAACAAATACGAAATGAAAGAAAAATTTTACTCTGTGTTCTACACATAAATCAGATCACGACTTCTAAATACATTTTGTATGCATTACTCAAATACTCGTCACATCCTACAATGTTACTTTGTACATATTCATTTAACTCAGCATGCAGCTTTACTCATTGTTCCAACTGATACAGAAATTTAAATACTGACAATGTTATTTGAGACGGGCTCCCCTTTGTCGTCTCTTGAAACTGGGTCATCATCATAACTCATTCCAAGATCAGGCTAAACATCACTCTATGAAAGCCATCTGAAAGAAAACTGAAGAAGGATTACCAGTTAGGAACCAGCAACATACTAATTGATCTCTTGACAGAATATTGTGTCTAGATCTAAATCAAATTTAATAAATGATCTAGAATAAAAGCTGCCATGAAGCACATACCAGTGGAGCTATACTCTCCAGAGCAATTGGAATTATATACAAGACATTGAAATTGATTTTATCAATAAGTTCAATTGATTTTAGACTTTTACAATCTCACGTCCAGGTCAATAGTTTCAAGGCAATAAAATTATAGAACAAAATGAAATCACATCGTGCAATACCTATGGAATATGAATAATAAGGGTGAAGGGTCATAGATGTCACTTTTAGTGCGATATTTTAAAAATCCTTATCTTATGCATGTTTTAAATTAGAATATATAAGAGTAGAGAGCAGATTTTTACTATAATTTTGTACCACTATGGATATAAAGTAAGACCACTATTTTCAATTATTGTAAGTCAATGCTTAAATTAATTGCCACTGGGCTTTAATAATAATGTAGTCTGCCAATTCATTCATGTATCTTTATCGTGCGACGGATATCTGACTATGTTGTGCAACTGGACATATTTGAGCCGAATACATTACCACAGTTAAAAGGACAAAGAAAAATAAATAAAAAACATGTTTTTTTTCGTCCAATTAACAGACCGTCTAGACCGTTTTACATTAATTTTTCCCCGTCATAGAGAACTATCTCATTTTATTTATTAAAGTAAATACATTTTAAATTTACTTAAGATAATCTATCTTATTTTTTCTTCAATAAGCCTATATAATCTTAAATTTATTTAAGCGATAATGTAACCAATTTGATTATTTTAAATTGTTACAAATTTCTCGACAACGATTATATTTATTGAAAATAAACAATTTCTTTCATACTTAATAATTTAGAGATCATTTTTTTTATTTATGAAATACTTTCCATTGATACCCATCATTGATCCATAACAAGATTATGTAGAAATAAAATCATAATCAATTATCATCACAATAAAGGCATTTCTCATTCCCATCTTATTGCTTCACCATTTGATTATAGGGTGATTCATTAATAATGGGACAGAGCTTAAGGGAATGTTGCTGACCTCAAAATAGAGCGATTAATAGGGTGTCAAAGTTGAAAAAATAATCACATTTTCTTTACCATTTTTCGATCGCATCGACCGTATTTTACGAAATTTGGCATAGGACGGTTTTCTTAGCACTATAAATTCGAATATATCGACTTTTTTGTGCTACAGTGTATCTCATTTTGGACTGGAAAAATGTTTTTCCCTATCTTTTCTAGTTAAAAAAGGTACACCTTGTTGATGTCGCTGGAAGCAATGGTTTCTGAGAAAAACGCATCTAAATCCCATGATGCATGCTATGTATCTAAAGGTAAAGTCAAATTGTTGCGTTCATGCAAAATTTAGGGAGTAATATTTTTGATTTCTTTTCTCCTAGAATTGATAATTTTGCACATCAATTTTCAGTAGCAATTTTACGGTTAACAGAATCTCTGACTACTGTACTGTACTGTACTGTACATTGAAAAAGGAAGAGAATACAACAAAAATGAAAGAAAAAATAATTTACGGGAAGGGGCTGAATTTTTAACGGTAAAAAACGGTTTATCTCGATTTATGGCAAAACTACAAGTCATATGGAAAAAAGTTAAATAGCAAAGTTGTAGATAATAAAAAGATCTACAACTTTTGCATTTACAATTTTTTCACATAACTTCAAAATGTATGTCAAAAATTTAAATAACCAAGTTTTTGGTTGCAAGGCGTGTCAAAATTTGCGTAACATTACGTTAATTAGCATCCAAATCTCTAACTTTGAGGAATGTGTATCCCTCTTATCCATTTTTTAGAAAAAGTACGCCTATATTTTAATATACTGTCCACCTTGAAAATAGCAGAAGACAATTTAAAACCACCCTCAAAACTCATATTACTAGATTTACAACATATGTGTCTCAACTAATTGCTATTATTACGGTTTTCATCGGCATGACACTAATTTGTAGAACATTATACCGACCAATTTCACAAATTGAGGGTTGACTAACTTTGGGGTACTTTTGCATATTATACTGCCCGCCTGTTTATCTGATGTTGAAAGTTAGGCTTTGTTTAAAATCGCATTAGTGAAATAAGAGCACATGAGTAAATATACATAAACAAACATTTTTTTCATCATTTGACATACGTGATTCAGTCCCGAACTTTACCTTTAGAACTTTGTATATTAAAGTTAGTTATTTAAAAGTATATAACAACGTGGAATCGTTCAAGCGGAGTTTTCCCCCATTACATGAATGCTCTAAGTTCTAAAAAGTTAGATGATGTTAGTGAATAAATCAAGCAATATTTATAGTCAATGTTATCTTTAGTGATATTACCTAAAAGACAAGTTTAAAACTCTACGAGAAATATTGCCATTTTTGTTAGGTTATGCTTATTTATCAATAAGGTCAACACTAAGCCGGAGACCACCACTACTAAATATTATGTTGGAGCTCATCATGCCTTATATGAATGTCGCTGGTTTAAGAAATAGAGGGTGTTCAAGGTTTAAATTTTACTCTGAAATTTGTCAATAATTGGGAAAGTTTTGATAGAATTACTTTGAAAATTGGTAGTGTTGGGTTTTTTGGTGTGAGAATTACGAATTTGAAACTAATTTTGACGTCACTCACTCCTAGTTTCACTGTATTAAGTAAATCAAAACGTACTCTTTTTATCTATTAAGCTATGCCTTTCTAGATAAAATATATACTCTTGTTTAGGTCACGTAACATTATCGGTTTCTGAGTTATTAGCATATAAAAGTTTCAATGTATTTTATGGTGGGTGATTTTCTAAGTAGGCTTGTGTCAAATTGTCATGTCAATAAATATTAGCGTAAAAACAAAATCGACGTGCCAGGGAATTTCTTCGAAAACTTCTCAATTTCAAAAATAAGAAATTTATTCATTACTTTTTGAAAGCACTGTATGTTAAATATGTAATATTACAAACTAACCAATATTCCTTTAAAGCTTGGACACATTGAATTTTGTTTACTTAAGTAAGTTATTTTATGTGTAGAGAAATGTAAGAAATTTATGTGTCACCACCTTGCAAAGGAAACAAAAATGACGATAAAGAAAATTATCGAAATAATTTACAGTACCGCGGTCGCTTGTTGCTTGGTTATCAGTTCAGTTTTAGGTCGTGGTAGTGTCGTATACATTTACATTAATGCACGTAGTATGTCGAAGTCGGGTAAATATATTATTTTTTAATTATATTTAATAAATTTAGAGAAAACAAAGTTAGAAATTCAACGTCAATATATGTCAAATGTAGTTGAAGATAACAATTTTAGTAGTGTGGATGATGTAGGTTTAAGGTACTGATGTTCTTGTGTAGAAATAACTTTAGAATGATAAGTTATTATGTTTTACATATATCCTCGTGTTTTTTTTAGTAATGTCACAAGATTAATAATAATGTTACGATTTTAATTGCACAGTGGACATAACTCAAAGATGGTTTTAAAAAAATAGAACAAAATATTTGTTTAAAGACAACTGGAGGGAATTTTTCTTTATCCTCTTATCCTCTTACATCTTCACACATCAACAACTAACTCTGCTTTAGAGCAACAATCATGTAGTCTTGATTTTTGTTCTATCTGCAACTGACCAATAAGCTACATTGCAGTGTGTGCAGAAAAATTCAGGTTACTGTCTTTGTAATGGTATAATTTTACCTTTTGGGCATAATCATAGACCTTATAAATCATGGACCGGCCTTAGAAAGAGAGGTCCGGTGTCCTGATGTGTACAAGAGGGATGAATCTAGTCCGGGAAAAAACAGATGTTCTATGACGGAACAATATATAAACATAACCTGACAAAACCTTTTCTGTTAATATTGTTAATGATTTGTGTGCCTTTTGTGATTTAATTGTGTTTAGTGTGTTTATTAGCAATCGTTTTTAAAAATTCATAAACCATGGTGGAGTCGGTCTGTCACCGTAAATGTCATACGTCTGTCATTTACGGTTTTTGTTTTTTTCGGCCAATGATCTGTGGGTTTTTTCCCGGAGTAGCTCTATCTCTGTCGCACATATCTGAGCATCAACGATTTGTATAGGCAGAAAACGGTTTTGGGCGCATCCATGATTTATAAGGTCTATGGGGACACAAATGGTATACCATTATACAGAAATAGTTGAACTATAAAACTACGATCAATTATTTCCTCCTAGTATTTTCCTTAAGGTAGATACTAATGTATTTCTGATATTTCTTTTGGTGATTGCTATTTCAGAAACCCCGAACATGCTATTTTGAAGTATTCGGATTGTCATCAAGGTTTTGATTACATCTAAAATTATCTACAACTTAATAATAATAATTATTTCATTTATATTCAATAGGTTTCCACCTAATTTCAGAAAAACTTGTAAATAAAAACTAAATATACCTACCTATATACAGACATTTTACCAAGTGAATTATAATTAATGTCAGAAGTGTTGGATAAACTATTAAATAACTGGTAGATATTATTGACAGGTGATTTCATCATAACATTTGTTCTTATTAAAAGTACAATAGAACGTATCATGTGAATGATAATTATGCCCGGGCACCAAAAATGGCAATTTATCTAAAAGAAACTGACAGCTAATAACATTATGGACTAATTTAAATAGAAAAATAATGCAATACAATCTCTCTCACGTAGAAGATTCTAAATTAAATAAATTTAATAAATAATCATTGTCAGTACATATCGTAATATTTAAAAAACATAAACTTCAAAAATGTTTGCTGAATTATTAGGGCATCAAACGTTAATGTTTTCTAAATTATTTTGTAAAGATGTAATCATGTAGAGAATCTTTTCTAGAATATATTTTAGATCATCAGCAAACAGCAAGTGAGATGTCGTCAAAGTAGAGCAAAGTTCATTAATAAAAATTAAGAATAACTATGGACCAAAATTTGAACCCTGAAGAACAACAGAAATAGCAAAATAGATACTAGATGCATGACCACCATATTCTACAAATTTCGGCCTGTTCAATAAATATGATTTAAATGATGTCAAATTGTCAGAGAAGCCGATTGCTGTAAGTCCAGCAATTAAGAGAGAATGGTCTATTCGGTGAAACTTCAGTCTATATAAAATATTTTTTACAACTTGCTTACCACCTACTTTTCATGCATTTTGCGATTACATTTTTTTATTAAAAAGCGCTATCAATATGTATTAAAAATAATGTCCTAAAAGTGTTTATACGCTTCTGATACCAAGCACACCTACACATATTTGCTAAACGGAACTTAGAATGTAAAACTCTATAAACATTTAATTTAGCTTCTTTCTTTCTCCAAGGAGTGGTGAAATATGTTACCACAGCAAATATGTTTATGCTGATGAAAATCCGCACGCCACGAACATAACCCATTATCAAGATGAATTCAGAGCGACATGGGGGTAGAAACTGTAGATAACTTTGTTATTGGTCCGGGCTTTGTATTCATATCATTACATGTATACGTTTTAGAAAAGCTCGCGCTTTACACAGCTTGTTTTAAAATTTATTGTCAACGTACTTTACCATGATTTTCCTTATGATAAACGATGCAGGCATCTCGTGATAATTATTATACAAATTATAATTAATGAATATAGTAAATTCTTTAGCACAATTAATTTTCTTTAACAAAGATAAAATAGTTCTGCAATATCTACACATGGTGTATAAAAATCACATGGATGAACTACTTATATTTTTACAAGGCATACTCCTAATTTTCCATTCTTAAATTTCGAAAATGATAGGACATGAAAAAATAATAGGAATCCTTCCTATAATATTTTTCACTATGACACTTCGTTTATCTGGTACAGGATGTCTAACCAATATATATATATATATATATATATTATTTCCTTTTTATTTACTAAACAAATAAATATTTTTTCTTCAAAATTGCTATGCACTTAACGTAATAGAACGTTTATATTTTGACGTGAATAACTGTTTTCAACTAAAGCTAGTGACGTGGGTATAGGATCTTGTTCACCTTTGAATCCCCTAAACTTCTACGTCAATGGTGAAAATTATCTTTTCAGTACAAATATTATTCCTGAAAAAAGTGCTCTTGTGGAAATTAACTTTTTACTACTTCACCTCGAGTTCTTCGATATATGACGTAGGTAATAAATTTTCTCTATTATAAGGTTTTTCCTTTAAAAAGCCCCAAATAAAATAACCAAGTGGATTGAGATCCGGTGCTCGAGGTGGCCAAACAACTGCACCACCTAAACCAATCCATCTTTCTCAGTACCTAGATCATGTTTAACTAACACAACGATCAAACTGATTCGATATGACATCTGTCAATATTATTGTTACAAACTTAGAATCAAGCAAATCGTACTTAATTCTATAATTTTTGTAAGATCTTTGTAATCCCTCAAAATAATCCTGATTAGAAATCAAAATATCTGAAAGACAAAGGTTCTTTGTGAATTTTCTCAAGAACAGTTTTTTCTAGAAGATAAAATAAAATTTTAATATGTGCACTGAAAAAATACTTTTCACCCTTGAACCCCCGGGTTCAAGGGTGAATAAAATCACATACGTACGCAACTGGCTTTAGTTCGAAAAAGTTATATCAAAATATTAACATTTTATGATACCATGTTTGAACGAAAAATATTAATTTGTTTTTTAAAAGTTAAATTTATCAGTTTTCATATATTTTCAGGTATTAACAATATTGTGTGAAACTAACTACTCAGTGGACAAAAGCCCCAACCTGCGTTGAATTACACCCACAATATCTACCCATATATTCCTTATTATTAGCTTTTGTAACATTTTTACTGTTTAAGAAAGGTATTTTAAGCTAATATGTATCAAATCTCCTACAATTCCTATCAATGAAGTCATATGTATGTTCTCTGATACCAAACATCTAGGTATGCTAATGAACATCCACAGACAAAACTCTATTCAATAATTATCTAAAAAATTTAAAATATTTACTAACCTCTGGAGTGGGAACTCGAAATTCAACCACAATAATACCTGAAAATATATGAAAAAACTATACATAAAAGGTAAAATTTTTTTTTTATTAATTTTTATTTATTTTAGTAGGTCGTTACGATATTCATTGACAGATAATCAGTTTGACGTTGTCGAAATTTAATTTCATTTTGACATTTAATTTCAAATAATTTTAATTTATTGGTATAATAATCTTTATAATTAGATATTTGACTCAAGTTAAAGGAGGCCACCTGATGAAGCGATCCTAATAAAACGTAGAAATAAGTGAGATCTCAATTATTGTGGTTGAATTTCGAGTTCCCACTCCAGAGGTTAGTAAATATTTTAAATTTTTTAGATAATTATTGAATAGAGTTTTGTCTGTGGATGTTCATTAGCATACCTAGATGTTTGGTATCAGAGAACATACATATGACTTCATTGATAGGAATTGTAGGAGATTTGATACATATTAGCTTAAAATACCTTTCTTAAACAGTAAAAATTAAATTTATCAGTTTTTTTTTTAGTTTTGAAACGGATATATAAATAAAATATATCTATTGAATTATCTTATTTAGTAACTTTTTTTTGTTGTTGATTTTTCGGAACAATGTTATTCTTCTATAAAAACTTTGGCTTATCTTGATCTATCAAATTTATAATAAAATGTACAGAATGATCAAAACATTATAAAGTTATTTAGGTATTAAATTTTTCGAATTATACTTTATATTTTAACTACGGGCTATGCAATTTGTTTAAAGTGTAATGAGGTTTTATATATAAAAAAAAAACAATTATAAAAGGTTATTAGAAGGCAATGTTTCATTTGAAAACACCCTATATATTTAATTATTTGAATGAATCACTAGGGATGAAACGAATATAAAGTATGTCTCAGTGCAGCACTGTAATAACTCTTTTGTCTTTCATGCGATTTAATCACATTACATCCTTAAATCATCTACAATGCTAAATTAAATAAAAAAATGAAAGGATCATAGTAGATATTTAAAAATATTTAAATATTAACAAAGCCCTTGTGTTGCTCCAGATCTTTTAAACGACTTTTAATAAAATGTTATATCATTTTATTTATATATTGGTGACATATATCATCTGAGGCCAGTTTGATTTATATCGGACAAAATACACATGAAAATTTCACTTTCTCACCATAAAATTCTAGTGTAAGTTAAATTTAAACCTTCCTTGACAAAGTCTATTCCCTAAGAGTGGTGCATTTTGCTTGTATATAACCCCAGTACATCCATTGTTTGTTCCTAACTTACTGACCCCATTCTATGCTATTTGGGTCATCCCAGATGAGGGTGTAATGCGGAGAATGTGATAGCATCACGGCTATGGTTTAAATCCTGTAGCTAGCTGGCTCTATTTTATATTTATTTGTCGCTTATATTTAGGGCACATAAAATAAAATCGTATCATGATCAATAGCTTTGTAGGTTGCATTATATAGTTATAGTTTTGGGACAATATGCAATTGTTATTAAAATTTAGAACGCGATTTGTTAGCCCATGATCAAAAATAGTTTAACTGTATATCCTCTTGTCAAATTAAATAACAAAAAAAACAGTAACATTCTTATTGGCCAACTCCTAAAATATATACTATAATCCTTCAAGACAGCGCAGTTCTCAATCAATTACTGAAGAACTATTATAATGGAATATTCCCTGAAAATAAAAGGAATAGCTGATTAAATTTGCCGCTGAAGTGTCTTCCTATTTGCTGTGTAAATAAGTCATTTGATCCACAGCTCAGCTGACATGGCTGACGTGAAGGTAGCATTTCCAAATAAACACAAATTGTAAACTCATAACTTATGGGGTCATTTAGCA
This sequence comes from Monochamus saltuarius, assembly GCA_025584915.1. Taxonomy (NCBI): domain Eukaryota; kingdom Metazoa; phylum Arthropoda; class Insecta; order Coleoptera; family Cerambycidae; genus Monochamus; species Monochamus saltuarius. The sequence continues at coordinate 2,747,471 of CM046725.1, forward strand.
TTTGTTTTATTACATTTTCTAAAAATTTAAATAGCTGTGTGACGCCACTGCCTGGTTGCGCTCGCTACCTTTTTCCTGCATTTAGAATACGAAGCATATAAGGACCATTGGCGTCATTAAGATTATGATTTTTATTTCAATTAAAAAAAAATCAAATATAGAAGGTGTTAATAAGATAAACTAACACAAAACAATAAAACTTTAAATATTTGTTGGCGCCACCCTCTCCGACATATTTTAAATGTATATGTAAAAATATGTCTCAGAACAACGATAAAATGCCCAGATAAATTATTTACTAGTTTACCCCAATATCTATGGCAAAAGCAATAAGGCGCGACATATTTCTTTGGCCCAAAACCAATAGATATGTATTGTATAATAAAATCAGTTTATTAATAATTTATGATGTAACTATACTCGCGGCAAGAATTCAGACGACTTACGTCATACGAACAAATGAATAATTCATTATATTTTCATCAAAATATTTAAAAAACTGCAACTGATAGTAATAAAACTATACACTACACTAAAAGTTTCCATCATATATTGCACCAAATTGCAAAAAATGTTTGGTTTTAACGCGACCAAATATCGAAAATTACGTTGAAAATAAAAACAAATGTGTAACGTCAGCCGTGACGTAAGACGTCTGATGTCTTGACGGGAGTTGTATGTAGAATTTAATCTCGACTTTTATTTTAAAATTGCTTAATTTTTGGCCTTACACGTGGCCAATAAAAGAAATCAAACTACAAAATTCTAATAAAGTTACTGAAATTAGTATGCAATTTAAATTGAAATAATAAAACCAAATATCTAATAATATTTAAGCTATTGTGTAAATTTGAAATTGTAGTTTTCTTTTAGATAGAATACACTTTTAATTTAAACATAAGCTGCGTGGATGAGTACTGAGAAGTTATAGGAGACAATGACGTCCGTGCCTTGCGATTGGGAGCGAGCGTTTTAATCTTGTTTGACTCGTATATTTTTGAAAACGACTAAACTAGACAACTAAATTGGCCATACATCATAAAAGCTTTATAAAAATTAGGTAAATAGTGTAATTTAAGGTTTGACAATTACCTAACTCTATTGTGGAAAGATCGAGTCCCACTACCATTTCTTAAAAATGTATGCAACATTTTTTAATTTTCACCTACACTACACTGTTAAGAAGAACTCTGATAGGATTTTTGGTCAATTATGAACGGATCTCCAGCCAATAATAAATATGTTCAGAGAATAATGAATTACGCATATTTCCTTCTCTAATCAAATATAGTAGTTTCTCTGAATTTTCTTTTAATATTTTAAATTTCAAAATTATAACGAAACCCATAAATTATAAGATCAACATGTTTATTGCATTTAGAATGCATGCTATAAATGCAGTTTCTAGATTTTGAACAAAAAAAATATAAATTATTAGTGGTTTGAAAAATTGTGGTATTGTTTAAATTTGATATTTATTTTCTCCTATTTCACTAACAACATAAATATGAAATTTTTATTGTACATATAGGTATATTTCAATTGACATATTAAACATTTTTATAATACTAGATTCATAATATTAAAATACAATACAACAGTAAACGTATTATTTTAATAAAATAAACGAGTATACATTTTTTGTAAAGGTAGACAATGAATTTTCTGTTGTGAAAACCATTCACAATATAGTATAACACTACTTGATACACTTAAAAAGGTACGCATTACGTGCAATACTGTAATTGTGTACAGGTTTGTTTGATTAGAACATGCAGATAAGATATATGACAACATATTACAATGATTAATATCAGTTCTGGTTGGCGTATTTTTTTATTCTCTATATAAATGACATGCAAAATAAAATGTTCTTTATTCCTCTACAATCGAATAATGAAACGGTTAAAAACCATTTTGGAATTAAATGAAAACGACCTAAATTAATGCCAGTTTCAAATAACTTTACGGCTAGGTCTGTTTTTTTCGAATTTCTATTTAATCTAGTAGTAAAATTAATGACACTGAATATTAACATTTCATGCAGTTCAATAGATTTTGTTTCTAATGGATGATAATAATAGTTTTGTTCGCACAACACCAGAATCAGTTTCCAATCATCAAGCGCATGCGCATTCGAACTAACACAATGCATTTTCCATTTTAAGGGGGCAGTATAAATACAATGCGCATGCGTCTGACTCTGGGAAATTGTCTTCAACTGTTCTGCGAATAAAGCTAATAATGGACATCTCTGACAGTAAATTGTACGTAAAAGTAAATTGTAAAATTGACTAATATATAGAAACGTACAAAGTTATTTAGGTTATGTAACTAGTCTTACTATGTAGGTAGTCCTATTAATTCCTTTAATAAAGTATAATAATTTCTGCTTTATTTTTATTTATAAATATTCATTGACAGGTGATCACGCTTTTGAACTCAGAAAACGGCGTTCCCACAGGCTCTTATCTTGGGTTGAAATTCCCTTAGGTTATATTTCCGATCATGTAAGTTTACTTTCTTAATATTTTTTATTTACGGCCGGGCGTTAAATTGAATTTTAAAGGAAAATTGTTCCGATTTTAACGCCCGAGGGTTTTATTAACGTCCTAGGACGTTAATTACTGTAGTTATTGTAATGCACTAAATATTCACTCCTTTAATAGTGTGTACTGTATTTTTATTGGAGGAAAATATAATTTTGTGTACATTTTATGAAAAAATATAAAGAACTATATAAACAATAAATTACATAGTAATATAACTATGAATTACATTTTTATGTTTACAATACAATTAACGTAGTTACTTATAAAAATATTATGACAGAATTTGTCCTGTCCATTTTCTACTTGTTCTGTAACTTCAGTAACACTAGTATTTTTGGAAAATTCTGCGGAAGATCCAGAAAACCTTCTAATTGAAGGCTTATTACTGCCAATTTTTCCGATTTTCATTTTGTTGGACACTGGATTCAGGGCCTCCGCAAGGCTGAGCGGTGCCCGCGTGCGGGACATTATTTCGCGCCCTTTATTAATGTACGAAATCGAGTTATAAAAAAAAATATATTTTTTTATTTTATAATAAAAAAATGTCAAATATTAACAAAAATTTATAATAAGGGTTTAATTGTTAATAAACGATTTTATTTAATATCGCTCGACCAGTATTTATAGTTGTTTATTGTTTGTTTTTAATCTTGCAATAGCTTTTTGAACTACTTCTACTCAACCGATTCTTACAAAACTTTCCGCACATATTTTAGGTTTCCAAGAAAATATTATATTATCATATTTTATGTTTAAGCCCAACCCGTAAGCGGGGGTGAGAGCTGCCCTTACAAATTTTAAATTAAAAGGAGATCAAGTGATACCTCGTGTTAAAGGTCTTTTTATCATTTAATGTTGCAGTCGTAGAGTAGAGATAGTTATAGTCAAGTGAAAAACTAAGAACCAAAAATTAGAAAGTATAGGTAAAAATATTTCTGAGATATCCTGACCTCTGGAACATTTAACAATTAAAAATAAAAACGTGGGGGCGCAAGTTTGCTAAAAAATATTTTAACCTACATCCCACATTTTAAATTAATTGTTAATTTTGAAAGAGGTTAGAATCTTTAGAAAGTCTCATAATGTGTCCTAATAATTATTTTCCCGTTTTTAGTGCACCAGATTTTATTTAAAGTAGTAGCTTAACTTAAAAATATTATTTATGTATATTACATAGAAATATTGATAAAATTATTAATTTCATCTCCAAGTGTTTAATAAAACCTTAAGTTAAAACTGAATGAAGGTTTAATATGTCGTAGCACCAAAATAAATATTTCATATTTCTTACATTAGGTCGGGTGAATAAAAATAAGTGAACGCTTCACAGAAACGCCGCTTGGACTCATTGTCGATTTTCCGGCCCGATATATTTCCCAGCAGGCCGAGCTGTCACGGTGGGAGCCGTGATAATGGCGATTTTTTTGGGAAATCGTCGATCGGTGACTTACCTCATCAGAGAACAACGAATGATCATCTTCCCAATATTTCAAAAAGTTATTTTGACATCTTCCCCCCCCCCCACAGAGCCTAGCCCGAGAACAACCAGAACAGATCAAAGAATCCTAACTAATGCTAAGGATGTATGCCGTGAAAGCCTAAAAAAACCACAATAGTTCTTTAGTTTAACACCCTGGATCTTTGTACCTAAACGTCCTGGATAACAACTTTATATGATTCACCAAAGAGCACGATGTTTTAATTTTGGTAATATCCGATATTTAAAACCGACGGGCCTATACGTAACTTTTTGACAATTTCTTTTAGAAAAAGTGACTTTAAAATAAAAATACAAAACAGTGGGAAAGATAGCCCACAAAAGCCCTGCTACTGATTCTCACCTCTCTCACAAAACCTGGAGTTTTAATTAATTTTTTATGATTTAAATACCACTTCCTGTCTCACCAGAAAAGTAATTTCTAATTCACTCTGACCCGGCAAGAACTGGAGCTGATTCTGCGCTGATTAATCTTGGGGGCCATAAAACAGGTCCGTCCCTTCCTACCCATCTATGTCGCCGCCTGATCTGAACCCTCTAGATTTCTTTGTTTGGGGATATTTGAAGACATTAGTGTATGGTACTCCAGTAAATAGCCTGGAAGAGTTGCAGCTACGGATTAATCAAAAGTGTCAAGAAATCCAAACCAAGAAGAGTGTTTTCGAAAGAGTTCGAATATCGTTGAGACGAAGATCAATTTCAAGTCGTGCCTGCTTGGAAATGCACGGAAGGCACTTTGAACATCTTTTGTAACTTTGTTTTTTGTTTGTTAAAAGCTTCCTTTGTCGGTTTATTCCTAATAAAATAAAATCTTTGAAAAACGAATACTGGGCCATATCTCCGCAACCATTACTTTGCGGGCCCATGTTTATTAAGACTTTTCTGCTTATTTTGGTGCATACTATTACCTCCTGAAATATTTTATATTCTTTTTTTAACACCCTGTATTGTAACATATTTGTTTATGTATCTATTATCAATCGAAATAATGTTGCAATAATATGTACATAAAACAATAATAAAGAAAAGGAATGCATACTAACAAAATAGTTACCATGTCACTTATTTAAATAGAATGCGAGGGCATATCGTTCTACCGTTTTGTCTACAAACTGTGCATTGGAAAGAATTATTATAAATGATACGAAAATACTAAATCATTTAATATGAAAACAAACTGCCTTGTTTTCGATGAAAATTAAGGTATATAAAATAGATATATCTATTTGACATGATGACATTTTCTTTCTATCTATATATAGATAGAAAGAAAATGTCATGTTTTAGAGATCCATTTCCAAGACAAATTGTGCTGTCAATCATAAAATATCTGGATTTTTACGACATATATGGAAGACTATATTAAAATAGAGCATTCATATTTGTACAAATATGGATGGATATATGTAATCGATTTATGGATAAAACATTTCTAATGTTTTTAAAAATAACCGTAATATGTATTATTAGAAAATATATTATCCTTAATTGTAGCCTACTGTGATTGTCATATTAAAATACGAATTGTATAGTTTTGTTTCATAATTTCCTGACTTACCTGAAGTATTTTAAACCATTATAGTCATACGTACAGGGTGTTCCATTTATATCTCAAAGGAACTGAGGATTGAAGGACAAATTTGTAAATTTTACTGACTGACTTTTTATGTAAATTTATTTAAGTAATTTTTATGTGAACACAGAGCTCTCACTTTATTTTTCTCGAAAAGCCTACATCCTATCGACTTCGGCAGGTATATCTTTTTTGCATTATCCTTTGGGATTTGCAAAGCAGTTAAAACGTCTAAGAAATTTTTATTTTTAACATATTTTGGAGCTTCCGTATTCACGTTACTGTAGTTGAGAATAAATTGATTTACTTATTTTATTTTTAAGACACAGTTGGTTTTGACATTTTAACAGGAGCATCTATATATCTAATAACTATTTGTAATTCGAAGATATTATTTTTAAAATTTGACAGTTAAGTTTACGTTGAAAGTTGAACTCAAAATGTTTGTGTGATAGAAATACTGATTTGTTTTTTCTCTCTTTAGTACTTCCTAACGAATAAACCACTAAATAAATATTCAACGTTCATTGGTATCGAGATTTGTTTTAGATATGCACTTAGTAATTATCATCAGAATTACCATTAGCCCATTACTATATTAAATAAGAGGATTAGTTGTTTACTTTGATATGCCCAGATATAGTTGTTTGATATCGTGTTATATGCCCTATTGTCTAACAGCGAATAGAGTAGACCAATATTGAAGTAAGGAAAAGCCTGTGTTGTACATATTTTTAATGAAAACAATTGTTTTAATACAAACATTAATTTTTTAATAAAAATACTCCAACTAATTAATTAATTATATTTGTATGTTAACGGCACACTGTATTTTGTACAGGGTATAATTTAGGCTAATGCTGTCTAATAAATTAAGCGTCTTGTTTAACGATCTTGTACGGAAGTTATCTAGGTAACTGCAAATTAATTTATTTGTTTTATTTAAAAATACCTTATTTAAATTATGAATTAGCAGATATAGTGTATCTGTACTAAACGTGTCGATGCCGTATTTGCTGCAGTTGATACCAACGCTATTGCAGGAATTTTAGTTAAAAGTTCCAATTAGTTCCAAATGTTTACTACACAGCAATATATGATATCAAAGAACCATGAACTGTCATCGAATGTAAAATTATGGAAAACTACTAGATATCGCAAATATTGGAAAGGAAACTATGCATGTCTAGGAAGGGATTTTTTTTACTGAAGACCTGTAATACTTATCAAAAAATTCAAGAGAGCACTCTAAATTCCACAGGCATTAAAACAGGATGAGGAAAATAAAAAATACTTTTAGGTTTTTTATGAGTATTTCCCAAACGCGTAGAGATAAATTAATGAAGTTTTTCACAATTTCATAACTTTTTACTTTTTCTTGTTGAAATTCGATGTCGGCAACAGCTTTCATAAAAAATAGATATTAATATAAAAGAAAAGAAACAACTTTGACATCTATCAATACTTAAATGTATGGAAATGCTTAATTCTTAGTTTTTATAAAGAAAAAATGCCACCTGATAAATTTTTGTAAACCTACGAAACTAAAAAATATTTTACTACAATTTTTTTCACTTTTTTCTCCTCAACTATACTTAATTTCCCAGGTTTATGCTACTATGTTAAGAAATACCCTGTATATCAATATATTATACATGATCAAAAATATAATGCTATTAACTATAACCATGAGATTCCTGCAGATATTTAAACAATGGTTTAAAATTAGATTTGAAATTATTATGAGTATTAACAAATTTAAGCCTGATAGAAGGGACCATGAATACGCGGTGTAGACAAACTACATCTAGCGGCAATTCGTTACTCCATGCCGGACTGAAAAGCCACAGACAAGAAGCATTCTACATTACAGTAGACATTATTGAAAGCTGTCGAGCTCTATTGCGTTCGACGAGAACGATATTCTGCAAACACGGAATTCCAGAAAATAACTAATCTGGGGGCTAATGCCCCGACTAGCATTTTTCAGGTGGAATTTTGATGATGTATCTGTAAAAGTATTTACAGATGTTCAAAAAAGAATAGCAAAAACCATAATACAAATACATTACCACAAACTAATAGTACATTATGAAAACATGGCACATAGAACTTTAACAAAGTTATGATTAATATCTATTAAGAAATATGGTAAATAGAATTTTACTACACAAGAAACACGCTAAATATTACTGAAGTGTTAATGCTGGTGTTTGAAGTCTTGGTTAAGGGGGCCGTTTTTATACGCAAGTTTCCAATGAATTTCTTAGCAATTTGTTGGAACAGTCTAAAAAATATATGAGTAAGTTAGAAAGCATATCTCTTCACTATGTCAATTATATAAGTTATCTCTAGGTTGTATAACAGTTTCCAGGCCGACAAGTCATTTAGAATAAGAAAAAATGCATCATTTTCAACTGTTATGTTTTATCATAAAATATCCTGAATTTTACAGGTCAACTGTACATTTTGAAAAATTATTTATGACATTGTAAACAGTATCACATGCCACAGAACTCTTTTAAAAAACTAATAACACTTAATGTAAATTATTAATTATTTTTCACGGTGTCTGTAACGCAGTGACAAGGTACATTTCACGGTTTTTCATGTTCTCTAGCGCATTTTCCCCCAAAAAGTTAAAGGAAATGATTCAATTTCAGTATTATATTTTAGTACTACGTTAATAAGAATATCCATCTACTGGGTGAATTTTATTTGTGCATCTGTAAATACGATTCATTGTCCTTAAAACGCTAGCCTTAAGATTTGATTGATTAGGTGTTTAAACTTTATCTATAGTCTTAGTTTATTTACAGTTACTAATCATTTGTTTAATTAACCAAGTTCGGCATCCAAAATACTGTTTTACAGTTGAATATCCCTATACAGTAGATATGTATAAATTTGGGCATATTTTCCAGCTTAGTGATTTTGAGAGGGGCGGATTGTTGGATGCGCGAAGCAGACCTGTTGTCCCTTAGTTTTAATCTAGTAACAAAATGTCTGTTAAGTGAAATTTGACAGGAGTTTATCTATATCTAGTTTCGTTATTAAATCATGGGATATTTGATTAACTGTTACTAAGAAATTTAAGTTTCAGTTCAGTTTTAACTTCCTTTGACAAATCGACCGCAAATATTATCAAGAATATTTCTAAAATAAAAAAATATATATTTTTAAAGATTATAATTTTCTTAAACTAAAACAATTAATTTTGTATAATATAAAAGAACATTTTAGATTACAATACTTAATATATTTGATTTGGACATTTTAAGAATTAAAAGATTGCTCGGGTAAATTTGCGGTAAACCTTTTCCGGTATATAATTTATTATTGTTGCATGTATAAATATACATAAAGAGTACGATAGCTGAGAAAATGTGCTATAATATACATACTATCGTTATGACAGGTAAATTCACACAATGAAAAATATACAATTACCAACAAAAATTGTTGTTTTAAATTTTCTAATTATTTGAATATAATTGATAATTTAAAAGATGTTTTGTTCTATACACAGGATGTTCGGAATACGAGTGGCTTTGTTTTGATGGATGATAATTTTTTTTTCACTGACCCACGGTAATAAAATTATGGCAGCAAACAAGTCTTGAATATGTGACAACGTCGCTCACATACCATGTTAAGGTTGTCAGGTGTGCAACTAAACATATGTTCAAAATGACTTATGTTGCTTGCGAAAAGCGTAGATAGGGATTTGTACATAATAATTACACATAGGTCTAAACATACTTACTGTGAGTGGTTTTCTTAGAGTTTTTTCACAACACAGAATAAAATGTGAAATAGTTATAAGTGTTCAAAATGACTTATGTTGCTTGCGAAAAGCATTTACGACTCGTAGCTAGAGAGTTGTGTTCAGATTCATCATAAATTAACATGCCTTGCAGCTGGTGATGGTTATTATGAATTGTGCCATTTTCGTTTCTCACAAATATCAAGCGAGCACAGAAAAACGAAACGCACTAACCACAATACTACTATGACTAATAATACTTTTAGGTTAACAGCAGCAAGTGTCAGATTGTAATATTGTCGTACGTTACAATACGTTGCGGTTTTAAAGATTTTCTGTTAAACTTCAATTGCTTACTTCACCAAAGCTTTGCGTTTTATTGTAGTTGCATTTTTATTTTTGAAATGCATTTGTAAAAAAACTATGTTTTATACATTTTTTATAAGAATTTTTTTTTGCTTTTGGTCAGACGTACAAGCCCCTTTAGTATATTCCGGATATCCTGTATACTTATTGTGTGTAATACAGAAAAATAGTAATGTCCATTTTTACAGAATGCAGAAAAGTTTATGAAATATAAAAAAAATCAAAATGTTTCCTGTCATAGAACAAACACGATTATAAGTAATGTTATGTGATTCAGAATAGTTCAAGATATTTGATCTATAGTGGATTTCCGGGTTGTTATGCCGTTACCTCAATACTTGGTCGCTGCCAGTAACATAATTATAGTGCACAACTCCAGCTTTAGCTGGAATTCTTTGACTTGCCCTTGTTGTTCTCAGGCTGGACTCTGTGGAGACAAACCCGCTATGGGTCTCTGGTTCAGCCCATATATTGATTTTGCTACGGTCGGAACCGGTCCTCGGATAATGGTGGTCTTCCAAACGTTTCGTGCTCTTCACTGTCGTCATCTTCAGTGCTAACTCCGCAAAAGCTTCGTCGAGACTGAGATTACTGATTCAGAAGTATTATCAAACGATTTGACCTAAATGGTACTAATATTAGATACATTTGTTTGTTTCCTTTCCAAGCAACATTTCATACTATGCGCGGTTCAATTCAATGGTGTTATTCCCTATTTCAAAGAAATTCGAGTAACGCTATATTAGGGATTTTATACTGGCATTATGTGGTACAATAGACTTCTTCTCTGAAGTGTTGTGAAGTGTAGGGAACCGTTATCGACCAGAAAGTCATTATATGAGATAAAAACAGGTATTAACTTTTAATAAATTTATGATCCTATTGGTCGAAGGAACACTTGCGAAGGAAAATCAATATATCGTAAGCACTGACGTTGGGTTAAACTTTGAAATATGTTCTGTACAAATAGTGATAGATAGGAATATATCAACTACCTTTATAAATAAAGTTACGTTGGTTTCAAACATCTTGTACAGCTGCGCACAGAAAGTATCTTAAGTTTATCATCGTTCTTATCTCTGGAAGGTCATACTAATTACATGTAGATGAATCACATCTGTATATGACAAATATATAGATCCCTTTCCAAGTAATATTTAATTATATTATATTTAATTTTCAAAATATATTTGGACATGGTACTATGAGTTTGAAATGCAACAATGATTAGATATTTAAAAGTTTAATTATGATATGACTTATAATGTAGTTGGTTGGAATAAAGTGTAAATTAATAAAAAAGGTAAATTGAACAAGGGCATAAATCAAGCCGTTCTTAAAATAAGTCAAACCATTTTTTTTCTTTAGTTTTATTGGGTTTCTGCCATACTTCTGAAAAAAGATTAATTAAATAAGCCCTTGCGCCAAACAGATCAGTCAAGGGTTATCTTCCTTCTATAAAATTGTTGCCGAATCCCATTGAATCAAATGACCGTTTTCCCAAGCGTGTTCGCAAATTTTTGATTTTTCAAATTCCCGTCTTTTTATGTAATTTTTATGTTCCTCAACTCTAACATTCATAGGCCGAGACGTTTCTCTAACATAAAGTTTATTGTTTTTATATATTTTTAGGTATTAATAATATTGTATGAAACTAACTACTCTGTGGACAAAAGCCCCAACCAGCGTTGAATTACACCCACAATATCTACCCATATATTCCTTATTATTAGCTTTTGTAACATTTTTTACTGTATTAGAAAGGTATTTTAAGCTAATATAAATCAAATCTCCTACAATTCCTATCAATGAAGTCATATGTATGTTCTCTGATACCAAACATCTAGGTATGCAATAGGTCAGATCTCATCTATTGTGGTTGAATCGTCATGTTCCAACTGCCAAAAGAGAAGTTAGATATTTAGATTTATTAAAGCAGGTTAGTAAAAATTTAGATAGATTAATGTATTTAGATAATTATTGAATAGAGCTTTGTCTGTGGAATTGTTCATTAGCATACCTAGATGTTTGGTATCAGAGAACATACATACAGTGTGTCCCCGGATAGAGTTGACAAGAGGAGAAACTCTTTTGTTTTTGAGTTTATCGAAAAATGTCACTCTTTATAAAAAATTCTGCTTCTTAAAAAAGTGAGATTCCCATAGAAACGTCTTAGATCAGATATACAGGGTGTTCATAAATTAAAAAAACATGAAAATACTCAAGAGTGAAATACCATTATTTATTATTTTACACATTTTTATAAAACAAATCTGTTTGTAACCCGAAATAGAGTCCTAATGCAAATTTTAAAATCAAAATTTCAATTTTGACTTTTACTCTACACACTACGAATAGTTTGTTATTTTTTCTCTAATGCGCTCTTTTAATATCATGTGGCAGATTATTGGAATAGACATTATTATTATTATTATAGGAATTGTAGGAGATCATTATTTATTATTAGCTTAAAATTATTATTATTATTATTATTATTATTATTATTATTATTATTATTATTATTATTATTATGAAATTATTATTATTAATTTTGTATATTATTATTATTATTATTATTATTATTATTATTATTAGTATTATTATTATTATTATTATCATTATTATTATTATTATTATTATTATTATTATTATTATTATTATTAAATGTAGTACCGATTCTTCTTAACTTTTCTGATAATATAGGAATGTATGGAATTTTTATTGTATGATTAATTTCTTTTATTTGTCTTACAGTGTTTGTTTATCTGTAATATTTTTTAATGTTCTATCAACAAAATTTGGAGGGTATTCATTATTTTTTATTAAAACATTTGCATATTTTATAAAGGCAGCAGAAAAAAATATTATAAAACAACATTAACAAGAATCGTTTATAAAATAATTAACATCTTGTGATATCATGAAAACGGAAAACCACAAATTGAACATGATATAATAAAAATATTATTTTCTTAATCTGCGTTTAATAGCTTGAACTAATAATTTATGACGGCTATGTACGATAGTCAACTTTTAAATTATTAATATTTCTATCGATTCTTTCAGATGGCTGGCGCAGATCCAAAATGGCAGAAGGATGCCGCCGACCAGAACTTCGATTACATGTTCAAACTACTCATAATAGGAAACAGCTCAGTGGGGAAAACGTCCTTTTTATTCCGATATGCAGATGATAGCTTCACGTCCGCCTTTGTGAGCACCGTTGGAATAGACTTCAAAGTCAAAACTGTCTTTCGACATGACAAAAGGGTCAAACTACAGATATGGGTGAGTTCTTTCGTTTTAGATGTCTGCCAATGCATTTAAAAGGCAGACAGCGCGATGGATATGTACCAATCAATTTTCAACTGAGGGAAATTGAGTAGTAGTTTCTCTGAGAGAAGTTTTATTGCTTTCGGTCTCATGTCAGAGATTCTTTAACGTTTTAAAATAACGTTTTTTCTTTTTTTAAATTGGTACATAATAAAAAAACTAGAAGAAATCACCACTAGAGATTTCTATTTAATAATAAAACATGATTAGCTTATAAAAAGCAAACACAATCAAATTTGTAGCCTTTAGTTTTCCTTGGACTTAAATTACAGGTCTTTGAATTTGTAAAAAAAATCTTTTTTTATGGTATGGAGATATTTTTATACACCACAATTTTCTAAACAAATTTTTGCGGTCTTGTTAAAAATAGATGGGAATTCTTTATTCCTATCAGTGTTAGGATTTAATGCTATACAAAACGAAAAGAGAAACGGATCAATGCGGAACTGAATCAATTACTTGAAGTTTTGTATATTAATTTTAATTATGCCTTAACTTAAACTATACAGGGTGATTCAGAACTTATCTAAAAAAATGTATATTTGAATGTACTCTGACTCTTACAAATATAATTCTATAAAAAAACAAAAAGGGCGGTTCGAAAATGATTTTAAAATACACTTCTGTACGACATTGGAAACTAGTTCACTGTAAAGCCTGTCAAGGCAAAGCATGTAATCGGTGAAAGGACAAAAAGCTAAAAGAAATTTCCAAGGAAATAAATAAATAACCTTTTATAACACCTATTTCTACAGGGTGTTTCAAAACAAAGGCGAAAAAATTCAGGGGGTGACTCCTTGTTGAAAATAAAAGGTAGTTTGTTATATAAACGTTGGGTCACATGTCAACCATTAGGGAGATATCGCGTTGCAAAGATGGCGGGAAAAAGAGTGTTTTTATTGTTTTTCTAGGAAATGAAAAGCGTGGGAATGGTAAAATTTTGTGGAAGTGTTACCATCATCGAATAACACTTGTGACATATTTTTTCACATTTTGAAAATAATTGGAAAGGGTTGAAATAAACTACCCCTTTCAGTTTTTTAAGTATACTTTCAAAAAAATCTCTTAACGACGTAGAAAAAAATAAGTTAGGTTAAGCCGATTCACTTAGAAACTTTTTTCTCTCTTATATTTTTTTGAAAAAATTAACTGTTTCGACGTTAAAAAATAAAATGGAAAGTATTGCACGTCGGGAAGAGGCAGTTTTACTACACCCATTATTAGGAAAAAAACTAGTTGGCTGCTGTCAATTTCCGGATGTTTCCATTGTTGCAAGATATGACTGAAACCATTTGTATACATTACCACGTAGACCATATCTAAATACCTTTTCCAGCAAATTATCATGATTTATATAGTCGAAGGCTTTAATCAGATCAAGGTGTAAGGTATATAGAAACAATATGAGTTGACAAAACAAAGAATATCAAGTTTTATATCTAAGTAAGAAACTGCATGTTTCAAGAGCCGGATTAAACAACAAATTAGAATTAAACATTCGAAGTACCTTTAGATAATTTAAAGATAAATTGACAGATTTTCCTTCGCCAAAATTAAAAATTAGTTAACGCAAATTGGCGATTGTGGAAACCGCGTTTTTAGATGTCAAAATTACATTTGGGTTTGCACAGTGGCGCAATCGTAGCTTAATTAAAAGTTAAAAATAACGTCCGAATTGCCACTCAATTTTAATATTTGATTGGATTTGTCACGCCACGGCTTTTATTAGCAGTTCCAGCAAACCCGATTTCGTAATTTCGTTTCATTTTAATTTTAATCAGGCATCCATAAATAAAAATTATTTTATATTTCACAAAAAATAACCGTTACTCCTTTTAGTTTAGTTTAATTGGGTAAATAATAACTATTATTTATTTACTTCTTGATTTAATAACTTTTATTTAAAGGAATGTGTATTTCAGAAGACGGAAAAAACAGGGTGATTCAGAAATTATCTAAAAATATTGATTTGAATGTATACAGGGGATTCTTATAAATACAGTTTTGTAAAAAAAAAATGAGAATATTTGTTATACGAAAACTATATCAATTTTATTTAAAAAATGGATATAAGCAGCATGGAACAGAACAATTTTTTTAAATCATAAGTCATTTTGAGTAATACAATATTTATAACGTTTCATTAATAATTTTGCATTTATCATATTTTCCAAAACATCCTGCTCTTATTTTATTCTTTCAATCTTCAACATCTCTTGGCTTTGTCATAATTTTTTAAATAACTTCATAAACAATAATAAAGTAGCAGATTGGGAGATAAGTTTAAAAAATCTTAAGTACCTACAGTAAATATTAAAAAAAAAATTTGCAGGGAATTAATAAAATCTTTATTATTCGCAAAGTGGAAAAAAAACTCCGTAGAAAACTTGTGAATTTAGAAAAATAGATTCTGTTTCATGATGTTTATATCACTCAGAACTCAGAAGCCATAAATATGACCCCACAGGGTTTTGTTTTCATGACTTTGTACCTTGAATGCCAAACATGATTTGACGTCTTTAACAACATAGCAGTAACAGAAACAGAATCATCTCGTATATCAAATTAATGTTCTTTAATTATGGAGTTAATTATTTAGATATCAAACGTTATGAAACATTTTAATGAAATATTAAAAAATCAAAGCTTACATCCTGGACACGACATAAACCTGATTTTAAATTTTATTAAAAATCTTCCTTTTTTGACTGTCCTTTTGTTACTGTTAAACGACATTTTGAGATATATAAATTTTGTTTTTTAATTAAATATTAAGTATTCAAATGTACCTACAAATAAAGAGGATGCTCAAAAACTCACAACTATTTTGGAAAATTTTTGAAAATGATGAATATTAAATGACTGTGAATTAGAGTTTATGGTAAAGTCGATAACATAAATATCAATCAGTTTTGTTTTTTGTAAAGATTATCTAGTATCGATATTTCATTATCTACAAAATATTAGTATTGAAAACATGCCATCTATTTTAATCCTTAATTTGAAAAACTGAAACATCGGCATTCAGCGATAAATATCTACTTGTAGAAATAATAATTTATAATTGTGTTTTTTCAGGACACGGCAGGGCAAGAACGATACAGGACCATCACTACTGCCTATTACAGAGGAGCCATGGGATTCATTTTAATGTATGATATTACAAACGAGGAATCATTTAATAGTGTACAAGACTGGTGAGTAACATTTTATGAAAATGTATGTATTTCTTTGAGATGTCGTTCTTTAAGGTTTATGATTATTTATATATTGTGCGATTTTTCAGAAAATACAAACGAAAATGTTTGAAATAAGAGGAATAAAATTATAGTAATACATCCAAATATCATTTGAATTATAATTGATATTGTATTTTTTTATTTCTTTTTCATTTGGTATTTCTACCATTGAAATGTAAAAATCAGTCGAGGGGTTGATTTTACTAAATTTTTTTGCCTAAAAAAACAAATATCTCATACAGAGGAGGTAGATAATTTCACTAACATTAAACACATCAAGTTAACGTATTGAACATTCTTCTTTTTTCGCAGAACTTAGTAAAATATTATATTACAAATACGATTTATAGTACAAAGTATCCAAAAAATATTATGTTTATCATTCGACAGTAAGTTGAACTCGTTTACAATTCGATACAATATGAACAGTAAAAATAAAAAGTGTAACGAAAATTCAGTTTTAATGGCTCTTAATAATGTTGAACATTTTCTAATACTTATCTATTATTGTCATTTAGAAAACGTGTTCAAATGTTAAACAAAGAAAAATCAAAGGATTGATAAAACTAAAACTATAAGTTCGCTATACTTTAAAAGATGATGACGTCAGACGTTTGGATATTTGTAGATTAGTCAAAATGAAAGCAATTCGACTGATTTTTTGACGTAAATGTTATTGTTAGGAAAGGAATTTTCACTTCTTATTGGTAGTCAATAGTGGAAATAAGACCAAAATTCAAAGAAAACAGAACATTTTCAGGACAATGAAAAAACTGAAACTTTCAGCAGGTTGTCTGAATTGGAACAGCGTTGGACGATTATAGATATTAACCAGATGTATAAAAACATAACAGCACTACAGCAGCAGTACTAGTTACCAGTTTTTTCTAAAATAATTAATTCAATTTCAACTTCTTTACTCAAAATTGATCATCCATATATATAAATGACTAATGTTGCAATATTAACTTAACCTACAAAAACAAAATTGAAGTACCTAGTATGACAACCATTTTGATAGATAAAAATACAAACTTATTAAAAGGAACTTGAAAAAATAGTTTTGCCTAATATTTAAATTGTTCTTAAATTCCGTTTCCAATATTTATAACTTAAAATAGTAATCAATGAGGAATTGAAATTTAAATTCCTATTTTTTAAATTGCAAAACACTTATGATATTTCAGTATGAAGTATTTCACGTTTCCTTATTTTTTGTACAGAAAACATAAATCTATCGTATACAATTATTATTCAATTATGCAAGTGTTCTTCTTCAGGCAGTAAATTCTAGAACACACTGTATATAGTATCATTTACATCTGCAACATTTAAGTTTTTGACATAGACATTCTGAATGTATTGAGAAAATCTCAATAACTCTTACACAAATCTTATATGTTTCAGAGGTTATTGAGCTGAAAAGCTATAACTATACAGTTTACAATTTTAGGGTAACTCAAATTAAGACGTATTCGTGGGATAACGCTCAAGTCATCCTAGTTGGAAACAAATGCGACATGGAAGATGAAAGAGTAATTAGCTTTGAAAGAGGAAAGCAATTAGCTGAACAACTTGGCGTCGAGTTCTTTGAAACTAGTGCAAAAGAAAATATTAACGTTAAGGTAAGTACTTTCTGCTTAATCATAATAATTACATTCATGAATGAATATAATTTAACATTGTAATATTCCATTATAAATTCTCTCTCTATTTCTGTACAAACATTTTGATTAAATTTTCTTGTTGATGAAACTGCGTTTGGTTCTCAATTATGTTTGTGTCTACAGCATTACTTTACATTAATACAAAGCAGCCAAGTGTTTTGTAGTACACTGAAAAAATTATTTGTGTAAATTTACCATGATTACCATTAGCATGTTACTAATGCTCTGAAAATTTTCAATGTAGTTAAACATATATAGGCGCGGCAAGAACTCAGATGACTTACGTCATCCAAGCAAATGAATAATTCATTATATTATTTTCATCAAAATATTTAAAAAAACTGCAATAATTGAGAATAATAAAACTATATACTACAGTAAAGGTTTGCACTATATATTGCAGTAACTTACAAAAAAATATTGTTTTTAACGTGACAAACTATCAAAAATTATGTTGACAATAAAAAAATTGCGTAACGTCAGCCGTGACGTAAATCGTTTTTGCCGCAACTATAATACATGTAAAAATTATTAATGTAATTATGTATTTTTACAATGAAAATTTCGCATTCTCGTACATAATATGTAAAGCTACAATTTATTTTGTAAAATTAGATTGTAATTATTCATTTAAGCCATGTAAAGATTATACTTATACATATTTTTTTACCATGGAAAAGAAGTGCCTACTTATATACCTTCTGTGTAAATTAACTGATTTTCCATACAACTTAAATGTAATGAAAAAACGACATTCTGTTGATGAGATAGTTCTATAGACATGCGGCCACAAATGTTTCGTTGCCAAGATAGAAACACTGTTATTGCACTCTATAGAAATGATTAAAGCATACAATATATGAAGAAGTTAGTGAAAAACAAAAATTAATATGTAGGTATATGTATACAAACAATATTTTCAAGCAAGTAGTAATAATATCATGTAGAAAGTTGCATGAAACACATTTAAATACTTTTTTTAGAATTTTTGTGATAATATTGATGTAGGTGATGATGTTTGGCCAGCTGTAAATGCACCACCACTCAATGTGCATTTAAATATGCATTTTTAAAATCAGCTTCAGAGAGCATCTTATACACTATTTTACAGCATAACTAAAACCTAATACACTTGAAATATCTCGTACCACTTTAATTTCAATTCCCCTACAATATCTATAAAGCACATGATTGTATAGACAAGCCGACCATTACTGGATTGGTACGCTGTAGGCGCATGCGTTGGAAAATGTTCACCATAACTATATCTGTAAAAATATATAATACTGGTAATTTTTATTAATCTTACAGAAATTTACACGATTTGCTGTTAAAATTTCTTCTACCTTCACCTTCTTTAATATTTGTAAAATTACATGAGATAGATATAATATTGCATTAACTAATATGGTAAATATAAATGATTTTTTTGAAATTTTACAGACATTTTTTAGAGTGTAGTTATAATAAACTAGGCCTACTTTAAACGTTCAACAGAAACGTCAACTCCACGTCGATAGAGTGCTTTAAGACATATAACAGGAATCTATAATAACCCTGTTGCAAAAGTGTTTTGCGTAGAAGTGATTTTATATAATTTCGTAAATTTTCCATATTTTCTGTAGTAGCCATATTTGATGAAATTTTGCTACTAAATTTTCTCCTATTTTCAACCACTCTACTTTGTAAATTTCATTATCAAAACATATTTCATGCCAACGCCGGTGACAAATCCAAAAGTGCCACTGAAAATGATCTTAAGATTTTTTAAGTCCAGTTTAATTTCCAACTACTGCAATATGAATTTGTTTTGAATATATTGAAATGGATATAGTGATGTAAACAAATCTATCAGTAATATGAGTTACAAAACATTATAGAAGAATACAAAATTAATACTTATGATTAAATTCTTTATTTAATTTAACTTAATCTCGAATGCAATAAAAATAATGGACATCGTTAGTAGCAACATTGATAAAATTTCTCTGCAAAATTCTATCTTAAATGTCCAAATAAAATCAACAAGATACACTATTTTTTTCTTTTGTTCAACTGATTTACAAAATATTATTTAGATCAGGTCCATATATGATTAAGTTATAAGTAAGTAATACTTGATCGCACAGCAGTTCAATTAATCTGTTACTTTATTGCAACTATGAATTTAATACCATAAATCACATAAATGCACAGACAAACTCATTCACACAAGATTTAATAATAAAAATCATAGAATCAACATAATCCCAATACAAACTGTAGATACGCCTTATTTTATTTTATTTTATTAGATAGCCCTTATTTTACGCCTTATACGCTGTTCAATTGAGCTTATACGTTCTACGTTTCTACGTTCATGCAAAAACCAATAAATGTTATTTAGATGACACTAAGTCTAGGAAAAGGTGACGTCGATTTGAACGTTTATGTTCCTCATGATGACAAAACGCTGTAGTAGAATGACATATGAATGCAATAAACATTTTATTGCACTAGTGCAATAAAGAACCAAGTTTTCCACTAAATATAGTTCAATAAAGTGTTGTTTTTTTGCATGAACGTAGAAAAATGATATTTTGCTATTGGTGAAGTAAGAGGAGATTTTAAAATATTGTTATGAAAGCATTTAAAGAGAAAAATGTTTTGTGATTGTTGTTCCTTGTTCTAAACCTAGTAAATAACATTTTTTTATTGAATTCAAATGAAGATATTCTGAAATATCTCTAGTAACAGCCAGACAAATAAACCTAATTCCAATTCCTTTGCCAATAAAATAATTTGACTCTTAAATATAGGTTCCATACGAATCATTACAATAAAACTTGACTGATGGGTATGTAGTTTCTTATGACATAGTCTACAATTCCCTAGTGTGATAAATATTGTTTGAAATAAAATTAATTGTAATTATAATCATTGAGACATTATATGATAAAAGAAAATTCATTTATCTCTTTCATTTAAACGGATTTTTATCTGCTAAAATAAAACAATATAGTCATTATTAATATTTTTACAATATTTATACATATTTTCAAACAAAGAATCTTCTAAAGAGGGAGTAACAATATAATTAATTAATATGACATTAGTCCAACACATATGCGTAAAATGATTTACCAAATCTATAAATCCACGTTCTAAGTCCACATGTATTATTTGTGTCGTGTCTTTAAACAGAGCACCCACTAATCATAACTTAGCAATATTTATTTATCTCTGTTACTCTCTTTGTAGAAATAAACCATCACTCTTAATGTGAAACTGTTACCACCAGTCTCAACATTAACAATTTTATCTTCCTAATTTGATATTATCTAATTTTCTTTTCAATTATTGTGTCATTCCAATTTTCTTATTTTCCACTTGCAAATGACAGAAGTAATTATCGGTAGGAGATTTTGTACTTATAATTAGAAAACAGAAATGCGAGAAATTCAAATAAGCCGTGGCATCTGTCTTCGGAAAGATAATGAGATACGACAATCAGTGTAATGGATTGGCTGTATAGAATTGTATTGCTAAAGTTTTTGAGCAATGTATAATGGAAATTCTTACAGCTAGGCTATAAACCATAATGTGAAAATAGTTCTGTATTTCTTTAGTTTTAAACTGGGGAATAAATAATGTCAGTTAAATGACGCTACTTTTAATATTAGTAGTATTACTTTGTGATGGTTGTATTACTTTGAAACTTAATGAATTCTTTCTGTCATTCTTATCTTTCTATCAAGTTTCAAAGTAATTCAATTATATGTAATTAGCTTTAATTACTTGGAAATTAGTAGTTCAAACTTTATTCGAGAATTGTCAATTGCAAAAAGCAATAAATTTTAGTATTAAAAAAGGTCAGAAAGAAAGCGTATGTTAAGGCAGTCATATAAAGAAATAAACGCTTGCCTGACTGAAGAAATATCTATTTATCTTATATTATTTTATTCGTTTTATATCTATTATTTACATAAACATGAATCAAACAAAATAAGACAGATATAAATTTGAAATACAAGAAGCAGTGTACACGCCCACTGTCCAATGTTGTTTTAATTCACTCTCCACTTCTGCCTAAAGTTTTCTTTCTACCGACGCTCTTCTTTCTGCCTACCCACTCAATATTGATGGTTAGCTTACCAATAATTCGTTGTATTGACTTGTGTTTGTCTCGCAATGGGTGTGAACGATTTGATTTTGTGTAGGTAAGATTCGAGATCCTTCTAATACAAATGGACAGTATTATTTAGATTAGTATTTTCAACCTGTGGCTCGCGATCTTCAGGAGGCAAAGTCTTGCTCGGGGCGGCACGATCGCAAGCCTCGTAAAAGTAAGAAGCAAGGGTTGCAGGTCCTACATATTACAATATAAATACAACAATTTCATTGAAAATTTCTATTCTTTGTTTTAATATTCATCATTGGAGATCACGTTTAGACATTCATAAAAGAATTTAGTATCCATCTATGCCCATCGTCAGTTTCAGATTGCAATTCTGGATATTAACTAATAGTTTGTCTTCCAAATTGTAAGCTCTGTATCATGCAAAGAATGTGAGAACTTTTACTACCAACGATTGGTTCGTTGCAATTTCTTCGACAATCTTCCGAACTGAAGGGAAATAATCACAATTCTTTGTAAAGACGTTGACCATAAACAAATTGTGGACAATTTTAATCTTTACCGTTAAAATATTTTCTATTCGCCCCTGGAATCTACTGTTTCAAATGTTATCGACTAACGTGGTTCCTCTTATACAAATGCAATTGGAAGACCTAGATTTTCCGACCCTGTATTAAATATTCAACAACGTGATTTAATATGCTATAAATCATCACAAAGTATATTACTTTAAACTGTAGTCATGGGCAATAAAAAGCTCCAAATAAACTTCTCATAATCCCTTACAAAACAGGGTTTTGTACAAATTTGGTACCGGAAACCCCTTTAAACCTCTTAGGTCGGATGCTCTTTTTGTTTATAGCTGAACAAAATTTTCTTTTAGTTAAACTTCTACTGACCTAATTAAGGTACGTTATAATTAATAGGCAATTACTGCACTTTTGCATAGAAACTATTACTGAATAAGATATATCCAACAGGGTTTAAAAAATAACAATTTATTAATTAACAGACAAAATAAAATAGTTTATGTAGTTAAGACCAAAAATACAGTTATTTTTCATCCAGATGACGGATTAAAAATTACAATAAATTTCTTATCGTATTAGAATAGGAGACTGTGGGATTTGAGGCAATATAGAATGGGGAAAACTCTTCTCACTAAGTATTTTTTCTCTACCATAAAACATCAATTCTGTAACCATGTCTTTTGCTAAACTCTCATGTCCTCATTCTGAACTGTACACGTATCGCTTCTTTAAAATATTGTAATTTTGCTTACGCTACTTTTCACAGAACAGAACTCATTGCAAACATATTTTTAGAAATAAAAATAATTCCTAAATTACAAAAATAATTTAATAAAGCTGGGTTGATGCAAGCTGGGTTGATGTTTTTGTGTATATTTCAAAATTTCTTAATTCTTAAATTTTATGCTAAAATATCCGTTCTTGACAATATCATAATATTCATGTCTCTTCAGAGAGGTGAATTTATTTAGAGCAATTCCGCTTTGGGAATATAGTTATAGAAGGGGAAATGCGGAAAATTGGATGGATCTGGCACTGATATACCTACGTATATGAGAGACACATTTTTTCTGTTGAAGAAGTCGTTTGTCATTTTCAAGCTTTGACAAAGATGAGGGAAATGAAAAAGGAAAGGTCACTTGGCTTCTGAAACGTGACTTTATCCTCAAAAAAGGATTGAAGAACATTAGAGTAGGATCTACGAACTTGTGTAATAAATAATAAAACATAAGAAAATAAAACAATTTATTAAATTATTTTAAGCTATTTCAGCAAGGTATATACTATGTATATTTAAATATTTCTAATAAATTGTGTATTTGTTTTAAGAAACGTATTTCAAATAGTTTTAAAAATATACATAGTTACGTTTTTCTATTTAGTCACGTCGTTCCAAACATTTTTAGTATCGAGGAACATAACATTCTGCCGCCTGGGATTGTAGCTAACTTCGTACTGAGGTTTTCCACATTTCCTCGAATACAGAGATGATAGTCACCAGTTAAAACTATTGGGTAGATGATCCTAAACCTCTCATTCAAATAGTTACACATTTTTTTTATATTAATTGATCTAACTTTGCTTTTGAAATGATTCTCGTTATAGACAACGTCCATGTATAAATGACATAAAGAATACATTAGCTTAATGTTATGTGTAATCGTGATGGATATTTCTACAGTGTTGTACATTATGTAAGACATTATTAGCATTAGGAATATTATCTAATTAATAAGGTAATGCACAATTTATGTAATATATCTTCTATTTCAGGTTCATGATCTTCGACAATGTTAGTTTTAATGACCCTTAAGCTATTGCTAATCCATTTGCAAGTTTTTTTTAAAAAAAATAGCTTAAATTTCTTCATTTTCATTTGATGCAGTTGACTTAGACTGGAATTGTGATAATCCTATGTTGCAGTTAGTGATAATATTTTAAAAGCTCTAAAAAAATTAAAAATAAGTTAACTGAATGATTATGCAATTTTTTATGCATCTCTCTTGACTATTATTTTTAATTTGGCCCTTCAAACTGCAACTTTTCCATCTATGTAGACTAAAACTAAGATCTGCTCTATTTTCAAAAAAGACGATATAAATTTAGTTGGGAACTACAGATCTAATTCAATCTTGAGCAATTTTGGCAAATTGTGCTATTAATCACAATATACTTCACTTTGATGTTAAATCACAAATTTCTTGGTGCCAAAATGGATTCGCGCCGGTAGATCTGCTTTAACCAATCTTGTTTGTATTTCTAATTTTATTTCTAATACGTTGGATAGCAGTGGACAGGTTGACGTGGCCTATACAGATACGTCAAAACCTTTTGATAGACTAGATCACGATATTCTCCTTCGTAAGCTGTCTGTCGGTTTGTCTACAAACTTCTTAAAATCTTACCTTTCTAATAGATTTCTAAGCATACAATATAGTTTCTGCATCTGTTCTACCTCAGGGTTCAGTTCTTGGTCCTCTATGATTCAATGTGTGCATTAATGATATATGTCACAGTTGAGCCAATGTTTTTTATTTGCGGATGATTTCAAACTGTTTACATCATCTACAGATGATTGTATTTTACTTAAAATGCTTTAACTGTAGTTAATGAATGGTACCTTTGAAACAGGTTGCCTTTAAACATTTCTAAATGTTTTATTATGACTTACACACGGAAAATTAATTCTATTACTAACATGTAAAACATTCTGAGACTGTAGCTCGTTGCACTGAATTTAAAGATCTGGGAGTTACTTTTGACACTAAATTATCCTTTGTTCCTCACATTAATAATATTATATATCTTGCAAAGAGAAATCTTGGTTTGATGATAAGAAATGAAAACACTTCAGAGAGGTTTCTACAATGTCTATTTTGAACAATGCGTTTGTCAGGTGACAAAATTGAGTATGCTAGTATTATTTGAAATCTTATATATATTACTCATTCTCAACATTTGGAAACAGTTCAGAGGAGATTTCTTAAATATTTGTCTTTCAGACTTGACAATGTTTACCCTGCCAGAAGCATTCTTGAATCTATTGAGTAGATTCAACTTAAATCTCTCTCGAGAAAATATTTTTAGGTTTGTGACAAAGTTCTGTTGTGTGTTAACGCAGCAGTATGCGATCGCGGTCTAGACACACCGCGCACCATGTTAGTCTCGTTCTCGTCTAGTGAAAAATCTTCTAACAATTTTAAATGCACAGGTTTGCACTAGTAGGTCGCAAGCTGGACTTACGATATTCGGCCAGTCGCGTTAAATAAAAGAGCTAATAAAAATACATCTTCCACAGAATATATTTTAACACTTAAATTGTACAGTAGAACATATCGGAAGCGCACAGAGAACGACATATGCGACTGATTTTGTAAATGTCGGTGATCAGCCCGGCATAAAGCAGTCCACGATGCATCTAGACCGTGACATCATAGTGCGTTCTCCCTTTAGCGTACATTGTGCTGTGTATCAATTTAGAATAACACAATGAACCCATTTTGCCGAGAATACTAAACTGATCCCTTTTCAGGCCGTCTTCGAGCGCCTAGTGGACATAATCTGCGATAAAATGTCAGACAGCCTAGACACCGATCCGACCCTGATGAGTGGAGGAGCCAAGGGCCAGCGCTTAACGGATGCTCCCCAGGGCCCCCAAGCTGCCAACTGCAACTGTTAATAACTTTAAGAGATTCAAGTCCCGTTCAGACGCGGACCTCCTCTTCACAAAACTGTTGATACTTCGACCAGGATGTATGAAAACTTAACTCTTTCCGTTTACTTTTATCGAGACTGACAATACGCATGGGCAAAATATGATGTTCTGTAATATTCTATCGAACTTTTGCATGCGTGTATACCTGCGTTTTTATAGTTAGAAAGGGTATAAAATTTTCATCTCGCCAGTTTTGAACTGGAGGTTTGTAGAATTCAACGAACTTAAATTATGCAAGAAGAGGATTATTCAATTATTAAAACATAAACAGCTGTTTTGTGACACTTTTCCGAGATTGTTGTGAGACATATTACTTATTGTTGTTAAATGTTCCAGATTTTGGTACTAATAGTGTTAAGTGTTGAATTGAGATGTCAGAGAAGTTTTGTATCCTTTTTAACGGTGTTTAAAAATTTTATAACAAGCATTTTATAATTTGCAAACTCAACAAAAAACAATGTCAATATTAGAAGAAACAAATGTAGAGTAGCATGAAGTGTTTTGATGGGATAATCAGTTATTTGTAGTGGTTAGTTACACTGAAAATTTAGACTTATTTAATTCAGGCATACGCTAACAATTAATTATTGGTAAAGCTTGAACAACTGAATAACTTACAAAGAAATGTAGGTACGTTGAATAAATTAATTTGAAAATTATATCACTTTTAATTTTCCTTTAATTTAATTTTATTTTTAGAATGCACATTGCAATATTGTACTTATAGTTAACACTTTCAGCATTTACTAAGGTCTTCCCTGAATAAAGATTTTAATTAAAACAGACTCATTTAGTGTGGCCTCACATAATTAGGCCGTAACAAATTATCAAAGTTGAAATTGTAGAGACTTTAACCTTTGTACAGGGCGTTTTAAAAAGACATGGCAGTATTCCTAGGACTGATAGAACAGTGAACAATATGTGGGGTTTGTTTAAGGTCCTAGAGCACAGGGCGTGAAAGATACTTTTAGAAAATCAAATTTTAAAAGTAATGTTTTTAACATTTCTGCTGACATTTTATCCTCCAACATTTTTTATGTTGAGTTTTTCCATTCCCACCCTCGTAATACACTCACCGGCAAAAAAAACCGGCCACTAACAACTAGCCTCAATTTTAAAGGCTTCCTCGCGAACCGCTTATTTGATTTTGATTACCTTTTTTGTAAATTGTCATTGATTTCTCAGGAACGGATGCTATGTCGAAAATTTTTATTCGGAATTTAATTTGAGCTATATGGGGCCAAGTTTTTTTCCCGACATTTGTAAGACCCTGTGGGGTGGAGCAGCTACAGACGCTGTTGCTGACTGGAGTCACACTGTAGCCTCATCTTTTGTGACCATATTGTTGTTTTAATTACGACATTATCTTCGTTTTTATTGGAGATACACTGTTTTAAAACGAACGCATCGGAAAATGGCTTTGCAGGCAGAAATTTCTACGTGTAAATAATCAAGGCGGCGTCGGCGTAGGCGCAAACGGATTGATTGTTTGAAATATGACAATTAAGAGTTTGTCAACGGTTGTCAAATTACAAAAATGCCATTATCTGTGACGGATGTTGTTGATTTGTGAATTGCGCTTCAGGAAGAATTTGATGCAATTCCACAAGGATTTGTTACAAACCTTATTGATTCGATACCACGTCGATTGAATGAAGCCATTTTGAAGCGAGGAAGGAGGCCACACTACACATTAGTTCTTCAAAATTTGTTTATCTTTTATTTAAAGTTCAATTGTTTTCACATTAAATCTACGTTTTGATGTTTATTTGACTTGTTTTCTGTTTTTTTCCGAGGCGTTCGTTTTAAAACAGTGTATGTCCAATAAAAACAGAGATATAATGTCGTGATTAAAAAAAAGCTACTAAATACTAAAAAATTGATACAAAGCTTCAGTAAAAGAAAGCAGGAAAATAAACAGAAACAAATGCAGAAATTACAAAGATGACGTATAACCAATTTATTGAATAACTTCCTATTGCGAGGTTACTTTGCTTACATGAAATTATCTCTAACGCGCATGCTCACTAACATTAGATGTTATTTTATTAATTATTACAAAATTCGATATTCTATAAGTTTAAATATATAAATTCTCTTAATCTTTTTATTTATCACTCGAGATTTAAAACTTTTTCAATAGGTATTTCTAATACTTCCAGAATATTACGATATTTAAGAACAAGAAAAAGAAGACATTTTTAGCACCCATGTCCAACGTTCATAAGGTAGATAATCAATCTAGAAAAAAATTACAAATCCATCATGACAATGTGTATAGGGTTGCCTATTATTGGACGTATGACGTCACTACTAAAAAAGTCCATTAAACTATTTTACTTTTAAGCTAGTTCAATTCAAACAGCGGAAAGCAGCTAAAGACCATAAGTGCTTAACTTTCTTGTTGCCATATTATCAAAATTTCATCATATATCTAGATTTTTCCAACCATATGAATTATGTTAGGATATCTTACTATGTAATTTATTAGGTAACGTCTGAGAAAAATTTTTTATTTCCCGATAAATGTGGTATTATCAGTGATGTTTTCTTTCAGTGTAACTAACATTACTATGGAAGTTGTTAACAAATTTTGTAAATGTCGTGATATTTATTTTAACGGTAATTATATTATTATCTTAGCAATTCGTTAGGTCCACACGAGATTATAACTTACTTTATTAGGTATGTTTATTATACTATTACAATCGTTCTAAACTTACATATACCTAGATGGAAGACAATACCTACTTTATAAAACTATTTCTGTTTATGCAAATTATAAATCCGCCTTTCTTTTTCTCCATACAGGGTGCTGTTTGAGTTTCCTATCAATAGAAATTCAAATTTAGTTATACATATCGTTGGCCTAAAAGGCAATTATTCTTGTCAATGTGTTGTATAATTCTAGAGAAAGAGGGTAATAGAAAGCTTAAAACCAAAAATGCGATGTAGTTACAGTAATATATTATTGATTATAAAACAAAATAAATGTGAAAATGTAAATATAGGAACTCTACGAGATTAGTTTTTATTTAGTTTATTTTGTTATATTGTTAATATGTGTTATTAGTCGCTTCTAGATTAATTAGGTTTAGTTGCGATTATTTCTGGTGGAGGACAATTACACTTAAAAAATCGAAACTACACTATATCAATATTCAACAACTTGTGATGTATTACTTATTCTTCAAAGTATAACGCCGAACATACGAATACTAATAATTATTTGGTGCAGATCAGACCATGTTTACTGTATGTTTTTGGAGTCGCTGAAACTGAATCCGTTTAACCCAACCACGTTAGGGTTTTACCATAACCTAAAAAAACAATCATTTAGGCTTTTGAGCATTATTTAATACATATAACCCTATATCTTAAACTTTAAACACAAAACCCAAGGTGTTAATCAGCAAGTCCATAAACCAATCACCCCTTACCCCCCCACAATCCCATGGGTTTTGTGTTTAAAGTTTGAGTTATATGTCAATATGCGTTTAATAGTGCTGAAAAACCTAAATTATTAGATGGTTTGAGGTTATGGCAAAACCCTGACGTGATGGGGTTAAACCATAGACCTTATAAGGTCTATGGGTTAAACGGACCCCGGATTCAGTGACCTCAAAGACGTATATAGTAAACAGACCTCCAGGATAAAGGAGCTGTGTAATCTTTGCTTCTCCCTCAGTTTGACCATTAAAAAATTCTGGCTTAAACTTAAAAATAAAATCTATAAAAATGCTATATGCATTATTTTAATCGATAATGTTCTCATAAAAGCCAATTCTAGATATAATGAATAAAGTAAATTAAAAACCGCACAAATTCTGCTAGCTATAAACGATTATAGTGGTGTCAAATATGTCATAAAGTTGTTAAATATTGTTTGTTTAGAAGTAGGGATTAAAAAAAACAAATGTGTACGTATTTTCTTTTATTTATATAAATGTATAAATTGATTTTGTAGAGTAACTGCCTAAAGTATGTATTCATGACATAATTTTGAATATTAGTTATCACAATTGGATTTCTCTGTTAAAAATACATCTTTGTGTAAAATTCCGTGTAAAATAGATGTTTCATTGAGATGTACTGTTTTCTATTCTTCTTAGCTCAGGACAACTAACATCAATCATAAACAGTAATATTTTGAAAACAACCATAATCTACTAATTACATTAATCACGAAATATTACGTGACAAGTTCCAATTTAAAACTGTCCAATAAAGAGTTTTCTTGAGCTAATTTCCAACTGGCGTTTATAAATCTGTGCCTCACTACTGCGGAATTGGTTCAAATTCGGCCAGACTTAGGAAAGCAGGACATTAAGCAGATCGCACACTTTCTAAATATTGTTTTATACACGTAAGTTATAAAATTACTAGTGTATAAAACTCCTGTTGTTATGTTATATATGGATTGTATAATATATTATTTTATGACTTAGTGTAAAATAAAATAGTGTATATGCCTGAGGGTACATCATTTTCTTCATCCTTCTGTACTCTTGGAAGACGCTGTTGTGCCCTTGCAAGCAGTAAATGTGCTATAAGAACCGTTTTCTATCTCTGTTTGGTTGTTTGGTGGGCACAAATGTTCTTCTTCCCTAAGAAAAATATATGGTAAAATCACCAATCGCTAATTACTTAAACTTAGATTACTTAGGGCGGAATTCATTCACTTTCCTTAAGTGTGACTTTTTATTTTAAGTAAACTTACATAAGATGCCTTTCAATATTTTGTTTCATTATCTAAATTTAATGAAAATTTATTAAAGTGCTGTACGCACGAAACAATTAGAGGATGTCACCTTGCATTGTTATCTTGTAAATTTCAAAGCTAATATGAAATAAGTGCACAGCTTAAGCTTAAGTGTGATCTATGAATTCCACCCTAAGATACACTACTCTTGCTTTGAAAGCAAGACCTGTATCATACAAGGCATAACAAACTGATACACAGTAAAAAATAACAATAAGTCCAAACTCATTTATGAGTAAATTGATTTGGTATTCAATTTTGAATAAATTTAAAAAATAAATGAGCTTATCTACACAACATTTGGTTAGAGAAATCAAAACATGTGTGAGTGAGAACATATTACATAAAAATAACCCAACCATTGTAGATATTACACATTGGTTAGTAAGTAAAAGGGGTAAAACAATGTTGGGTACAAGCAGGTACCAGTTGCGCAGTTGTAGTTTTCCTATGTATGAACCAATGTCACTGCTGTCTTTTCACGATAATCATAAGTGTATTGTTCTAACCCGATCACGGATAATGGACCGCAATTGTAAATACATTTTCAAATCACAATTTGCATAAAAAAGGATGGTGTAAACTGGAAAGTAAGAATTTGTGTCATGAAAATGTGGTAGAAATAGGTAAGTACCAGCCGTCTTCTTCCGATAAAAAAAATTGTTGATTTGATTCTTTTTTCAGAAATCCTATCTTGTGGGTCTCATTCCATGATAACCATTTTATTTGATCCTCAACTACTCAGCTCTCAAATTTTGAAAAATAGATCAAACTTTGAACTTCATCAGTCATTCAACACCCCTGAGTATTTTGTGACACCAAAGCACATTTAAATAAATTTAATTATAATTATTTGTCGTATATCCGTGATGTTACTAATAGTAATAATAATAATTTTTATAAATATTTATGAAGTAATAATTTACAATCCCTAAAAAGATAAACACGTTTAATAGGTACACAATAGGTAATATTCATAAAAACTGTGCAGGATCAACACAGTACAATTAAAAATCATCACAATTTTGAGTTTGTTAAAACATTAAAATTATTTAAAGTAACTCATTATTGATTTAAATTGTATACATATTGTGATAAAATAACGAAATAGATTGATAATATCTCAATTTTGCGTTTGGAATAACACATAGTTTAGAAAGCTAACTCAAAAATTGTTCAGTGTTGCCCTTAAAAGATTTATTTAGCCAACAAATAACTGAGTAAACATTATTCAATAAATTGCGTTATTATTTCAACACAATCGGATATGGACTCGTTTTGACAACCATTTGTTTTGATTTTGAGTAAAGTTTTACTCAAAATTATTTGCAGTGTACTGTATGAAACAACCACTTTGGATACTGAAGCTTTGCTCAGCACAGAATTATGCCGATAATGTCTATAAACAATATAACTAATAATTATAAACTTTGTTGCCAGTCAAGTCCAACATATGTCTAACTTTTATACCACTTGCTGAAGTATATTATTTTGCTATCTGCCAAATCAGCTGTTTTTCAATCTAAACATTGAACACCAATGCAATGCTTAATTATTTAACAAACTTTGTATTTTGTATTATATTTACCATCCATACGTAAACCATATTATATCTAGAGATACTTAGACTTAAAAAATAACTACTTCATGCAACTAATATGTTTGAAATATATATAATATTCCACTAATCTAGTCATTGTGGGATTAATGCTGGTCAAGGCATTAGTTTGCAAAATATTTGTTTCCCATAATATCGATGATCCTAAGCAATGAATGTAATAGGGACAATACCTTCAAATTTTTATATTCCCAAGGTGGATAAGTATTATTTACTTAAGAATTGACCTAGTATGGTATATTTACAAAATGCTTTTATTGAACTTCTAAGTGATTTTGTAAAGTCTGTAGATACTTACATATATATATATGTGTAAGCATCTTTTAATATTGACAATGATAATTTCAAATAGTTACACTCTTATTTCGAAACAAATTATATTATTATTATATATTTGATCGACGTCAAAGTATTGTCTTTTCAATTTTTATTTGACAAGTTTTGAGAAAATTATAAAAACTAATGCCTGCAAATTTGGCTAAATTTCTCTATAAAGGTATTAAAAATTTCCTGTTTCAATGATAGGGTAAATGCGTTCAACAACATCAACATTTTGATAGAAAATGAATTAATCTTTCGTCTAAGTAATTTGCTTTAGTCGATTTAGAACAATATCTTCAGTTTCACTCACCCATCATCATGCTCTCCAGTACCAAGATACTTAAAAATAATTTTCTCAACATTTACCACCTGCTTACAGTAAATAAAACAATAAATTTTCTTTTTCTCGTTCCATCTAACCTTTGCTTCTCTTATCTTGTGAAGCTTTGGCGGTTGTACATAATAGATGTAGGTGTTGCCAACACCGCTCTTGAAGTACCTTTCATCAGAACTGAAATATTATTAAGCATCAATATGATAAATCTGTATATATTTTGTGTAAATACATTGGATCTGCTAATGTCGCTTTTGCTACGTGAGCCTCTTCGTCCACTAGAATGAAATCAAAGAATCCATAATGGGTACTATCTTCTTTATTTACGTAAACCGCCACTTTATATACGTACACTAAAAGAAAATTAGTAGATCGTATAAAGTACAGTTATTAAATTTATGATTACCAGTTGATGAAAAATGATGTTGCTAATCAATACAGCTCAACTGGCAAAGTGGTCTCTTGTTCTGAAGGTACTAAAAACGCAAATACTGTGTCGCAGTAGTTTATGATATTTGCTGCTATTGTGAGAAAGACGCAACCAATACAGAAATTAACAAAATATAAGGTCTAATAAGGATCTATTTTTTTCCTTGCCTAGTTGCCATATTTGGAGATATATTGGTATAATTTATATTTATATATTTTGATAATGCTGTAACTCTTAATGATGAAAAACATAGGCCAACTATGATAACCGATTATTTCTTTCTACGGACTAATACCTCAACTAGAATTGCATGTTCAAGCTTGGTTTAATCCATAGTTGTTTGCTGCAGTATCATTAGTAATAATTATAAACTTCATTTAAGCTAGTGCGACACAGCTCTTACCGTCATAGTACTTGCAAAGCAGTGTTTTGCTTTCTGTAATTTGGGTAGTATTGAATGCCTAAGTAATTGAGCAGTAAACGGACCAGCACATACCTGCACAACATGGACCTGCAAAGCCTGTTCATGAAAGTACCCATGTTATTTAATGGAGCATCTCACATTAGACCAGCATCACCACGTTCCGTCACCTGTAACGAAGGTCACAGCACATCGTGTTGGTGACCAGCAATTTCTATGCCTGGCCGGGCTAGTCAGAGATTGCTTTCAAACTGTTAGAAATATTCGACCAGTTAACTTAAATACTGAAAAAAAATTCATTGATCTCTTTCCAGTTTAGGAAATAAATGGTGAAATTCATAATATAGCTTTCACTTGTTATTTGACAAATTTTCCTCGATTTTTCTTCCTATTACTCTTAATACAATACAGATGAAATAAAAATTAGTTCTTCCGAATTACAATCAACTACTGTGAACACTTCAAAACCGACAGAATCTGCACAGAAAGTCGCTGGTCCGTGTTGGATAAGTCGTGCAGGTTTGCGGGTTCAAGCTGTACTGGTCCATGCTGGCATAATGTGCGTGATATTGAACAGCGATCATTGATATAACAGATATAACATAAGTCACGTTTTTTAAAAAAATGATATATCATTTAAAATAAAACAATGGTTTGCGTATTTATTCGAAGAAAATCTTACTGTTTCTGATTATGAATCTATAAGATTTGTACATTTCAAGTATTTTTTCCATTGATTGAATTTTCTTTATTAAAATACTTACTGCAGTATGGCGAACGTCCTGCAGTATTTAAATAAAAGGACGATTCCTTTTTGGAATTTTTGTACGTCACAAGTCCAAAACTTCTGCATGTGTGATTATTTTTATTTCCACAAGATGTGCATTTACCCTGAAAGGCTATTATAAGTTATATTTTGTTCATGTGGACATGTGAATTACCTCTTTGAAGTCTTCGTAACTATCACATTTAATTCCCAGAAATACGCATTCTGGACTGGACAAAGATTCTATAAAATACTTAAACGATCTCTTATGGCTACAGCCAGGAGATATTTCTCCCCCATTCAGAGAGTTTCTTTGGATTGCAAGTAATTTGGGAAAGGAATTGTTCACCGGACAGTCGGGTTGGGTGACAGCGTTATTGATATAGAAATCACTGTGTCCCATTGCTTCTCTTGTCCCTTGACTTCTGGCTAGAAATAGTACAGTTTAAGAAGTGAATGGGATACAACAACCCGTTACCGTCGAACGCATCAGTATGAAGTACTTCAACATATTTGGCATTGCTGGGATTAAGCTTGACAATATCTGGCAGGCCTTCAAACCTAGGACCACTCGGGTCAAGACCTATAAATATTATTATTGTGAAGATAAGTGAACAAATCTAATTATAAGCATACAGGGTGATTCTTAACCTATACGCATAAACTTCGGAAATTATAGCTGAGGACAAACAGGGACGAATAGTGAAAAAAATATTTTTCAGTTACGGAGATACCAATTCATTTAAAATAAAAATAAAGGAAGGTGAGTTTCATAAAATTGAAAATGCAATAAATCTACCACAGTAGCTCTTCGAAGTTATTTTCGTGATTTTCAATAAACAGTCTGGCTTACCGATCCCACGAGCCCCCACACGCATGGAGCAAACCAGGCTGTAGTCGCATTGCTTCAGCAGCAGCATGTATGATTTTGCAACTCTTATTCAGTGTTAACTTCGGTAACATACACCATAGTTTTTATGTGACCCCAAAAATAAAAGTCAAGCGGATACATAATCCAAATGTTGTCACACTACACGAGCAAAATGTGGTGGAGCACGATCGTGAGGAAAACGCATAAGCAGTCTGACGTTGAAATTAATAATAATAATAATAATAAATCTTTATTGTCATAAATTCAACAAACATGAACATTGACATTGTCAAGGTAGGAGAGTGTACATGAGAATAACAATAACAAATAATAAAATACAAGTAAGTATGTACATCACAATATCACATACATTTAACTGTACTATACAAAATATAAAAATATTAAAAATATAAAAATATTAAAAATATAAAATATCAAAAATATTATTTAATAGCCTTTTACTGGTCAATATATTCATTAAATGAGTAGAAGCACTTACTTATAAACAATTGCTTTGTTTTTTTTTTAACATATTATAATTATTTATCAACTTGTATTCCGAAGGGAGGCAATTATAGGCTTTTATAGCTCTATAGTGAACACTTTTTGAATAAAAACTTGTGTAATGCTGTGGAACTTCTTCGACGAGTACCGTAAAAATTGTAAAAAAGAGCACCAGTTAACCGATTTTGCAGAATGAAAGGGCCACTCTGTTCACAATTCCAGCCCAAATATTGACTGAAAATCGTCATTGAGCGACATGCGTATTTCCAATAGCCAATAATGTGTATTGTGAAAATTGTGAACACCATTACGTATAAAACTAAACTAAAATGTTTATGGGAAAGTTTGGGTTTAAGTGCTGGTGATGTATGTAGCAACCACTCGCAAAACTTCACTCAAAGTGGAAGATTCGTTGGAAGTAAGGCTTGCACCCACTGCACCTGAAATGGGTAGAGTAAGTTATGTCTTAACGTTAGCCAAAGTGTTGTGACTTGCGCTGCAATTGCTTTAGTGCTTATGTCAGGCTGCCTCTCGACGGTATTTAAAAATCTCTACCGCGAGCTTCACGATTTGTATGCCTAATTACTTTCCCATGTTGCCCAAGGCCTCGACCACACGTAAAAAGGCTTCATATCTCGGATGATATCTTTGGGGAAAATTTTGGACATAAAGATGAGCTGCAGCCACTAAATTTTGAAGTGATTCCCCGTATGCCAGTCCATAAGTTCTACGTTGGAGAAATGATGTGCCATACTTTTATGATCACGTGAAAACAGACTCGAATAGGATCACAATTGATAACAGAGTACTACTAAAATACAAATAACATATTTACCCTGTCTTGTTTACTTCTGAGTGATAACTTTTTGTATACTTTTCATCACTATTCATAATTATTTTTCCTTGGCTATAATTTAACAAGTTTATGCGTATATGTTAAGAATTACAGTGTATATGTATGTAGTATAAAATAAAAAAAGTATATAGGCATAAATTGCATGTAAAGAATAATGATAAGTTTAAGGAGCATTTTTGACACTATTTGATAAAGCCATTAATACACGATTTCCAGTATACAAAAAAAAGTGTCTATACCTGGTAATATTCTAGTGGTTAAATTGTGTAATTATGACCACGAAGTTGAACACCAATAGTTAGCATATACATGTGAAAGCGATACGGAGTAATTCGGTGGCTTCGCTTAAACCTCTGCTTATGTTTAACATTTATTTATAAGAAGAACAACAGAAACCGTAGCAAAGTTTACAGAATATACGTTGCCCCACTCGACCATGTGATCGATATTTTTGGCATCCGTCTTCGCCCGCAATTCCAGCGCACTCTGGTTCACAGGCATTGGTTGGACAGGGCGTCACGTAGAAAATATCGAAGAACTATTTGAAGAAATCACTTTGACAGTGTCGGTGCGGTAACTTATATTCTCCAAACATTGACGTCTGATCTAGAAGTGTTTTACAACAATTCAGTTAGAGACTGGTCTCTATCAAATCTGGATACCGCTAAGAGAAATCATGGGGATTAGAAATCACCACACAAAGGCCCTCTGTCCACTGTACATAAAGCATACTGAGTGCACTACTCATATTGTGACGCTCACAGGTATTAAACATTTTCATATTAGTTTTCTACAGTAGTCAAACTTTTTGACAAATAGTTTACCTGTAATCTTTTTAATACTGCTGTAAGTAGCGCCTACGTAACCAGCAATATGAGCTCCTACACCATGGCCAACAATGTGTACTTTATCAAGACTAATTTTGGCTTTCTCCTAAAACGAATCTTTAGTTATTGGTTAGAAAAATTCAGTAGATTCTAATTTAACTTTCATTTCTTTCAATAACTGGATCACTTCCAAAGCGACAACTCTTGCATTTGATATTGCTTGATCGTAGGGTGGCTCAGCTCCTCTCTGCCAGTCTACTGATATGACATTAGTGTGTGATGATCTGTCTAACATTATCTTCGCCAAATGCTAAATAAAATACAATAAACAGTAGTAGATTATTTTAATTAGCTAAGTTATATATTCTACTGATTGAAACTTAGTTGTTAATATCAAATCAATAATAATACGGCAATTTTAATACAATTTTATCAAGAAATATCAGCTTTTTTAAAATAAACCATCTATGGGATTTGTATATTCTAAAATATTTACTTTTTTATATAGGTGTGTTAAAGGATGTCAAATAATGAATTCTGGTTAATTTGTTTTACACCCCAGTCAAACTATAACGTGCAGTGAATGGATTTAAAACATCACTTACCTTAATCCATCCCGTATATCCATTAGCAGTGAAATCATGTATCAGAATCATAACGTCTGAATTTTGATTGTATCCTGCAGATGTAATAGAACTGAACTTTGGCACCATATTGTTGTAAAGTAAATTTTCTGAATCCTAACAATACCAAGAGTCAATTATCAAGAAATAAATCTTGTTTTGAATATATTTAAGGATCTAATATATTAGTTCTGCTGAATTAGATGTTCATATTAATCTACCTATTTCTGAGTTAACATATTTTGAAATCGATAGAGAACATACCGTCATTGACAGATAATAAAATTGCCATTAAAATCAGCAATAATACTCATACTCTCCATCTAACAAAATTTCAATAAAATGAAGAAATAAAATGCAGTAGTGTAGACAGCTCGTTTGTCAATAAGAGAAAGTTTAAAACTTACCGATTTATTAAATTTGATCAAGAGGAAGTCTGTTTTTATAATATGCCTTTCGAATGGGGGAAGATTTTCTGGACGCAGTGTCTTGTCATACCACTTCGAATTTGTATCTATACAGCCTAATTCGTCAAAACACTTCTTGGTTGAGTCTTCGTAAAAAGCAAAGTTACATTAAAGTGTTCAAAACAGCAGCTTTTGCATGCTTACCTACACCATCTTCATTTGGGTCATTTTTGTCCATTATTGTCTTTACTATATTCTCACACAGAAAAGCTATCATTAAAATAAACGAGACTAGTTTCATTACATTTAAGTTGCGGATAATTTGACATTGACATTATTTCATGTGACAGAGTAAAAAAGTAGTTTATATTTTGTGTAGATCGGGTTGAAATTTTGATTAGTAAAATTTAGCTGGTTTGCAATATACAGGAAGTTAAAATTTGATTTTAAACTTCAAATTTATTCCATAATTTAGATACCTTTAGTGAGAGTGATAATATGAGATTATTTTATAATCTTGTAGAGGTCACTAGTTATACATTGTTATAATAATAATAATATAATAATAATAATAATATCTCTACCCCTCATTCTAATCACGAGGATTAGCCCAGAAGTCGAAGACTTGTGCGGGAGAGGGGGCGGCATATTATTATTAAGCAGGCCGCATTTGCGCCCAGGAACGACTTACGTTGGTAGGCCCTAACCACCATTCAGTGCAGGAATGAGGGAAACCTGGAAAATCTCATTAATTAGGGGGGTAATCAAATATCAACCGGTATCAATCTCTCACATTGACCCAAGCCAACATTCTTCCACCCTACCATACCCGCAGAAAGGGTGCCAATCTCTCCGCGAATATAGCTTATATACGGTCTACCGGCTACAGGGGTCGAACCCACAGCGATTCAGACACCTCGATTCAAGTACTGACGCCTTAAACCGTGCGACCACTGACCGATCCATCGTCTTCATAAAATGTTTATGAAAAGCTCTATTTAAATTTTAAGTAATACCTAGTTATTTATATATTAAGAACGTTAAGTAGACCCGTACCGTAGGCTGTTAAACGTTTATGAACTTTATACACGGCCGGTATTATAGAACACTTATGTATTGTGTTTGTGGAAATAAATGCCTCTATAATTAAAATCAAGTAATTTGTTTGTAGCTGAATTGACAGTTGTGACGGATGCCTAACAATAATATCAACAAAAGCTGTTTTCATGTACGCCATATTTAGTAGTCCTTTAGCAAAGCCACAGATTTATTCATAAGTAATAGGTAAAATATGGATTTCAATAGTGATAGCAGTACAGAAGACATTGCGATTACGCCTCCTGAAATTTTTAAAGGGACAGAGGAAACAAAAGGAGCCATATTGCTGATAATTTTTTTTAAATAGTGTTTCTTTAAAAACGTGACACACTACACTGAAAATGTGCCCTTAGCATATTTTTTGGATACATGTGTGAATTGTAAGCCGTCCTGTGGTCGTATTTTTCCTTATTAAAGGTAACATGGTTAACTTTTGGTTGGTTGGTACTTATACATCATAACATCGACATTAACATATTTAAAATTAATAACATTCTTAAAAAGAAACAAAATATGATTAGAAACCGAAGAAGTTTGGCACTTTTCTGAGAGAAATATGAAATATAGAACTATTTTTAATAGGCAAGTTGTCATCTTCAAATGTAAAGTACAATGTAAGTGCATTATTTTTTAAATTAGGTGGCACCGATTTTTGGCATTTGTTTAGTCATTCGTATTGAAGAGTTATGTAACATAACAGTAGCTGATATTCAGGATTTAGATAAAACTTTGCTATAACTATAAAAAATCAAAGACTAAAATACAATGCATATTTAGAATAATTGATAATGAAAGCAAGTCACCAAATTATATGCGTTTTTTCGCCAACCGGATACTGAGCGTTGATGTTTTTTGTATATTATAACAATAATAAATGTTCCAAGTAAGTGGTTGGGTCAAATTTCGTATAAAATAGTAAACTATCTTAAATTGCCAAACCCAAAGGAATATACCGAACATTGTTTTCGGTGTTCTTTGGCTAGTTTATTAGCAGACGCTGAAGCAGGTATAACTAATATTAAGGCTTTATTGAAAATTCAGTGTCCAACAAAGTGGAAATAGCAAAAAAATATATTGGCATGTTACTGAAGTTACAAAGAGTAGTCCTGCAAAACAAGTAGAAAATGGACAGAAAAAATCTGTTCAACTTTTATATTTGAAATTTAAATTTTTTACGAAATTTTGTTTCGAGGACTATGAATTTTATTTCATATGTACGTTGCACTCTATATATTAAAGTAAATTCAAATTTACCGCCAATTGCAAAACAGGAAACGTAGCATAGTGTAATTGCTATTTTTTCTTCAAATGAACGTAAGATGCCGCCAGGTATGTCTGGAGCAAGTCGTGCTTCCCATGAAAAACAGAGAAAAGAAGCCTCTTATTTAGTTACTCATAGTTACTCATATGCAGCTGCCGACGCGGCACAAACCATTATGTCTGTCATGGCCTTTAAAAGGATCAAGATCAAACTGTTGATCGAAGCTTTGTTTTTTGAAAACGACTTGTGAACCATTGCATATAAATTGTGCCGATTCGACAGCTGAGCCGACATAAACTGTTCATGTGTCATCGTCTTTAATTCCCACGTTTTATTTAATACTAGGTACATTTTTTGCTTGAAATATAGGGTAGGAGAAGATGGGAATAGAAAATTTTCAGGTATATTCTAAGATCATATATTTCAACAATAAAGTGTTTTAAATTTGCTATAATTTACAAATTTGTGTCGTTACCCTAAATCTATATACAATATTTACAACGAATCATTGTTTAAAATATTTTCACACTATTACATAGATACATCCATTAATTTAAAATTTTAAAATTGGTATTTATTTTGTTGTACTGTAGCAGATATATGTATATTTCTTTTAGATTTTTTAAAAGTGCAATTTAAATGGTTAAAAGAAAATATTTTAAACAAATCTTTGCTCCTATTAAACATCACAATTCATATGTTGTTTCTTTCATGTTATATATTATATATTTATCTATTTTAAAATTATCATTCAATTCCAATAAACTTTAAAATATCAACAATAGGATAGAGAAGTACTTATATCTCTAATAAATAGACGGAGAGAACTCTTTTAAATTGACTCAAAACTCCGACAGTGTTACACTAAACTTACCTATATTTTTATTAAAGCTATTTTTTATAGAGAATACTGTACGGTGCAAGAATTTTAAAACAGGAAATTCCATGAGAGAGCTAACTGCTAGCAACAAGTGTATCAAAACGTGCAAGATTTTGAATTATCTTTAAATTATAAATAGAAACAAAAATACTAAAATCCAAATTGTTCTCTTCTTTTACAGTAAGTATTTATTATTTTCTTTCGCTGTAACAAGTTAACTTTTATTGATAAATACATAGCACAATTTACCTAAATTTCAATACAAAAACCTTATGCTTTACTGAAAAGTGGGATTATTTATATTGCATTTTTATTATGTAGGTATTATATTTGTACTCGATTTAAACTGATCGTAAAGTTCCTACTGAAAGTTTTCATTTTTTCTATCACTTCTTTCGTGCTTAAGAATAAGAAAATTAAAAATGGGCACCAAAAGGAAGCATTTTTTGCAATTATTTTCGGAAGTATTAATTTTAGGAAAAAAATACAAAATACAAAAATATTCCTCACTAAATTCTGCATAAAAATGTCTGCACAGTTGCTGGTGACACTAGTACAAGAGAATATCTAGATCCCTTGGAATTAGTGAGTGTAGAAATGATGACCAGACAATGTTTATTGTGAAAAAAAATTACAGATGGAGAAATCTTTATTTTTCGTGTTTCACACTGAAGTGATTTATTTTTCGAGAAAGAAAAGGAATATATTATACTATTTGAATATATAAAGTAAATTATGTCATAGAATGCATTATGGAAACAAATTGTAACTGAATGAAATCAAGTGAAATATTTTGTTTATTCGATTTATATTACATAAACTGTTGGTGGTGATGTGACGTTAGTAGCTCGCAGTCTCTCTTTCTCTATTTCTACAGTTTTCTCCGTGTCTCTAGTTTCTGCAGCTGGGTAATTCTTATTTGATAGTTCAAAAAATAAAAAACGTCAATAGCATTTATTCGAAGAATTCGTTGATTTTCAACCTCTGACTCCTGGATTCAAGCGCGGATGATAAAATTTTCAATTTCAAAATTTGTCATTATCTAAAAATATTGTTGTATCCTGAACAAAGTTTACGTAACACAATGATTTTTCGATTTAAATAATAACAATTATAGATTTATATTTATATGTTTTCGTAATCCCTATGAACTCTTTCTAGAGAACTCCAAATTTGGTCCACCTTATTTCATATCTGAAATTTATATACATAAAGTGTTTTAAATACAAATATACGATAATTATTTTGGTACAAAACAGAAAAACTTGCTTTGAAAAAAAACATACATTTTTCAACAACTTATTGAATCTCTTGACAGATAAATCTTTACTGTAAGAGACTAGTACTTTTGATTACAATTTTGGTTAACTAATCTGGTGGATACATAAACGAACTGTGAAATAGTTCACAGACGATATGAGATACCGTTGAAGTTGTACTACAAACTGGATATAGATGGAAAGAGTAATGTTTGTTATTTGCCTTTCAATAATTATACCGTTTTGAAGTTATATTTTTATACTGTCAAAAAATTTAGCCAGACTGTTAGAGGATGAAACAGCAAGTAAAATTGAAAAAAAAAACGAGATGATTATTAATACAGCAACGGCAAGTACTTTACTTCTTTTAATTTTTCCAAAAAGGTTTCGTAACCAGAGCTTGACTTATATATTATTATGTATTAAGTACTCTTTAATATATTGCATATCACAAAAATGTATTTTCATCAGTGGATCCAGCAACCATTGGTTTGAGAAGAGGCGGTTAATTAGGAATTTTTTGTAAAATGTAATAGTTTATTAAATATTGTACGATTCATTTCTAACCAAATATTAATAGAATCTCTTTCTATTAGAAAAAAATAATTAATGATGCTTACATTCATATAAACAATATAAATAAATAAAATATTATCAAATAAACAAAAAGAGGTAATTAAAAATTATATTGTTCTCATTTGATAGGGGGAAGGATAGGGTAGTTGACTCCTCGACTGAAAGAAACCCTGAAATTCAGTTTCTCCTGAGACATCAAGAAGTGTCAACTAACGATGTGATAACCAGCCAGGGAATTGTTTTACCAGTGACAAATGTTACGGAGCTTGCAATTAAGTTAAATTTCTTTTATCCAACAAGTAGCAGGCCCATCTGATTTGTCTGTAGTAGTTATATATAAGAAATATCTGCACGTGTGTAGTGTGTGAAGCTGGATAAGACTGAATCAGTGTAGTCCAGAGTCTGATGGAAGGTGTCAGTCAGTTTCACCTAAGAATGCAGCTGGATGCTTTGCTGTTTAATTTTCAACTAGGGCACAGTTCAGATAGATGATAGCGATAGAGGGCTAATTTATGAATCGAATTCGCTAGCCGAATTATTTAACGCTGCTATTGTAACTGAATATAGCATAAATTCCACTTTGAAATGCTTGGAAGTTACCTATCACATTATTTTTTCA
The DNA here is from genome assembly GCA_025584915.1 of Monochamus saltuarius. Taxonomy (NCBI): domain Eukaryota; kingdom Metazoa; phylum Arthropoda; class Insecta; order Coleoptera; family Cerambycidae; genus Monochamus; species Monochamus saltuarius. The sequence goes on from CM046725.1 coordinate 2,792,260, forward strand.
GTTGACTTATAACCATAAATAACCAGTAGATATTAAAATATTGTTGAAGTATGCGAGGTAATTAAAATGTAACATGAATTTGGTTAGATAAGAAGAAAACATAAATTGTACAAGGATATTATTGTAGAGTACTGCAAATGTCCTATTGATCTATCTGTACTGTGCTGTATAAACCATTTAACCGTTGATGCACTTGAAATCAATCGTATGGTATATTAGATCGACCTGTAATAATTTTTTACTCATTTTATTGAAATCGGTATTCTTCAGACCACGGTTTGCTTAATTGTAAACTATTCATTTCAGCGATTTTTAGGCTTTCACGTCCGGTGCTATTATTTGATATATAATAATTTTCCGGGTTTTTATGCCGTGTCGGTAACTGGTCGCTGTCACTAACAGAATGAATATGCACGGTGGGATTCTTTGACATGCCCTAGTTGTTCTCGGGCTAGTTAGGCCTGCTTTCGGTATCTCTGGGCCCGCTCATATATTGATTTATGCTCCTGTTGTTGGTACTACGACTGCTACGGTCGGAACCGTTCCTCAGATAATGGTGCTCTTTTGAGACGTCCCGTAGCTGGGATTGTGAAGTCGCAGCAAAGCCTTTGCGGAGTCACCACTAAAGATGCCGACAGTGAGGAGCGGCGAAACGTTTGGAAGCATGGGATGCGACCAGTTACAGAGGCGGCTACGGGACGTTTCGGAAGACCACCATTATCCGAGGAACAGCTACGACTGTAGCAGTCGTAATATCAACAACAGGAGCCAAAATCAATATATGAGTAGGTCGAGAGATATCGATAGCGGGTCTGCCTAGACCGAGATCAACAACTGCAAGTGAAAGAATCCCAGCTAAAGTTAGGGACGTGCATTTTAATTCTGTTATTGGCAGCCACCAGTTGACCAAGGTCACGGCATAACAACCCAGAAAATCACTATATATCAAATGTTCATTTCTGTATCTCTAATAACATACCTACCTTTTTGTTCCTCAATCACCCTATATATGTCTATATGAACCGAAAACACACTACCTATTATTTAAGTCAAAATAAAATATTATAAATAAAGAAGAGTATTTTCTGTTTTAAAATTGTTGCACCGCATATTGGTTTAATGTAATACTGCCACCTCTGTAACAACAATTACCTACTAGATTTTTGCTAAACTATGCCTGGATAGGCCCTTTAAAACTCTCTTAAATCTGTTGCATAAGACTTTAATATCACCAATCTACTTAAAAAATTCTAAATATAATTGGCAGTATATATTATTTAATTTATATAACTGAATTTGATTTTTATATTAAATGACGAAATGAGAAAACAAAATAATAGAATTCTAGTAGAACCAGTCCTAGTCGAAAAGGCGTTGAGGTTTTCACCCCTAAAGATAAAGGCTTCTAATAACACTTAGTGGTCGTTTTTATCACTCTACAATTCTAAGGCCGTTTATTCACTTCATAGGCACCACAATTCCCCAATTTTTTTTTTGTTCCATCGTGCCCAGTTTTGAATCGACGACTCCTAGTTTAAGTCTACGCAATGTAATGATTCGCTTATAATTGAATAGATGAAGATGGTCTGTGAGCGTGAAACAAAGATCCCAATTACCCAAATCGCGGCTTCAATTAATTTAAATCAAAATTTTTGGGTTCCTACTTTCCTCAAGGTGGATCAGACGGTTCCTCTTTGTCCCTTATCGCTTTGAGCAGGTGGCTTCGTAACTCTGACTCTGAACTCCTCCAAAGCAGGACGAGTTCGTCCTTTGACAACCTCTCAAGCGGCGACCGTCCATTCGAGTTCCTCGGAGAGCAGTTGGGCGGGGGAGGGGCAGGAGGGAGGTCCTCTTCCCTCAATCGAGATCTGGATCTTGATTTTTCCTTCGTTGATGGATTACTGCTGTCCAAGGATTTACTCTGCTCTGTCAGTTTGTTTCGCTTTGTAACCTCTGAGGTATTGGACTGGACTGTTGTGGTCGCATCTCCCAAGCTCTGATGTCGCGTCTTGTTTCTCCTCGACAAAGGTGGATTTCGCATCTCTGTCTTGGTTGTGTCTTCAATTTGTATTCTAATCTGAGGGTTGGTGTTCTGCTTTGAATTATTGTCGTTTACTCGTTTACTAGGCTTTGGTGTAGTCTTTGTAGTTAAAACGTTTTGGAGTTGATCTATAGTCTGCCTGTTCCTCCTAGCTATCTCATCGTCTGATAGATTGCTCTTGTGTTCGATATTATAGTTTGAATTAGTTTCTGAGACGTTGTTGAAACTTCTGGCTGCCGATACCTGTTCTGGTTTTTCCGTTTTGCTTAAAGTTTCATCGCTCTTGCCTAAAGTTAGACTGTACTGTGGCTGTAGACGGTGTTTGTCAATTGGTTCGCGATACTTCGGCAAAGTGGCCAACTTCCTACCTATGCTCTCGGAGTCTGAAAGTTTTCTCAAAGGTTCCGAATATTTCGCTGAACTGCAATCTGATAAGTTCTCTATGGATAGTATGGGACTTTTTCCCGATAATTTATTTCCCGAACTAATAATGTCTAAGTAGCTCGATCGCCTGCTGTTTACATCAGGCGGTGAACTCGTCAAAAACGTGGAAGCGTCCTTACTTAATCTCCTCCCGACGGCGCTGCTACGATCTAATTTCAAAGTTTGCGAATTAAAAACGCTGTCGGTACTGAAACGGCGCACGTTCAAGGTGGTGGAGCTCTTGGCTTTATTTTTAGAACGCGGGCTAAACAGCTGCTTATTAAAGTACGTAGTTGGCGATTTAATTTTTCCGCTGTTATCCGCTTTCGGACTCGTCCTCAGGAAAGTTCTGCGGATAATACTCGGGCTTAATTTCGACTTTTTCTCGTCCGGGGACAGTTGGTATTCAGAGTCGTCCTCCGTGACGGACTCCAAGGGTGGCTCCCGTTCTTCTTGTTGCTGCCTGCGAATAGTGCTTTATATTTAATAGTAATTAATTAGGAATGGTTCGTGTAAACACCTACCTCCTTATCTCCTGGATCATTTCGAAAAATTGCGCCTTGCTCTTTCTTCGTCTACGCTGTTCGTGTTCCTTCTGAAACAATAACCATCAAGGGGAATACCGAAGAAAATTCTAGTAGTACTTTATATCTATCTTACACTAAGTTGTGTTTAAGTATTTAAAAGACAGAAATACATATTTATATATTTATTTCGTTATTAAACATATGTTATTCAATTATAAACTCCATTAAGGTGTTATAAAATTTTTTATTTTATTGACAATAGTACAATACTTGTAGGAAATATAGGCATATTATATCCAATATTGTATTAAGTATTTGTAAAGTAAAAAATTAAAGGAACAATATAATAGATTGGTAAGTTTTGTTGTAATAGTAAAATAACGTGATTTGTTAATATTTTATGAGTAACATATTTTTTTGACAAATATTTCTAGGTGTCCGGAATGTAAGTACTGATACTAAAGGGGTTTGTATATCTAACCCAAAGTAACAAAAAAAACTCTCATTAAATAGAATTCACAACGTCTTGGGGATTAGTTAAAGTTAAATCCTGATATGAAATAGCACAAGGAATATGTGAATGCAACAAATGACCAGAATTCAGATGGGTCCCGTTCAATATTATTTTCAACATGCACAACATACGCCTCTTTAATGTGTGATTTTACTAATCTTTGAAGGTTCTCAAATTTTTGTTGAAAGTAATTTGACGGTATATATTATCGATGATTCATTTGGTAAGCCATGGGGGAAATCTACGGCGGCGTTTAATCTTTTTCGGCATATGTAATATTACTTGTTTCAGGGAACACTAATCTGAAACTATTACTATTGCAAATGAAATAGATAGTCCAGTTATAATTCGCTAAACCTAAACTATATCAGCGTACTAATTATTGTTGCCTATTCTTACATTCTTAAATCAACTATATAAAACATAAATTAAAAAGAAAACTAATACAGTGACATAAAACAAAACTGCATTGGGAATAATTTTAGGATAATTTAGTTTTGTATGACTTTACTTTTAATGTTATGTATGTTACCTATCCTATGGACATAAGTTAATTGAATACTTGCTATGATATCTACGACATTAATTTGATGAAACAAGAATGACCGAATATGTCACCGCTTCCATTTATTATATTTATTTCAGTTTTTAATTTATCTGATTAGATGAAGGTTAGTCCAGGGAAGTTAGAAAAAATAGCGGAAATTTTTAGGCACAGCAGATATCGAGATGCGGTTTTCTGCATTGTGTTCAGGAAGATCCCAGGAAAGAAGTCTATATCGTCTGGTTTAACCATTTTTTGAAAAATGCCTTCTGGGCCGGAAAATGTATTACACCATTATAGGAACGACTGGAAACTTCCGAAAAATCGCTCGGAAATCGTTACTCGGGGGTTTTCGGGGCTGCCGAACTCGATTCTGGCATTAGAATTCCCCGGGGGCGCGATTAACTAACCCCTTACCCAACATATGGGTACCTACATAATAAATTAAAATTATTTTTAACTTAAAGCACTAATTTCCTAAGAACATTTAAAATATGTAGAATGTAATAAAAAACATTAGTACGCGGTGTAGAACTAACTACATCTATCGGCCGTTTGTTACTCCATGCCGGACTGAAAATGTCCGGGCACGAAGCGTTCTACATGCAGTAGACACCATTGAAAGCTGTCGACCTTTATCGCGATCGGCGAGAAACGATATTTTGCAAACACGGAATTCCAGGAAACAACTACTCTGCGGGCTAATGCCCCGACCAGCCTTGAATTACACCTGGGAAAACCTATAGCAATCGAGTTCGAGTCATTCGTCAGACGTCCACAGTAACGATATACCGGTTTCCGAGCTTATTCCAGCTCGTTCTATCGGTATGCATTTTCCGGGTGAATTAAAAAATGGCTAAACCAGACGATATAGACTTTTTTCCTAGCTGCTCGTCTGAACCCGACAGAAGGGACCATCTCGAGTATCTGCGGTGTAGAACTAACTCATCATCGGCCGATTTGATCGAATACCCATGCGGACTGTAATACGATGTCCGGGCAACTTTTTTATAAAGTCTTGATTTTACTAAAGCCAAAATGCAGTAGACACCAGTATTTGTGCAACGTAGTCGTCCAACTTTATCGCGATCGGCGAGCGATACACTTCTTGCAAGCACATGAATTCAGTGTTTAGGGATGATACAATCTGTCTGCATGCGGGCTAATGCTGACTTCAGCGTGAATTACACCAATGGAAAATCCATACATATAGCAACAATAGAGTCATTCGTGACAGACAATGCAAGTGGCAGCTCGCAAGTGCGTATGACACGGTTTCGAGCTTATTGGCATGTGCAGTCGTTTAACGATCAGCTATACCAAATAGGTGAGGTATACGACGAATAATCCTCACCTATAATACTGATGAGCTAATAGCTCGAAACCGGTATATGTCTGGTGAATATGACGAAATGACTCTAGCTGTTTGCTATAGGTTTTCCAGATATGTGTCTGACTCAGGCTATGCTCAAGCGGAGGTGACTCTCCGTGACAGCTTTGTGTGATCTTACTGCATGTGGCTGAAACCTGAAGCAAACGACGTCGATAGTTAATTCACCATTACTCATATGTCTCACCTGAAACTAATTTCAGACAAAAAAATATATTAAAAGATAGGTACATTTTACGTATTGACGGTCCTGAGAATATGAATTATTTGTTCAATTTTGAAGAACTTACACTAATGGAACATACATTTATAATATAATATAAATCATTCGGATTATTAGTGAATAATGATACATTACACTAATTAGTATTTGCATTAAAATGTCGCAACATAATTGTTGTCATTTTAAAAATTACAGTTCTATTATCAAACATTAAGGTGCCATTAAATTTAATTAGAAATTAGGGCGTAAAATTTTACAAAACAATAATCACACAGTTTCTAGAATTAGTTTTGGCGCAGAAAGGGGTGAGTTTAATTACCAGACATTGGAGTAGGGACCGATTAGATAGAGCTGCGGCTCAAGCCTAAACTTCTATCGCTACTCGTAAGCTTGAATTAGTGAATAAATTATTCCTTAATCGATTGAACATGTCTCAAGTCATTTGAAGACATTTGTAACCAAATAAAATAAAAAACGTATTTATTCATTTTAGTTTTATATGTTCTCTTGTTACGTAATTAAAAAACGATATTTCCTAATGGAACAGAAAAGTCACATTATTTTTGTCCAAAGAATATGTGGTTAATGGTATGGCCTTCTATTTTGGGACACCCTGTATATCCAAATCGTAAAAATATATTTTTTATTAGTGTTGAAGAATGCATTTATAAAACGTTTTCAAAACGTGATTTGAAAGATTTTATGAACGTTAATAAGACATTTTCTATAAACGTTTATCAACTTTTTTCTATTATATTTAAACGTAGTTGAATAATGTTAACAAATGTTTCATTTCTAGTTAAAAGTAACGATTTCTCGCTCAACATTTGTCAGTTGTTTCAACCCTTGGTTTGCAACCATTTTTAAATGTTTTTTAAACGTATCCGTGCCCATTGAGATAAACAATATATTTTTCTAATTGACAGTTAGTTACTGAAATATTACTTGAATTCTGGCTTTTATTTTCAATCTAGATGGCCTCTGACGTTATAGATTTAACAATCTCCTTAGTATATCATCTTAAAACCACGTATAGTCGGGGTATTATTCTCTAATTGGATCTTTGCCAGTTATTCACAATATTCGAGGCTTTTCAAGTGCTAGCTGCACCACTAAAAAGCATTTGGAGAAACAAGATTAAACAGAACTAACGAAATGGCAATGCTTCTGAATAGGAACCCTCTCTTTAGAGCTTAAAATAAATCTACTGAATTAACTGATTGTAAGTGGGAATATTAAAAACCAGTATGTATTACTACAATATTAAATAATATTGAAAATGGTGAAACCACTAAACGAAAGCAATTAAATGTTTACCTGCCTACACCAATAACAAGGAAAAAAATTAATCTGTATTTGATCTTTCAGAATCAAGGAAAAAAATATGGTGTTGCCATTTAAAAAAAAATCGATGACGTCATTACTCGAAAACAAATGACATTTGAAAATCGCATTTTACGCTAAAATATGTATTTTTTAAATTAAAAATCGACCTGGTCGAGGATTTTTCCCAAAAAATAATTCTTTCGTTTTTATTGAATTTATTCCATACATTTGGCGCATACTGTATAAGGTACGTGGAGTAGTAACTACTCAAGAAAGAAATATAATACCGCAAGAATACTCAAGTACTAGTTATGTACTTCAGTTATATTTTTTCTTAATGCTACGTTAATTACTTTATTCAAAATTAAGTTACTTAAAACTTCAAATAAAAAAAACATAACTTTATTTTGAGAATAACAATTGTTGACTCTTCATATTATCTAAACAACACAAAACAATTCTTTAAACAAACATAACTTTGCAAACACGAAACTCCAGGAAACAGCTACTTTGCGAGTTAATGCCCCGATCAGTATTGAGTTACACCTGGAAACCTATAGCAAACAGCTAAAGTCACTCGTCAGAAGCCCACCAGAGATATACCGGTTTCAAGCTTAATAGGTTTCATCAGTATGCCATAGCGGGCATTCGCTACTCCATGCTGCTAGAAGTAACTTACCTATAAATCAATGTAACAACTCTTTTTGTAACTGTACTTCTGGCGTTGTATGTAATTAAAGAGTTATCTCGAAAAATTTACGTTCCATTGATTTTCAGCTATTCTACTATTGTTTTTCTTGACACAACTGATATTTATTTATATACAATTTTTAAATCTTTATCCTTAACCGATTTAAAAATAATTATTATGAAAAACCTTTGAAGTAACAACTTTAATGTATTCTGAAAAGACAACGTTTTGGGACAAAACCTCTTGCATATGAAGTATCAATCTACCGTGCAAGTCAACTGAATCTAAATGTCTCTTTATTTATGAAAAAAATGAATCAAGGTTTTACACTGTATAATATACTTTTACTCACACTACGTATTACTACATTACAATATTATATTTGTAAATAATATATAATATGCCTATATTTCTCCTATTTGCAAAACAACAAATATATTTCTGAACTAGTTACTGATTTGATTAGTTAACTATAACCAGTACGGTTCGTACAATAACCATTAAAACCAAGGACGGATTCAGAGCACAGTGCTAACATAGGTACACATACAGGGTGATTCAGAACTTATCTAAAAGAATTTGGGAGTAGATGCGTCATGAAAAATGGAGTCGATATCATATTTTTTTTATAAAATTCATATATATTCCGAGTAAAACATTATTGAAGTTGTAATATTTTCAACCTTTACATCGCTGGGTCACTGTACTCTCTAGACAGGCGATTCCGAATATTGAAATCCTATTACTAAAGTTTTTGTGACGCCAGTATTTACATTAATTTTTCAAGTGTCGAAAATGGCTTACGGGTATAGTAGTAACTCGGAGTTGATATGTCCGTAATTCCCTGTCTTTATAATCTTATTAAAATAAATATTCTCGTTTTTTTAGCATGTAGCATGTGTACAAACTTTAAGAGACACGTGTGAGTATTGCAAAGCATACCGCAAACTGTACGCGGACTGGGAATTGCAGTTTGAAATGTTTTCACAGTTTCAATAAAAATACTCCGAAAAGTAAAGTCCGTCCCTGGAATGTACGATTATTGTACGGATCTTAACCATCTGACATAATTACATTAGCGAAATGAAATGGAATATTGTTAAAAATAACCTTCGTAATATCGTCAAGATTGGGTGAAGTGTTTTTGTGTGCAAAAAGAAATAAATTAAACCATACGAACCCTTTTAATGCTTTTCTGGAAGAGGCTGGTAATTTGTCCTTGTCTAATAGTGTGGACCAGCTCTCTAGCAGCGTGATGCGGTGAAACTAACTCCACGCAATTGATGAACCGATATAGCTTCTGCAAGCAAACACAAAAGGCATTATTGTATTGGGTTACCTCTATTAACAGGGTTCCACTATCTACTTTATTTATGTCACGAAAGCTAAACATATTGCTTCCACATCTATAAAGCAGGAAATGCTACGTGTGCTCAGTTGAGTATTAGTTAATTTTTCAAATAAATATTATTAACGCTTCAATATAGGATCATTAATTTATTATTTAATATTTCCAAACTGACTTTCCAGTTAATAAACTTTTAACAGAGAAATAGTCCAAAAATTGTCAGAATTTTCTATAACATTTTTTTCTTATTTAAAAGAAATTAAGTAATTCATTGATCAATATAAAACTAAAGAGTTTTATATTGAAATTGATTTATGTTACATTGAATATCTAATAATATATCAAAATATATTTTTTTTCAAAATGACCATTGCAGTAGAACTAGTTCTGTTATCTCCAATTTTGTGGAGACAATTCTTGTCACTATACGTCTTCTCTTCTTCTGGTGTGTCGCAAGGCTCTAATCTAAGGCTACTCTTTTTTACTTTTCCTTAATGATCTTCCTGATGTTGGTTCATGTAGTCAACTGATCTTTCAAGATATACTCTGCAATAAACTTTCGGTCTGATTGTTTCCATCTACAGCTTTGATTAAACAGTATGTCGAATTGGTGTGAATATAATCGTTTGTCTCTGAATATCTACAAGTGTAAAGCAATGCCATTATCTCGTAAAATTTATGTTTTTCACTCAATCATGTCGAATCATATAAAGATCTAGGTATTACTTGATAAAAATCTTACTTCGTCGATCATATCAATAATGTTGCAACAAGTGCACTCCAAATTTATGGGTGTATATACCGTAATTGCAGAGAATTTAAAGACGTACCTAAGTACATTTAAGATTTTATTAGATCTAAGTTGGAGTATGGTTCTATTATATGGTATTCAATATATAACGTGCATTGCCAAAGATTGGAGTCAGTTCAGAGAAAACTTTTAAAATTTCTAGCTTTTTCCCAGGATGGCTTTTGTCCACCCATAGGATTTGATAATGCCAAGCTTTCAAAACGTATCAGCTTAGAATCACTGAATATCCGTGATGATGTTGCACAGCAAAATTGATTGCACTGAACTTTAAGTCAAATTCGTTTTTGAGTTTCATGTAGGAATTTCAGAAGAATTACAGTTTTTTACTCTGTTATTCCTAGAATCAAGGCATTAACAAAATCACCATTGTTTGTAATGTGTATTCAATTTAATAGAAAGTGATAACAAGTGATATTTATAATGACAATTTAAACGTAGTTATATTACGCATTTACAATAACTTGCTTGCTTGATTATTATGTGTGTATTACTATATAACTATAAGTAACTATTTTTATTGATTAATGTTATATTTTATTTTCTCTGTAATTGAAATTATATCCTGTTGGCGTAATAAATAAGTAACTTATACAAGTACAACTTGCTAGATATCATGACGAATTTATTGAAGCAACAATTGGTACCTGCAGAAATAAGTTTTAACTGTAACAATAGTGGCAATATGCATCAAAATAGAAACTCTAACTACTTAAGTATTAACTTTGACTGGTGTGTTAAGATGGACATACATCAAAAAGTTAAAATTAGCAATTGAGTGAATTGTCTGTCGGCAATAATCACATGATAATTAAAATATTTCATAATAATTAAAATATTAATTATTGTTTCCATGGATACAGGTGCATATCACAAATTAAATTTTCTAAACGTATGTACTGCGTACTGCGTAACTAAAGCACTCTGCTGTAGTTAGGTATACATTGTCTAACATCAAGTGCAAATATTTTAATAAATCAAATTCAAAACTAGGATAACTGACCTGACTGAAGAACATAATATTCCTGCTGCGCCAGATACTGCCCTTTGGTTTGTCTCTTAGGATGGGCAGCGTGTATCTAAAAAATAGATGCTCCACCAACAGGATTATTAGTCCTAGAGCGATGCCTACGCCGAGCAGAATAAACACTCCGGTGACCGCTGCAACCCCCAGCGGTCTCGGCTGAGCAATTTCCGTAGCCAATTTGAAACAAGGCAAACCGCCGTACCACTTCTCTTGAAGGATATCCATGTAGCCGTTGCTGGAATATTTGGCTATCACGGCTGATATGCTGTCCTGAAATAGTATTAAATTCTTACATAATTCTGTTTAAAAAATTACAGCTATAAATCGATCTTTTATGATGTGCCCTTAAAATATGAAGACATGACGAATGCAACGACAGAAATATAATTTTAGAGATAAAAGGAAAGCGTGCTCAAGTCAACTAGTTAAGGTGTCACAAAATGCGCTAGTGTTAAGCACTTTCAACAACCAGTTGTAAACAGTACAACTGCTGAGTAGGTCGAGGTACAGAGATGAGTGGAATGTATTAAAATGCCCGTCGTTTCGCTTAACTATTTTTGATTTCCTACCTTGGTAAGCTGCAGCCCAGCTCCCGGTCAATGTAAAATTAGTGATTCTTGATAAATTGGCACAAATCATTATACGCTCGTTGAATAATATACTATAGACAAATTATAATAAATGACAGTTGTTGGTGTAATATTATTTAAATTCATTGTGTCATAAGGAGTGTTTGTGTTCCGAATTTCACTTAAGTGGTTCAAAAGTTATGAAGGAAAAACGAGAAAAAATTCCTACTTCAACGCCCTCTATCTCGGAAACGATGCGTTTTAGGAAATAAGTTTATATCACAAATGAACATTATTTTAACCTGTTCTATCGATTCCTGAAGTTATCAAGATTAAACCTGAATCACCCTGTATATTTTTGGGAATCTTAATTGTAATATAATTATTTATATACACACATTATTATTTATATTTGTAGGTAGTGATTTAAAATTATTTAAAAAATAAAGATCTTTAACATTCCTTGGTGTTAAAGTATTACCTTATCTACGATTTTTAGTAGATAAAAGGCAACTTTAACGTTAGCGCTATAGAAAAAATGATATGTATTTTACTTTTATGTGCTACTTTAAATTACAAACTATTAAAATATCTACGTTCCAACTGCACGTAAACAGATATTCCAGACATAAAGAAAAAGTAATTGTAGTTTTAAAGAATAGCTGAGTAGACAGTGTAGAGGGAAAAAGAACTGTTGCTAAACCCTTCGTATAATAGAGAAATTCATTTTCTAGCTTAGGTGAGGCAATAAATAAAGCCTGGTAGTGAATTCTAAACCGGGTTCTATACTTTTAAGTCAGTTTGAAATACAGCATAATAAATATCCATACTTCGGCCATGAATTTCACATTCTCGTGAAAATTGGTAGGTAGATAAACTTTCTTGCGGGCGTACAATACTATACGTAAATTTTAGCGTTTATTTGTGTTACTTGATTCCTGCAAATAAATTTTATTCTAAACTAGCTAATAGCTTAGGAAAAGCATAAAAGAAACACTTATTATAATTAAATTTTTATAACTTCTTGAATGCCCTAAAGAATAATTATTGTGTAATAATAAAATATTTTCCTAATTTCTAATATAAGTATTTCATAATAAAATTCCAACCATTTTATAGAACTCTGTGATAGTTTCATAATTTGTAGCAATAAACAAAAAATAGCAAATAGGGTCAAATGGGGTAAAATATAAACATCAAATTATTTGGATAAAAACGAAATACAGCTAACAAATTCTTATCCAATATACAAGTATTTCGAATATTTGAAATTACTAGTGTGCAGTTTCAGGTTTCTACAGTAGGATTACTAATTTCTAAGGAGTTTGTATAATAAAATAAGCTGTTATGGATTTGGGTTTTTTACACTTATAAACTTCCCTACAACTTTGTAGTCTAAGAGCCAGTGGCCGGCAACCTGTAAGTAAATGATTATACCTGAAATTTTGCACAGTGAGTCTCTTATATCTATCACTCATGATGTGGGGACTCGCTAAGCCCGGCGAGGCCGACTCAAGAGTTACTCAGGTGCGAGAAGTATGAAAATGTAACCAACTTCGTTATTAAATTAACAAAGCTGCTGTTTGAAAATTTTAAAATTTCAGATCTAACAAATTAGGCAAAAAAGAGTTAACATATCACAAAGTAAGTATTAAACATAGTAGTAAATAGGAGTACGCCTTTTATTTAAATTGGCGCAACAGAGGCGTAAATTTATCGCGTAACCTCCGCTAGTCGGACTAACGTTACGCCTTGTTGATGAAAAGTTTAAGGCTCTATATAAAATATTGAAATTAGTTTTCAATAGAACCTGAAATGTACTAAAGTTGGCAATACTTCCGTGGAATTTATAAAATGTTCCAACCCTTCCGTAGATATTTTCTCGAAGAAAATTCACATACTTTCCATTAAGAAATGATATTGAAATATTGCTTAAATGTATCATAATATGGACATATTGTATTGTCTAAAGTATTGTAGTATTGTATCGTATTGAAGGATTGTCTAAATATAATATTAAAATATTGCTGACATCTGTCTAAATCAATGTCGTTCGAATGTTGAAATGAATAATTAATGTGTCTGTAAAATTTGATTTAGGGATTATATTTGTCAACATTACTTTATTAAGAATTTTACTGACTTACCTTGAGAGGGAAGCCCTTCGTCATTCCAATGGCGTAAGTGTCCTCGTTTATGGTGTCACCAATCTTCTGCAATTTACACCCGTGGTCCGTGGCTCGGTAATAGTCGAGTATTGGGGTGTCGGCAATCATAATATCTAATGAGCCATTTCGCAGTCTCGCCACTCCTTCTTCTATGTTCTCCAGAGAATACTTGTGCATGTGCTCCCACAGCATTTGGTTGGCCTTCTGGACGTAATACTCGGCAGCTGAAGCTCTTGGAGCTCCCACCTTCTGACTTAGCAGCTACACGAAAAACGAATTTATTAACCGATTATTGGAATGGACAAAGTCTATACAGAGTCAACTATGAATAAGTACGAATATTTTAAACGAGGAGAGAGGAAATATGAATTAACAAAATCGCCCTTCAAAGTATTTGCAAAATTATTCACAAAGCAGAAACGTTTTTCTTTTGTAAAGTATATTAAACCTGATTTATCGACGCCCGTGGCGTGATTCTTCGAGTTGTTATGCCGTGACGTCGGTAACTGGTCGCTGTCAAAAACAAAATTAAAGTGCATTCGCCGGGATTCTTTCACCTGCCCTGCGGACTCACCACTGAAGATGCCGACAGTGAAGAGCGGCGAAATATTTGGAAGCATAGGATGCGACTAGTTACAGGAATGGTTCCGACCGTATCAGTCGTAATACCAACAATAGGAGTCGAAATCAATATATGAGCGGGCCCAGAGACACCGTTGGCGGGTCTGTCCCCACAGAGCCTAGCCCGAGAACAACCAGGAGAACAGCTTGGAATGTGCATTTTAATTCTGCTTCTGGCAGCGATCAGTTACCGAGGTCACGGCATAACAACCCGGAAAATCACTATATATCAAATAAAAAGTTTAGTAGATTGTTATTTGCCATAATAAAGAGCAAAATGTTTTTCTTTTTGGTATCTATGAAAACTCATAAATATGTAATGTTTCTTGTGAATAATGACAGGCCTCTTCGAAAATAAATAACATATCAAGCTATTCAGCGCTGTTAAATATAATGGGATAGATATTCGGACATTAATGATGTGCACAAGTCAATACAACAAACAAATCTATCAAATTGTTTCAACATGGCTTAGTCAATTATCAGAAAAGTCCTATCTCATTCTGGGACTGTTGGACAGTTATTTATTCGAAAACGACATTTTTGATCTTGGATTCTGAACGAGCGGAATATTTTACATTCGGATATGCTTTGACTCATGACCAAAGTGATCTTTATAGGTTACCTGAAGGTCAAATTTCTCTTTAGAATTTCACGCTCTGTTATCCCGACCAGATAGCAAAATATCAGGAGAACAACGACTATAAATGTTGTTCAGGTCATCGAGGGTCACAACTTGAATCATCTCAAATCAATTCGCTTCATTACCTACATATCCAGCAATTTGCTAATAGTCATGACGTGTTCATGTTCAGCGACTCTAAAAACATATAATTTGACCAGTCTGGTCCGGAGAACCTGATCTTTTTTTGTGCAATTATCAATATTATTCATAAACAATTACATGCATAGAACCATTTTCCTGTCCACAATAGAACCTTTGCCTATACCGTGTTAAAATAATGGCATTCAATCCTTGTTGTTGAACAATTTCATTCAAGTTTGGAGTAACTTCTGAATAAAACAACGATATGTCACTCGAAACGTCAAGAAACCTAAATCAACGGCGTGGCAACAATCTGAAAATTGGTCAACTGTTGCCTGCCAACTGCCAAAGATGTCTGAGATTCTTGTATCTCATAAATACATTTATGACACTCAGTCGTTCTTCTGATCTATAAAATAAAGTTTTATTAATATATTTCTTTTCTGAAGAGTTTTCAATATTGACCGGTTTAAATTGAAATTGTTTATGTCTCATCTGGACTACGTTCCTCTATTTGAGAATTATGTAGTCCTATACAATGGAATGTTGGTAATTAGTGTAGTATATTGGCAATATCGGTAACTTCCTAAACCATTATCACAGTCATGTTTGTGTGAGCTTTAAACACATCCTGCCGATTTGGTTTCATAACGTACATAACAGTGACCAAATAATGTAAAGCTTGTTCAGGATTTGTAGTTGGTTTCTACGGTCGCTGAAGTTTCTATTTGAATAACTCCATTGCAGACATTATTCATGAATTGCTACTAAAAGAAAGACAGTGTCCTGAATGTATTCACGTCCAATAAAGTTGTGTTATATTTATTTATGTGAATTATTTACGATTATTAGTCATTTGCTATAGTGAATTATTGAAAAGAAAATGAGTAAGCAACACACACTAAAACCATATATAATTATAAGGCTACATTTAAAAGATATTGTTTAAAATAATTTAAGGAAGTCTTGAATGGGTTAAGACTATCTATTAAAATTACTAAGAACTCAAGTTCAACTATAGTTCGTATTTTGTATAGGTTTGATTAAAAAATTATAAAATTGTAAAAATAATTGCACTTAAATATAACTCTAAAGACTAACTGGGGACAAATGAAAAGTAATTTTATATAATAAAATTGCTTCAGTCTAGAATGTCCTATTTAGCCAAGTGTAATTTGTTTAGAAAAAGGAACATATCCCTGGCAACTCCATTATCAATGTTATACAGCTCTGGAGCCTGATTTTTATATTTTACTAGCATTGGCCTGGTAAATAAAATAATTAAGTACCTAATCAAGAAAAAGTCCCTGAAGGCCTAGATTAGACAGTTTAAGTTCAATAAATTGAATGAGCGATAAATCAAAACATTAATCTGCCATATATTTACCAGTATCCGGTTGCAAATAGACTTCATTGATAAAATTACAACTGAGTATAAAAATATTATATTGCTTTAAGATGACTTTTGCTTTTGTATAACAACGCAGTCTTATTATAATCGACATATAATACTTTATGAACAATGTAACTTTATAGCTAAATTATGTTCCCAATTCCTATGATTTACCAAGTCAGCTGTTTCTAATTTAGTGAAGTCGATGCAACTTCCTAATATTATTAAGACCCTCGCGTCACAGTATTTCTCCAAGCAGTTGTATCGGTTATTGTTTGATCCAGAATTGTTTGAGTGTCTACGTGAGAATCCCTATTCAAAATTAACTTCAGTTTTCATTCCATTTCATTTCGCGATCACTTAATTCAAGCAATTTTCCAGTGGCTGATCCGGAAACTGGCAATGCACTTCACTACATTGTTTTGAAAGGTGGTGAAGCAGAATATAATTTCCATTTTAACTTTTTTTTCCAAACAGTTTTTGTAGTGAATCACATCGAAGTTGGCACTATTTTTATTATAAATGGCTTACAAATATTCAGAAAGCAGAAAAAAATATTGCTTTTTGCAAGATCCGACAATTTAACGTATTTACTGGCTGGATTAAACAGAATAGTAAGGTGTAACTGTGTTTACAAATGTCAGATAGACAAGAACAGTCACTTACCGATCGGAAGGCAGTATGTTATAAAAAAATTGATAGGTAATAATTCAAACAACTCAACTGATTATTTTTTCAAATATTGTTACCGCTGTTTATAAATCTCTAAGTTAATTGTCGTCTTTTGTCATTTTAGATAGTGGGATTTTGAGATTTTTAATACAGTCACTAAACTTTTGCCTTCGACCAGGAAACAACTCTTACCGCTTTTGATGCTTAAATAATTATTTTCTTTTCACTTTTACATTCTTTGTTACTTGTCACTATCATCTAAATGTTAAAAATAAATTGCAAAGCAAAGGATATTAATAATTATTGTCATCTGGTTTAAATTCAAGTAATATAAAATCTGACCAATCAACTTTCAGTAATTCTTTTAAGATTATGGTTACATCCTTATCAAATTAAATTATTAATAGCAAAATATTTTATTCTGTATGGTGAAATAGCAGAATAAGCTCTACTAAGGAATTTTTTAGTATGCTAAGTAGGCAAAGCTTCTGACTGACATTTTCAGCAAAATTGACAGTACAAAGTTTTATTTGTTACTTATTTGTAAACACCAATTTATCCAACACTGTATTAACTAAGTTTTTCAGTTTGCGTTTATCAAAATATTTATTTAATTCATTTATTCGCAGTCTATTGTTTGGTCACCCAAAAGTCAATATCTTATACGCCTTGGAAACAATACAAAATAAATTCATGAAGTTATTATATTATAAAAAATATAACGCCAATCCAGTCATATGAACCATTTCGTAATGAATTTAAAATTTGGAAATTAGAACACAGAAGAACTCAAACTACATTTGACTTTTTTTACATAAAATATTAAATGGAATGCTGGACAGCTCATACTAGTTCTCTCAAGTACATATAAATATTCCTGATCACCATATTCCTCCTACCCAAATCATTTTTAAAAATAATCGAAATACTCTAATGTTTAACATATGTGAAGTTTACAATAATCATAGGAATAAATTACATCAAGACATCTTTGATACTTCATTGGCTTACTAAAGTGTTTAAAAATGCAGACTTGTCCTCGGATTAGTCATGATTGTCGCATTGTCATTGATTTTGGTTCTGAAAGTCATTTTGGTTTGTTTATAGTTTAATTTTCTTCAATATTAGTAAATGGGCAGTTTTAATATTAATTATTTTAATTTTAAATTAGATAAATATATTATCAAAGAATTCGACGCTCGCACCCAATTCGACGACTGTAGTATCGCGAAACGCTAGATTGCTTCTATCGCCCCTACGCGCTTCTGGTAAACAAACAAATAATGCCGTATATCAAGGCGCGACTGAAAAATGGAGAATCGACGAGAAGCGTTCGAGAGTCGTTCGGGAAATGGATCTAGAGATGCTAGAATATACCTGGAATATTCATAAAAGAAGAATAAACGACCGAGTTAGTCAGTATTGAATTACAGTCTTGAATTAGATTCTTGTATTACAATCTTGACTTAGAGTCTTGAATTGAGTGTTTAGTTAGAAATTTCCTGGAGATTCAGAAAGATTTAGATAGTGATTAATTAAATAGTGTTTAGTTGAGTTGTAATTAGTATTCCGTAGTGTACAGAGTGTTAATAAAGATAAGTACAAAATTAACTGCTTGTTTTTCTGGTAAAAGAAGAAGTCGGGATAGGAAACCCATGACAATATTAAAATATATAGGTACTTCTCTTCGTTATATTCTTTTCTATTAGCAGAAACATATAATTAGGCTTTTGTGTAACCTGTTTGTTTCCTGTGTAGAAATAACCAAATGTGTGTTGTTTCATTATTTCATTTTCCTACTGATAATTTTAAGTTATTGAACATTGAAATCAGGTCGACAGGTATGAGATCTTAAAGTGTGTCCTTAAACTGTATCATAATGCAAAGTTAGGATTGAAAATAACATTTTTAAGGGTGAAACTACTAATACCATTTCATTACGACTGCTTGATAATATTAAACGTGAAAATTTATCAGAATTGTCTCGTATTCCATCCATAATTTCCCTTTAAAAGAATTCGATAAGAGAACTTCTTCAGTCACGGCATATTCTAAATTATTCTGCCGAAATGGGAATAACCACTACCTACACAATAATTAACCTTACTAGCTTATTTGTGCACTCACTAGCGTCACATAAAATTGACCAGCATTAAGAATGCTCTGTCCTTCTCGTATATTTCTGAATGCAGGAGTCGTATTGAAGTAACGGATGATTCTTACATTTGTTCTGTTAAAAATACAACAGGTCCAAATTTAGTTTCAGTGTTAGAAAACAGTAAGTAATAATAATAAAACAATGTTTTTCTATGTTAGAAAGTCGCTACCTTATACCTTATCCAATACTATGCACAACTGCTATTCATTATGTTGATTTTGAAATATATTAGCCTTGTTCGCGGTAGCAATTCCGAACTAGTTCAGGATTAATTTACGGATGAGAGCAAGCGCAGTTTGCATTTATTAAGATCAAATTAAAACTGCACCAGAGCACATCCGTACATTAATCATGAACTAGTTAGGAAAAGCTAACGCGAACAGGGCTATTTTTACTATTTTCGCTGTGTTTGAGTTTTATTTGTTAACATTTCCTATTTATAGGTGCGTAGGTATTGTATTATTATGAAAATTGCTGAAAGTAAACAAAATAATTGAAAGTTGGCCTGTCAGTTTTGAAACTATACTATATTCTTTAATTTTGCTTTACAGTATACATAGTTACAAATGTTAAGTGTGAAACGGAAATAAAATTTGCGAAAAATGCCTAGGCAGAATCTTTATTACTTGATTTTTAACAGTTAAAACTTACTATTGGCTTCCACTGAAGGTGATTGCATTTTTTAAATCTTTTAAAAATCATATAAATGTAAAAATATACTTAGCTCAATATTAATAAACGTGTAATTTTGTAATTTATTTCAATTATGTTGGACACGCGTTGGCTAAATTCATTTAAAGGTTTCTATTATTATTGGGAGTTTACAACCTCTTCTGCAAGTATTCTAAAGATTTTCACTTCCAATAAATTTCGGAACATAATGAAAAAGGAACCAAAACATCAACCTAATGGCTGCTTCCGGAAGCAATTTTGCAGTTCAGTAAAGTCTTATCAAAAATGGGAATCGGAATTTACTCAAGAAAATTGCCAAGTGAATTTTTTCGATGTTCTGTATCGTAATTTCTGAAGGGTTTGTACTAGATGCTCATTATTTCTACAGTACACAGCAGAAAATATGTTACATTGAAATAAAACTCTGTCAAGTTCAAATAAATGCACATTCATGAGTTCAATAACTAAATTTGCTCACAAATAGGTAAAAATAAAACAACTCTAACCTTCATTCGTGTGAAAACACCAGTTATTGTACAGGGTTCACCACTTAAATTACAAGAAATTTCGCAAAATTTGAAAAATGTTTGTCTTGTATTATAAAATAAGACAAGGGTTTCTTTAAAATCTTGTTCTTGCTCAATCTTGCAAGATCATGCAAGTCTCTAGCATGATTCTTGTGAGAGGCTTACGTACAATTGAAAAACATGGAACTTCATTACAAATTTTGTAAAAGTGGTGGTTTCTCTCGGTCGGCTACGGTCTCGCCGGAGCTCCCCCGTAACAATCGATATGGTCGATCGTCATAATGGTCGATTGGTAAACGTTATAAAGTACAGAAACGGCCAGTTTTATATTAGAAGTAATGAACCGTCTTTCTTTTAGTCAAGTGGTAATTTATAATTAGTTCTACTTCAGCAGAACTGGACCTAGACTGAATAAACTTTGATTTTAAATATAATTTTATATGCTGGATGTTATTTAAATAAACCTACAATGAAAATTTAATAGGTATTTATATTTTCAGTTAATGTTTACTTAAATAAATGTCACCCCTTCTTACACTTGCAAGATTTCTTGCCATAGCTATATTTCTTGACTTGTCTTGCAAGAAATTTTGAAATCTTGTCTTGTTGCAATTTGAGCTGTCAAGTCTTGTCTCTTTTCTTGGTCTTGTCTTCTCTTGCAAGATCAAGGCAAGTTCAAGGAAAAGCAAAACAAGACTGCCAACACTAATTTAAATATGTCCAAGTAGGTACTTCCTATTGTTTACTTTTTGTTCATATCATAACATTTGAATTGTTAAAGTCAATTTTATGTCAAATCTCAACTGAAAACTCAACTCAAACTTAACAACATATTTGTTTCCAAAAAGATCTATTGATACCAATTTTTTAACCTATAACAATTATGTAGGTAACAAATGCCACTGATAGGCAGATTCAAGTAACTCTGTTTATGTTGACTTCAATAAGGCTTTCGATAAACTGAATTATAACATATTAATGTCTAAATTACTAAAATTGGTTTGTGCAATTTTTTTATGTTGGATAGCGTCATGTTTGTTTAATAGATCCCAAATTGTCACTGTTAATGGTTATTGTTGTAAAGTGTTTTGCATCACTTCAGGAGTTCCTCAGGGATCTCTGCAAGACCCACTGATTTTCTTGGTTTATATTAATGAGATCGGAAACTGTGTTAGTAATAAGTTACATCTTAATTTTAATAAATGTCACTGTATTTCTTTTACTAAAAATGTTACTCCTATTAAATTTGATTATAGGATAAATAATGTAAGTCTTGAACGAGTAACTGAGATTATGGCCTTGGGAGTAATTGTTTATTGTAAAATGAGTTTTAAATTTCATATTTATTATTCAGCTATTAAGTGCAACAAAATTCTATTACAATAATATGCAGCGATTTTAAGGTTTACTATACTATACTACTATAGATTGAATTTTGTCTGTGTTATATGGAGTCCTTATTACGATGTACATATATTTCACCTTGAAAAAATTTAAAACAAGTTTGTTAAATTTCTCAGTTATAGGATTCATGGACTGTATAACGTTCATGATATCTTATCTATTAGTTTATTATTTGGCTTAATACCTTTAGAATTTCGTAGGTTTCAGGCGAACCTGGTAATTTTATAGATTCTCCTGATTTGTTGTCCATCTTACCTTTTCATGTACCATTTAGGAACACACGTGTTTGTCCCTTTTTTATAGTGACTATAGTAGAACCAACCTAGAGCTAAATTCACCATTTCATTGTAGAATTACGACAGATATTGTTTAAATATTGATATTTTTAAGTCGCTTTAAACGTAGCATTAAACGTATTAATTATTAATGTATTGTTAATCTAGTAATATAGTTGAGTAACGTATTTATATTATGTCACTTGTATTTACTTCTTACTGCAGTAGTGGTTACTGTTTTGGGCTTTTCACCTGTTTATATCCCAAACTTTCTAAAATAAAATTAAATAAATAAATTTCATATAATTTTATCGCATCAGATACTAGCATTTGTTTACCTCATTCTAATTACTGTTTGGAATATTACTGTTACCCATCGTTAAATTTTGGTTAACGCTAATTTTTTTGTCCGTTTCAATTAATTTTTAACTGAATTACGGAGGTTCAGCGCTGTTACAGATTGTAAACATTTCAGTGAATTTTAGTTGTAAGTTATACTCGACCTATAATTGCCTCAATGTGAGCATACAATAAGTCAGCTAAACCGCACGCTGGTGGCTTTGTTGGCTCTATTTATACAACCAAGTTGTAACTTGAAAGGGCCATGTTTGATATAAATTTATTAAAACAACCGCCGTTGTGAAATGGAACTTTATACAAAATGAAAGTAATCATAAATTTATGTAGCAATTAAGGGAAAACAGAGTGACATGTTCTATACACTGAAAAATATATTTCCAACATAATTTCACCGCTAAGGGTTTGCCTAAAATGTTGTGTATATATTATTCATACAAGTTCCTTTGTGGCGCTGTATAAAACATTATTATTATACTTTAATTTTCGAGAATTTACAAAATGATGTAACGGTATTGTTGAAATAATGATTAAAACGTTATATTTACTAATAATTTTATTAAAAATATATATTACTTTACCTAATTGTAAATACAACAAATTTATAATTAAATTCTAACAGAAGAAATAGTAGCAGCAGAAGCAATGTATTGATGTCACATTTACAAAATATTTACACACGTTAAATAGCAAAATAAAAAATTGCACAAGGGGAATATTGTCAAATAAATATGTTAAAATACGGAAGTTAAAATATGTATAACGACACAGATAAGATAATAAAAATATATGAATAGTGAGACAAGTAAGTAAAAGTGTAAGTAAAAAATGATCAAAGAGAATATAAATTACAAATTAAAATTAAATACATAGAAGGCCTTTATAAAGTTTAAATAGTTGACAGATTACTGGCAAGATATTCATCATTGTTATAAAACACTTTACTTAAAAGAAACTGCCTAGCCTAAGATATTATCGAAAGGCTATGATATATTGTAATTAAAGTACTGCGCTTTTTGGAGACATTTAGATGAAATTGATTTGAAAGAAACTAATCTTTCATTATTAATTCATTGTATTGGATTATTTCAAGTAAATCTGCACGTATCATATCATGGTCAGTAAGACTAATATCATCAGCAAACTGTATGGTTAGTAAGTTATCAACTGAGCGCAAAAGGTCATTTAAAAAAAAATAAAGAAAGAAATGATTCCAGCACTCATCCCTGAGAGATACCAGCATTAATATTAAGGCGATTTGATGAAATATTATCCTGAACTACCTGTCGCTGTGTGTTACTCAGATAAGAAAGTGCCTTAAAGCCACAAAAACGCAGTTTGTTTATGAGAATCAGATGTGAAACGCAGTCAAAGGCTTTAGTAAGATCTAGAAACTGCAAGCAAATAAAAAATTCTAAACCTAGGTTTATTTTACTTATCAAGCCAGTATGGCGCAGCGATTACTTCTGAATCCAAATCAGTTAGTTAAACAGACGCTTGAAATTTATAACTAGGAAATATACTTAATGATACGCAGGTGTTTATCGAAATGGTCAATTGTAAACTTATCTTTACTTTTGAAAATAGAAGTGATTGCAGTAGAAATACGAGTAATGTGATTGCCAGTATATTTACAATATATATTATCGCAGCGTATTTATTCCAATTCTTTATAGAAGATTTAAAAGATATTTTTATAAACCTGGCCTTGAAGACATTCACAGTAATTCTGGCAAACATATTTGTAAGATATATAATATTAGTATATTAGTGACAGCCATACAAAATTATGGTATTTTCTGTTCTATGTGGTAAATGCGGTTAGCATGTCTTACCTTTTATTTCTTTACAGAATAAGATTAACATGTTTCAAAATAGACAAAATAGATGTGGCTTGTTCAATATATTTTTTTACAAATATTAGCTGAGATATTATTGAAAATATAAAGATTTACCGTCCTTATCCTTGAAATTTAAGTCGATATAACACGTTAAGTTGGCTAACCTGACATTGTTAGAAATGTATTGTTAGTTTTTAACGATAAATTTTGTAAGTAACACGGAGAAAAATGCTCATGGACTCTTCTGGATATTACAAACATGAAAATTCATCTACCAAATAATTATGTTGTATATTTGCGACATAAATTGCAGAGTATACATAGATACAAATATTTAACGCGATTTTAGAAGCGGTCACTGTTAATGATATTTATTTCCGTAATTACTACAATTATAATGAAGAGCAATTAGTAGGTGGTCTCAATTAATGTAGCTTGCTAACTATTCTAAAATTATAACTGGATATGTCATGTAATCAATTATTAAATCGAACAGTAAAATTGGATTTTAGTTAATCTTTTCCATGTATACAGGGTTAACTATGACTAAGTACAGAAAATTTAACCACGTGCTCAGGGAGGCCTAAAAGACAATAAAAACATTATTCCAGAATTTTAGCTCGATATTTAAAAAATGGGGCAAAACCCTTTTTTCCTATGGAAAGTCGGCGCCTATGATAAGAATCGACTGAGATGGCTTAGACCCATAGATAAAACTTACAGCTGTCAACAATATCTACTACCATCGTCGTTTTTTGCAGCATTTCTAAATGTAAAAACGAAAATTAACATTCTATTAGTAATAATACCTGATAGATAGGTAACTGTTAATCCACTTAGCTCCAGTATTCGTTTTCCATTATTTCGTTATAAACTGGTAGAACTACATAGTCGCTCATTACAGCCACTCACTACCGATAAAAGACAGTAAAGACACTTCTCGTAGGCACAATTAGATAGATTAGATTCCTATTTATTGTAACAAAATCGAACGAATCGAATAATAGACGTTTTAATGTAACCGCGGGAGTATTGTCCCATAACCTAGAAAACCAAACCGGCGAACTATATTGTAGGAAATTATTTTCACCCAAAAGAAATATCTCTATTTAATAAAAATAAAACGTTTAAAAATTAAAATAAAGCACTACAAACTGCAGAAGAACACAAAATTACAACGTAAACACAGGAATTCAATTATGACATGACAGTGACACTAC
Organism: Monochamus saltuarius; assembly: GCA_025584915.1. Taxonomy (NCBI): domain Eukaryota; kingdom Metazoa; phylum Arthropoda; class Insecta; order Coleoptera; family Cerambycidae; genus Monochamus; species Monochamus saltuarius. Next base: position 2,817,765 of record CM046725.1, read on the forward strand.
TGACATTGACTAATGAGCGACTGTTGCATGCTTGTAGAGTATGCAACCAACAAGCATTGGCGGCGTTAAATAAGGATTTAAAATAACATCGAAAAATTTTTTTTTTGGCTTTATAAATAAGTTTGGAATTTTTTTGAAGGGTGATTCCGTTAATTCTCATTTTTCCCTATCCCCTCTTAAAATATTTGTACTAAGTCATAGTTAACCTTGTATAGTAAATAGGTAATTTGTAAACGAAATTCTATGATTTGAATAGGATAAATGGTTAACAAATACTAAAGATAGTAGTGTAATAGAGTGATTTTTAGACTATACATGTACATTTGGGAAATTGTATCTATGAACAAATAATGACGAATAGTGAAAAAAATGTATGTAAGTTCACAATCCACAGTTTGGCGAACGTTAAGACACTTACTATACGCATTTCACATGCAACGGATACAAGCCTAAAGACTCATTCACACGGGTTCAGTAAATAGAACAGGAAAACAAGCGCCCACAAGAAGATAACAGCGTAGACAGGCTTGGACACAATCCATTTGGCAATTCCGTGGTGGGGATAAGCTAGTGGGTAAGTAAGTTGAACTGCTCTCTACTTACGGTTTCAGTTTCATTCAATGGCGCTAGTATTCTACTAACCACTGAAAACTGTGTTCACACGATTCTAGTATTCAAAATCTAGCTACTGGCTCCAGTAACTCGCCAATTTACTAAACCCGTGTAAACAACGAGTGTGCGAGTGGTTGTTACATCAGCAACACTTAAAACTTAACAATACCATTTTAACATTTTAGTTACGGATGAGGTAATTTTAACTAGTAATGGTATTCACGCGCATTATTGAGTATTAGATCTACATTCCACTGGGCGAACACACTTTCAACAACGATATTCAGTAAATTTATGGGTTAGAATTGTGAACAGAGTACTTATTGGCCTTTTCATTCTAGAAAATCGGTTAACTGGTAATTTTTATTAACAGTTTTTGCGTAATAGTTTACCAGTGCTCCTCGAAGAAGTTAATCTCAACGTTAGGCAGCTTGCGACAACATTTAGATCATATGATAACAATGGATAGGTGCCTATAGACCTAAATCTGCTTGACTTTTATTTTTGAGGTCACATAAAAACTATGGTGTAAGTTAACACTGAACAAGAGTTGTGAAATTGCACACATGCTGCGGCTGAGGCAATTCGACTACAGCCTGGTTTGGACAGGAATGTGCTATAAATTTCAAATCCACAAAATCAAATAAAGCCCAAATCGCCAGATTCCTTCACAACGCATGTTTGGAAGAATTCACCAAAGATTGCGTGATACCGTTTCCTTGAACAACCAGTGCCATTTATCCGGAAGACCAAGGTCGGTATCCACTCCTAGAGCAGAAAAGAAATTCTAGCACTGGTAGAGCAGAATCCAGGTACGAGTGTGCGGAGAATATCAGCCCAGGTAGGAATTAGTGGTCCTCTTGTTTGGAGAATCCTTCACGAGCAACTGCTTTATCCATACCATGTGCAACGAGTACAGACCTTAAATCCAATAAATGATCATCAAGCACGTTTGGTTTTTTGCCGCTGGTTTCTACGTCATGATGCTGAATACCCTCGTTTTCTTGCAAACATTCTTTTTACTGATGAGGCCGGGTTCGCAAGAAATGGAGTGTTTAATTTTCGCAATATGCATATTTAGGCCGACAAAAATCCTCATGCTCTAATAGAATATGGACATCAGGCACGTTTTTCATTAAACATTTGGATGGGTATTGTAGGTGACAGGTTTCTAGGTTCTGTTGTTTTACCAAACCGATTAACAGGCGCTGCTTACCTCAACTTTCTGCAGAACACACTGTATGAGTTTTTGGAAGACATTCCTTTGAATCAGAGGCAACAAATGTGGTTCCAGCATGATGGTGCTCCAGCTCATTTTCCATGGCCGTTAGAGAGCATTTACACCAAACTTTTCCACATAGATGGGTAGGAAGGGCCGGGCCTGTTTTATGGCCTCCAAGATCGCCTGATCTGAACCCTCTAGATTTCTTTGTTTGGGGATATTTGAAGACATTAGTGTATGGTACTCCTGTAAATAGCCTGGAAGAGGTGCAGCTACGGATTAATCAAAAGTGTCAAGAAATCCAAACCAAGGAGGGTGTTTTCGAAAGAGTTCGAATATCGTTGAGACGAAGATGTCGTGCCTGTTTGGAAATGGACGGAGGGCACTTTGAACATCTTCTGTAACTTTGTTTTTTGTTTGTTAAAAGCTTCCTTTGTTGGTTTATTCCTAATAAAATAAAATGTTTGAAAAACGAATAGTGGTCCATATCTCCGCAACCGTTACTTTGCGGACCCATGTTTATTAAGACTTTTCTGCATATTTTGGTTCATACTATTACCTCCTGAAAAATTGTATAGTCTTAATTAGTTATCTGTACAACAACAGGCGGCGGAATGTTATACTGAGAGTTTGAAAGAGCCTGTTCACAATATCAAAAGTGATTGATGCGACATAGTGCAGAAGTAGTACATAACCATGTGTGTATTTAGAAGCATTTATAATCTTTAATTTTCTTGTGTTTTGTATCCGATCTGCTCTTATATTTGAAATGTGCCTGTAACATTGTCGCTGACCTGTCACGTTAGGTGTTTCTACATTAATACATACTTCCCGTGAATGATTTTCTTGAAGCGTTTCTCACAGCACAGAATAAAGTTTGAAATAGTTATAATAAGCGTTGAAAATGACTATCGTTGCTTGCGGAAAACCGTACTCGCCTTGCAAGCGTCTCGCAGCATGTTCAGTTTTCCCGTAAATTAACAACATGTCATGCCATAGTTATTAAAAAGTTCCATTTTTGTTTATGGACGCTCACAAACATCAAACAAACACTACGTACAAAATAACGGAATGCATTATTGACAATTCAGTAAGCATGTACGATACACGACTAGTTTGAAGTTAACAGCTACATGCAATGAATTGTTGTCGCACTCCCAAAAATATTAATATTTTGTATTTGAAATGAATCATTGATCTGACTCGTTTCTAACTTAATTCTAATGAAATTAGAATTAAGTAAAATTTTTCATCATAAAATTGTATGACACTGTACTATATTCGTTCAAATAATTTATAAGTGTAGATGATATAATTTATAGCATTATTGAGTTGTTGCAAATTGATATTATGAGTGGAGCTCCTCTCAGTCTCCCACGGTCCTCATATTTTCCCCCTATATCCCCCTGAAAACTAATAAAACTGGTACTTACGCTCCTATCGTGATAATTGCTGTAGGTGTTATGGAAGAAGAGGCCGGCTATTAGGGCGGCGATGTTCGCAGTGTAGCTGGCGACGAAGATCACAGAAAAACCGCCCCAGACGTTGATTAGAAACTTATTCGGCCAACTCTTGGGGGCTTTGAAGGCAACGAGGTGGCCGCACAACAATCCCCACATCACCCAGAGCGCTGAACTCATGCTGAAGTTCTTGGATCGTTGGCGGCCCCAGGGATTCAGGCCGAAGGGACTCAGCCACTCGTAGATGGCGACGGCGATGGCGGTTATGTTTAGGCCTGTGCAACATATAAATTAAAATGTACACATCTGTAAACAAGATATGTACACTAATTAACTTCGTTAAGGGGGTCAGTATTTTTACCTTCCGTTAAAGTTGCCGATAAGTTTAATCTGGCGTTTAACATAAAACGGGAGTGTTTAGGAATACTGATAGCGAGTACGCCCCCCCCCCCAGAGAGCCTAGCCGGAGAACAACATGGGCAGGTCAAAAAATCCCAGATTAGGCTAGAATGTGCACATTAACTCTGTTATTGGCAGCGAGCAGTTACCTTGGGCACGGCATAACAACCCGGAAAACCACTATAGATCAAATAATTATTCTTTTGTCTGCAAAATGTCCATTTTATTTAATTAAGAGAAATAATTAATTAAATTTTACGTTATTTTCAGCTATTAGAAGTTTGTTTTAATAGCAAGAAAATAAAATTATATATTTTTTAAGCTGGACTGGGTAAAGATTCAAATACTGGTATTTTTAATTTTGTTTCATTTTCTTCAGAAAACTTGAATATTGAACCTGTTGTAGTTTACGTAATTATCCAGACAACCAAAAGATTTGTCAAAGAAAAATCACTCGTTCTGAATAGAATTATTGATTATTATTAAAAAACACGTAATGTCACTTTAAAATTTTGTCACATTGTCACATGAATTTCTCAAGTTTATGGTATTAGTCATTAAATATATCATTGAAGATTTAAAAGAGGAATTACTGCACAACAAAAAAGAAGATAGAGACCATTCCCATCCTTATATGGTAGCAGACAAGACCGCACCAGAACCTTTTCATATAATCTACGACTTCTATAAATCATATATCATATTTACAGGTATCATGCATTTTAAAATATAAATACGCGAAATTCAAAAAAATAGTTAACAGTGTTGACGTTGTCGACTTTATGTAATAACCATTTGAATCTAGATACATTCATAACGATTCAGTTCCAAAATGAGCGTTTATTATAATTATTTAATAAAATAACGTTTATTTTAAGTTTATTGTAGCTGGATCTAGTGTTGATTTTTTATTCAAAGTAATTTCTAGTCGCTAGAAACAGAAAAAGTTATTTTCATGAAGCTTTGCACATGATTTCAATATTCGAAAAAATATATCTTCATTAGTACCGACCATTAGGAATACATAACTTCATTCATTCATAATTTCGGAACACTTTTAGCAGTATTGTAAACCAAGAGATATAAATACCTATAAAATATTGTATAATTTGAAATATGTAAGTAAATATAAATTTATAATATTTTATTTGTTTAGACGTTTTTATTAAGGCCTAGCCAACTTGAGAGTGAAGGCTTAGAAGACATAGTGGCAGTTTTTGTTGTCGAAACCCATATCGTTCGTTGCTCATATGGGAGTAAAATTGGCTCCAATTACGCCTTTTTTTAGAAAAATAAATTAAGCCATTCCATGTTATAAAGGGACAATTTGGGCATCCGAAATGGACTTCTACAACTTTTTTTTAGCAAGGTCAAAAATTCAATTCCTTGAAAACTGTAATACCTAGCAAAGCAAACTTTATTTCAAGACATTTTGAACTTTTTAGTAATAATTAATATGGCTCTCCCCACAGTGAAATTTTTAATTCACAAATTTGCTGGTACCGACTTTGGAATTGATTGTTTCGAAAAGGCTTTCAGTCATAAGACATTAGTGGATACCATTAAAAGTTGTGAAAAAATTATGAACGTAACCAACATAAAAAAATTTCGAAATGCTATTTGTAAATCGTTAGCTAATATTATCCAGACGTCTTTTGAAAGCTCAGCACCCCCTTCTCACTGATTATAAGCTTCTGTAACAGCTGTTTGTAACGATATAAATTGGACACATAGACCCATAAGTTTGGTTTATATATATCTGAAAATAATGGACAGGATAATATCCAATTCATTGGTTCCGCTCACCATCTCTACTAATGTCATTCCTCAGGCACAGCCTGGATTTTTACCTGGATGGTCAACTTCTACTAATTTGCTAACTAGCTTAGATCGTTGGACAACGGACTTAGATTCACATAAACCAGTTGATATTCTTTATATTAATTTGTACTAAGCATTTGACCGTCTTCAGCAAAAGATTGCTGGCCAGGCTGGAACATTTTGGCATAAGATGCATCTTATACTTCGTCTGTTTCACTTCGACTGATGATGTTCACTCTAGCGTCCTTCAAGGTTCAGTTCTTGGACCGATCCTTTTTTTGATTTACTTCTCTGATTTACCACTTAATCTTACTTCTACTTCAATGTTTCTTGCTGATGATACTAAAATATTTGGTAATCCTAATTTGCATATGATGTGCTCCTTCGTGATCCCCACTCGTTTCAAACACGGTGTGACGACCGACTCTTGTCTCTTAGAAAAGTGTTAAATTCTTCATTTGACTAACAAAAATCCCAGCTGATTGAACTGTTCTTCACTCTGTTACTTTGCTGATGTATTGTGTGTTATGTTATACTATCCTACATTTCTTTGTTATTCATATAGCATGTATTATGTTTTTTTGTTGTATTAATTTGCTTGTTTACTGCTTTTCATTGTATCTTATGGGTATAATAGGTGAATCATCTGCCCTTATTTACTTGTTAATAATACTACTAAAATCGTTTATTTACTAGCGCAATGTAAGTTACGAAAAAAATAATTGTCAATTAGCATTCGAAGCATCGAAAGTTTGATTTAATGAAGTTCGGCCCTGCTAAAAGAAAGTTATAGAAGTCGATTTCAGATGGACAAAATGTTACTCTACAAGATGGTAAACGTTTAATTTGGTTATATCTATAAAAAAATAAGCGAAATATGGTGGTTCTTTTGCTCTTCTGATATAGAAATAGCAATTAGGACCTGACATAGAAAAAAACTGGAAGAGAGCAAGATTTAATTACTTGTGAAAATGGCAATCCATAACTCCGGCGAGAACGGGAGCAGAAATGCCATGAGCGGGATCTCGGACTTCTGTTGGGGAGCCGCTAAAAAAGACACCCCGCTGAAAAAATACGGGGAACTGAAGTCTATAACTTCGCTCCGGGCACTGGATACGCTCAGAGCTGCAAAGGACATGTGAGCAGCCCCGGACACTAAATCTCCCACAATCCCGTTCCACTTTACGTCGACTTCATCGCTATCGACTTCTTTCACACGTTCCGTCTTTATTAATTCCTCCTTGAACCTGTAAAAGTAAATAAGGAATTATTAGCCGCCGCCCGGTTTGTCTGCAATATTAGATACAAGACTTTTTTATGTTCTTTACGTATACAGGGTGTTCTCAAAGGCCATCAGGAAACTCCGGGAGGTGATTCTATCGATTGAAATAACTTATTTAATTCAAGTTCGATTATTCTCTCATTTGGCAGTCAAAGAAAAGTTTTATTATACGCCGCCAGGGGGCACTTTACAGAGAAATTTAAATTAAATTATTATTTAAATTAATTATTTAGATTTCAGTAATCTTTATTTTTTCGTAAAATACTCAATAAATGTTGATTTCATGTCAATGGAGTTTTGCGATACACAATAGTACAACGAGCTAGTGCACTATCATCTTCAACTTGAACAAACTTCATTCAATTTCAATCAATTCAATTCAATTTTGGACTAAGGTATATTTTGCTCAATTGTTGCGATTTAACACCAGATTTTCTGATAGCATTTGTGGTCATTAAAATACACCCTGCACTTATACAATAACTATTATGGTAGTTAGAAGGTAAATATAATGAGTAGGTACGTACTTGTAACTTAAAAATTTCTTTCCGACATCCCTACTACTTCTAATGTTTCTTATAATACTTCTGGAACCAAAAAGTCCATCTGCGACTATGTACAATCTAAAATCGAATTCTAATTCTTGAGCAATATTTTCTAGTAGGTCCATGGATAGACCGTAGCAACAGTTTGTGCGATATTTAAACTTATGGAAAGGAAAAAAACGATCGCTTTCATCGCTGTAATCGTCTGCGAACTGTTTGTACTCTGAAAATTGGTTCTCTTCCTCTTGTTCATCTTCTTCTTCCTCTAAGCGTTGCATCTCGTTGAACACAAGAGTTAGATTGTCCTTGTCTGAAGTAAGGACTCGATGACATGGAAGACCTGAAGCAATGAATATAATCAACAAAAATGGAGACTAATTCTGTTATACAGGGTGTTCCAAAATGATATGCAAATTTTTAAAGGGGCTGATTCCACATAAAAAATTAATGATAGTTTGATTTGTAAACTATGGTCCAAAATCGTTCCGTTACAAAAGTTTTAGGAAAAAAAGGAAAATAATTAATATTTTCAAAACCGCTTTAGATATGTTCATGAAATTTGGTATGTGGTGACTATTAATAAAGGTGCATATTTTGCAATATAAACATAATTTCTGTCTTTAACAGTGGCATGCGCACGGGCACTGACTTTAATATTATTAGCGACAAAAACAATTCTAAAAGTTCAACATTAACGTCATGTATCTTTTAAGGGAAGCATTTTTACATATAAGTAAGTAGGGTTAAATTGTCATATTTTACCACCAACAATGCGCATTTAATGGAATGACCTGTTTTTGTTGCACCCTATATAACTATATTACATTCTGTGTTGTGAAATTGTACAGACACCTGACATGGTTTCCTTAGTAATATCAAATTTTTGTATTTTTATTAGGTACTTCATTTACAACGATTTAAGTTAGATTAAATGCATAGCAATTAAAAATTAATTGAACAATTATAGGATATCATTTAGCTGCGACAATCCAGATTTGTGAGCAATCTAAACTCATCCAGATTCTCAAGACAATCGGCCTAGACCGTATAACGCTTTGAACAATCGATAACTTCCTATAAATTTAAGCTCGTACTAGGTAGGTACTTAATATCCTTTACTTTCATAATTAAGAGCGTCTCTGAAATTATTTTATTATAATCTTGTGATTTTGCAATTATGACTAGCAGTGTAGATAAATAAGAAATCATGCAGCCAAATTTTCAACGGTATATATTTTAATACGAATTCTTATATGAAAGTTCTCATGATGCAGCAATAATAACTGATTAAATATTAATATAAACGTATAGTTAGAAGTGGTATCTATACAGGAAAAGTAAATAGACGAAAATCAGGATAATGTAGTATAACGTGAGAAAGTATGCAACCCACGATACTTTGTGGTTTAAGAGGTGTTATTTAAATCAAATGTTATTATAATAATTATCAACTCTATTACTGGGAAAACTCGGAGAACTGAAAATAAAGTAACCATTATCGACTTTTTCGATAATTTATCTAAAATAAAAAGAAGGAGGAAGAGGAATTCATTGAATTTTTGAATTTGTGCGAATCACAGCGAATGACTAGGCTCAAAGAAGTAAGTCTCACTAAATTTGTAAGTTGCTTCAAAGTATTTGAGCTTTTACTTTGCAATTATTTAACTTTCTTATGACATTGCTGTAATAGATATACCTATTGTAGATAGCGGTTTAATTATTTAAGTTATTAGGTTTTAGAAAATTTGAGTCATTTGGATGAAAATAAGGGTGCTGGTCCTGATGACATACGGTCGTTTTTTGTTAAAAAATGTGCTGTTTATGTCTCATTGATTATTATTTTTATTATCATTAAATGTAATTTTCTTTCATTGTACAAGTAATAACGTAGTTTTTTCTTTTTTCCTATGCGTTTTTATGGTCACCGATCACATAACTTATAGGACGATATAAATCTAACTTGCCGGCTTGCTAAAGCTTTATTGAATAATATTTGTTATTGGAACTTCTTCTTCCGGTTTCTTATATCCGATGTTTCTTCTCCGTTGCCTCCATACGACCGCAGACGAGGAGCAGAATGTAAATAAATTTTATTGAAAATATTACTTTCCGTTATGCAATTTAGGGAACAACTTAGAGATCACGATATCAAAGGAATAATGAAATTTTTAAACTAAAAAATTTCTTTATAATGTGAAAGGTTTGTGTTGCTATTAAAGTGGAATTTAGAGAGACGGAAAGTACTTTTCAAAATTTATACAAAACATAATATTCAGTATGATACAAATGTATGGAATCCAAAATAGACATTTGAAAAAAAATCTTAAAACACGCTAATTTTAAAATTTGAATGACCATCTTGTGCTTATTAAAAATGAAGTAATCAACGATTTTTTAAATATAAACAGGTGTCATCAGACACTCATTTGAAAAGTTTCCTAATCTATCCAACGGTATACTTAATTATTTGAATATTTATTCTTAACCAAAATTATGTATTTATTTAAATAGAATAAAATTACAATAAATGTTCATTCATTGAACTAGATTATGTTAAGGACCGCTACTGAAAATACAAGATCGTAGTGTTTTCTACTACTTTTATTGATTCGAAACAAAATACATTGACTGGTAAAAGTTCCACATTCTAAATCATCTGTCACATTTACAATTATATGTTTGGTTCAATTTGACAAGAATGAAATAGTCATACAAATATTTTATTCGCCAGCACCTTATAGCCGGACTTTTATCCACACATACTTAATCCACTAATAGAGTAATGAAAATAGTAATAAATCTACAACAAATCAAATTTAATTTATTTACTTATCGACATTAAAATTTATGGTAATAGAAATTTCGTTTTTTGTTTTATCGCATTTAACTCCCTTTCCGTTAATAACAGCCCTTGTAGCATTGTTGCCATCATTTTCGGAACGCATAACATCTGCTGAAGTTTGTGAAGAATTTGCACAAGTTACGGATCTGCCTCTTTTAAGGAACAGCTATATTTTCCTTGCATTTGGTTTGCAATATGAACTTCGTTAGATATGGTCTCCTCAATATAACTTTCTGATACAGAGGAGCTCGTCCATCCACCATGCTGTTTAATGGTTGGAAGATCGTCACCTTTATTGGAAAATAAAGTTGTTGCAGAGTCTCATACAATGGCCAGTATATGTTTCTGGATTTGCGATATTCAGGAATAAAATAACTATTGAGGGTAACTTCACCAATGTGTTGAGTCCAATAGGCTGAGAAATACATTTTTGATTGATGTATCTTAAAAAGAATCTATCTTGTGTTAAACGAAGTGGGTGCAGAGAAATATATTTTCTGCATATTTCAACAGCATTCACGCAAAATCCTTCTTTTATAATTGTAAATTTTCTTGAAATGCCCGTCATGATATCAGGTATTTAAACAAGTAGGTAACTGCCACCGCCCTGTACATCAGTACTTTCCAAATTTGTCAGTTCACAGCATCGACAGGCACCAGAAACCCTCATTATTAGTGCAACCTAAAATAATTCAAAGTTCACTGTATACCTAACAACATATAAATGTAGAGATATGACCGTAATCATTAAAAATCTTTTTTTATCGACAAAGACCCAGTCAAAAATTCTTCAATATGTGCTCTTTCCAATACTGCAGCTTTTCTTTGCTTTGTATTCTCTTGATTCACTCTTCAAATAAGCAATAAGTCTGTTATATTTTCCAATATTTTTGTAGATCTGTATAGTAATCTTCAACATCAAATCCTTCGACCACATAGATTGCATATTTTTTCGTCAAATTTAAAAAATACGATAGCATGACTTTATTTATTGCCATTACTCTCACCTTCTTTCCTCCATTCGTTAAATTCGGTGAACACTTTTTCGTAATGTTTCATGGAAAATTGCTTCTTGAGTTTCTTCTAAAACTGCCGCAGGAACACAATTGGTTTCTTGCATTTTTAACAAATTCAGATAAAACTGTTTATTAATTAATTGATAATAAACAACGTACCATAGCAACCACCATAGGTATAACTTATCACGTTTCAAACAACTATAAATCAGTATAATTTAGTAATGAAGCTTACAGAAACCGAACGATTTGAATTTTTAATCATGATTGGCTGTAGAGATAAAGTAAGGACTCGGACAGAAGTTCCCAATTTATTGAATGCTAAATATCCCAATCGAGAACCCGTCTCTCAATCAGTGATAAGTTAAATTGAGAAAATGTTTTGAGAAACGCGCCACGTTAAAGATTTCCCTGAAAGTGGAAGAAAATCAATTCCTGAGGCCAAAGAACTTGATGTAGTACTTGCATTTCAAGAACATCCTTTTACAAGCTCGACTCAAGTACACTGAATAATAATTTACACCAACCAACTGGTGTTAGAGTACTAAAAATGGAAAACTGACGTCCGTACAAAGTACATCTGGTCCAAGAGCTGTTAGAAGATGGCTTTGATAGAAGAATCGAATTCTGCGAAACCATTATGGAACAATCTAACACGTAACAAAATTAGTTTCATTATTTCAAAACAACTTAGAACAACAACAACGTAGAAGTAGACACATTTTTTTAAATGGTTAAGTATTTTAAATCGTGATGTATACTATGAAAGGTTTCATTCTTTTTCTGTTTTTCTTTACCAAATTCTTCACTTATTTAATTTTACCGAAAATAATTAGGGATTATTTTACAATTTTCCTTCAAAAGTTTCTGTCTAGGTATCGTCAAATTTGAAGAAATTGAAAGTGACTTGTTCCCCTTGACGAAACCACTCTATACAAGGTGTCCGAAATATGAGTGCATTTATTTTGTGGATGATAAATTGTACAAACAGAACTTATTTCATCTAACAACTCTTTTTCTCTAACCAACACTAACAGAATTATGACATCAAGCAGGCTTCAACTTCAAAAGTATGTGACAACGTCGCTCACATACCATGTCGGAATTATCGGGTGTTTGTACATAATAATTGCATTTGCAAATGAACCTAAACATACTTACTGTGAATGGTTTTCTTAGAGATGTTTTTAGAACACAGTTACAAGTGTTCCAAATGAAATACAGGGTGTTAAAATAAAGAGTGTAAAATATTTCAGGTGGTAATAGTATGAACTAAAATAAGCAGAAAAGTCTTAATAAACATGGGTCCGCAAAGTAACGGTTGCGGAGATATGGACCACTATTCGTTTTTCAAACATTTTATTTTATTAGGAATAAACCGACAAAGGAAGCTTTTAACAAACAAAAAACAAAGTTACAGAAGATGTTCAAAGTGACCTCCGTCTATTTCCAAGCAGGCACGACATCATCGTCTCAACGATATTCAAACTCTTTCGAAAGCACCCTCCTTGGTTTGGATTTCTTGACACTTTCGATTAATCCATAGCTTCAGCTCTTCCAGGCTATTTACAGGAGTACCATCCACTATTGTCTTCAAATATCCCCAAACAAAGAAATCTAGAGGGTTCAGATCAGGCGATCTTGGAGGCCATAAAACAGGCCCGGTCCTTCCTACCCATCTAGGTGGAAAAGTTTGGTGTAAATGCTCTCTAACGGCCATGGAAAAATGAGCTGGAGCACCATCATGCTGGAACCACATTTGTTGCCTCTGATTCAAAGGAATGTCTTCCAAAAACTCATACAGTGTGTTCTGCAGAAAGTTGAGGTAAGCAGCGCCTGTTAATCGGTTTGGTAAAACAACAGAACCTAGAAACCTGTCACCTACAATACCCATCCAAATGTTTAATGAAAAACGTGCCTGATGTCCAGATTCTATTAGAGCATGAGGATTTTCGTCGGCCCAAATATGCGTATTGTGAAAATTAAACACTCCATTTCTTGTGAACCCGGCCTCATTAGTAAAAAGAATGTTTGCAAGAAAACAAGGGTCTTCATAGAAGCTAGCGGAAGAGTTTGAATATCGTTGAGACGAAGATGTCGTGCCTGCTTGGAAATGGATGGAGGGCACTTTGAACATCTTCTGTAACTTTGCTTTTTGTTTGTTGAAAGCTTCCTTTGTCGGTTTATTCCTAATAAAATAAAATGTTTGAAAAACGAATAGTGGTCCATATCTCCGCAACCGTTACTTTGCGGACCCATGTTTATTAAGACTTTTCTGCTTATTTTAGTTCATACTATTACCTCCTTAAATATTTTACACTCTTATTTTTAACACCCTGTATTGCTCGCGAAAAGCGCTTGTCGTACAAACGTCTCGTAGTTAGATAGTTTTGCCATAAATTAACATATCATGCAGCTGGTCATGGTTACTATAAAGCATGCACTATGTACAGAAAAACTAAACGCATTAGCCAGAATACTACTATGACTAATAATACTTTTAGGTGAACAGCAGCAGGTACAGAATATTGTTGTACGTTACAGTACTTTACAGTTTTATGGATATTCTGGGAATATTCAATTGTTTACTTCATTAATATTGTAGCTTTTTCTACCTTAGTTTGTTATTTTATAACACAGTTATGCAGTTAATTGCAAATTTTTTTGAAATGTATTTGTAGAAAAACTATTCGTTTCAGACATTTTTTATGAGTGTTTTGTTGTTTTGGTCAGATATACAATCCCTTTCAGTATCGACACATATATTCAGGACATCCTGAATATTCCATTTTCAGCATCTCTTGATCCCATATTAGGTACAGTAATGATGTGTGGGTTATGAAAATTAAATACACGCACAAAATTTAAACAAAACCACATATTATATATACCCAAAGTTATTTCATTGGAGCGTACCTCTGAGGCATTGCCCATCCTCGTCCATCTCGCTCTCCATAACGAAGGGGGGAGCGAGAGCCGTAACCACCCTGAATACTGTTCTGGCCCTCGTCGACACCGCTGCCACCGAGAGGTCACCTCCGGGCCAAATTATGGTGTCCAGGCGCACCGACCTGCCTGAAACCATGCCCACTCGCTTCCACTTAACGCTCGTAAACGAAGAAATCTCTGCAAAAGAGAGAAAATGTTAATTTTAGAATAAAAACTTCATACATAAGTGTATATACACAATATTTATAGCAACTGTAAAGGCAAGTACAGCTCTATCAATATGACAGACAAAACCAATTCCAGCTTACGATTAGTAAATAAGGTAAGACTGGAAACTACTATTGGCCGATGTTAGTACCTATTGCAACACATTTTAACAGGCTTAATCATTGCTTTTTGAATTATTTAGCTATGTATAAATAACATAATTAAACATGATCAGTATCAGTTATAACTCAATTGAACAATTTTTCTTTCTAGCTTTCCTAGTAGATTCGAAAGTAACTTTTTTCTTTTGCATGAATTATATATTTTATTTCATAAAACATCTAGTACAAAACGAAATGAAGAATATTCAGTTCTCACATCAAGATACAATTGAATCTAGAAAATATACGCAGGTGGCATGAGATAACATCTTTGTTATTTGCTAAACTCTATATTACTCAGTTCTTAAATGTCTAAAATTAGTTGTATTTGTAGAAAACACTATTTCAAGAATATGGCGCCCTTAAAGAGAATGAATTAAGTAGTGAATTAAATACAGAATGTTAAAAAAGAGTGTAAAATATTTAAGGAGGTAATAGTATGAATCAAAATAAGCAGAAGAGTCTCAATAAACATGGGTCCGCAAAGTAACGGTTGCGGAGATATGGAATGTTTTATGTTTTTAGCCCCTTTTTTATTATGCAAAAACGTTGTGTATTTTCTTATAATAGTTGGTTGTTGTTTAGTGAAATAAACAGTACGTATTTGACAGTTGTTCTCAGTGTACAAGTTTTCTTTCGCTATGGCTGGTTACTCTTACGCAGAATTAACAGACATGCATTTCATGTATGGTCGTGCTAATGGGAACGCCACCGAAGCGCGACGTCTTTATGTTGACGCTTATCCAAATCGCCAGATTCCTTCACAACGCATGTTTGGAGGGATTCACCAAAGATTGCGTGATACCAGTTCCTGGAGCAAACAGTGCCATTTATCCGGAAGACCAAGGTCGGTATCCACTCCTAGAGCAGAAGAAGAAATTCTAGCACTGGTAGAGCAGAATCCAGGTACGAGTGTGCGGAGAATATCAGCCGAGGTAGAAATTAGTGGTCCTCTTGTTTGGAGAATCCTTCACGAGCAACTGCTTTATCCATACCATGTGCAACGAGTACAGGCCTTAAATCCAATAAATGATCATCAAGCACGTTTGGTTTTTTGTCGCTGGTTTCTAAGTCATGATGCTGAAGACCCTCGTTTGCTTGCAAACATTCTTTTTACTGATGAGGCGGGGTTCACAAGAAATGGAGTGTTTAATTTTCACAATATGCATATTTGGGCCGACGAAAATCGTCATGCTGTAATAGAATCTGGACATCAGGCAAGGCACGTTTTTCATTAAACATTTGGATGGGTTTGTAGGTGACAGGTTTCTAGGTCCTGTTGTTTTACCAAACCGATTAACAGGCGCTGCTTACCTCAACTTTCTGCAGAACACACTGTATGAGTTTTACGAAGACATTCCTTTGAATCAGAGGCAACAAAGGGTGTTCCAGCATGATGGTGCTCCAGCTCATTTTTCCATGGCCGTTAGAGAGCATTTACATCAAACTTTTCCACCTAGATGGGTAGGAAGGGCCGGGCCTGTTTTATGTCCTCCAAGATCGCCTGATCTGAACCCTCTAGATTTCTTTGTTTGGGGATATTTGAAGACATTAGTGTATGGTACTCCTGTAAATAGCCTGGAAGAGCTTCAGCTACGGATTAATCAAAAGTGTCAAGAAATCCAACCAAGGAGGGTGTTTTCGAAAGAGTTCGAATATCGTTGAGACGAAAATGTCGTGCCTGCTTGGAAATGGACGGAGGGCACTTTGAATATATTCTGTAACTTTGTTTTTTGTTTGTTAAAAGCTTCCTTTGTCGGTTTATTCCTAATAAAATAAAATGTTTGAAAAACGAATAGTGGTCCATATCTCCGCAACCGTTACTTTGCGGACCCATGTTTATTAAGACTTTTCTGCTTATTTTGGTTCATACTATTACCTTCTGAAATATTTTACACTCTTTTCGTTGTATAGTCTGTTACATAAGACATATTTTTAATATAAACTGGTTGTATGCTAAGTTATTTTCTCGAGCAATGTCTACAAGAGAAAGTTATTTGATAACATATTTTTTCAACAACTTATAATCCCCGGAATAGTAAATATTTGCAAACACATCCGAATTTCGAATATCAGATATTCCGCACAATATTTTAGAAGTCAAAAAATATTGTATTTCGATATTATATACGAACAAGAGAAAGTAAAATCGAAAGGTTACGGATTACGAGACTATTATTTTTTATGTTGACTACCTCCCATTCTTGTTTTTTTATTAAGGTAATTTTATATGTCTGCATAAAATATAATGTAATAGGGGATAGGCGAATATTTCTTGGTAATGTGTTTTGTTCTTAGATCAAGCTTGGAGGGAAATATTCAACAACTTAATGTTTTGGACGGGTAATGGTTGTACATTTTTCAAATAAATTTTTGTCAAATAATAAATGCCGTCTATATATTATTGCCGTAATATTGTGTTCCTGTAAATGTATTTATCTGCCTGGAATACTTTAAAAAGCAGAGGAATGCATTTTCTGCAAAACACAAATATGTAGTTATTTTTTTAACATCCATTGTATATCCATTACCAAGTAACCCATAATACATTTTTTTGCAATTTACTTCTTTATTTCTATTAAGGTATTATGAGATAGATGGATAGATGTAGTTAGTTCTACACCGCGTACTCATGGTCCCTTCTGTCGGGTTAGACAGACGAAAGCAGCTAGGATTATTCGTCGGATACCTCACCTATGGCATACTGATGAGAGCTAATAAGCTCGAAACCGGTATATGTCTGGTGGACGTATGACGAATGACTCTAGCTGTTGCTATTATAGGTTTTCCAGGTGTAATTCAATGCTGGTCGGGGCATTAGCCCGCAGAGTAGTTGTTTCCTGGAATTCCGTGTTTGCAACATTTGACTGGTCAAACTGGTAAATACAATGAAAAATTAAAATAATAAACGACTACCTTTATCAAAAATACATATTACACATTTGGAAATAAATAAGTATATCAAATTTTTGCAATTCAAGGAAACTTCCCTATTGAAATAACATTACAACCTCATTATCATCTTTTATTAAGATTAATTTATTCTTAAAATAACTCTATTTTCTATAAAACGGTATTCATTGCGTCAAATGGATACTGGATATGAAATGAGGCACTAGAAATAAGTAACAACTTACCTGTTTCGCTTTTATTCGGAAAAAAACTACGTTCGGGGACTAAATTAAGTATTTCGAAGTTCGCTACTAATGATTTGTCCACTTTGTCAACGCCAATTTCTTGTGCGAATTTCTTCCCAGCTAAGGCGTTTGTACAGGCTAATTTCAATTCTCTGAAACAAACAAAGAACGTGAATTAGAATATTTGCTGCAGATTATACGGTCTGGAAACTTCTACAAGTTAAAATGACGAGCTGTTTCTCAAAGAAAAAATTAATACTTTAATAATGGAAGATTTATGGTTACTCAAAATTCCGATCATTTTTTTTAATTTGAAAATCGTTTGCATAATGCTTATTCAAACGTAACGTTGTTTGGAGCTGATTTTTAGTGTACCGCGTTCCTGAGAGCATTGTGTAATATTTCATTCTCTTAAAAAGTATACGGGGTGTCCCGAAATTGATGCAACTGCCCTTAAGCTATGTACCATTATTAATGACTCGCCCTGTATATACATTTTTACTAGTAACGTCAAAATCAGAAACAAATTTTAATTTCTCATCCCTAAAAACCCCCGATCTCCAAAATGTATGCAAACATTTGGAGTTTTTTAAAAGTAATTTACAAATATCGAGAACAAAATTTTAATTTTGACACCCCGTATTTTTTTAACCATCAACTTTTGACTAAGGTAATTTTGGCTACTTAGTATTATTTTGTCGTCAAGAATCTGCTCTTGTTCTACATTGCAATCATTTCGGGACATCCTGTATTATAAAATATTACTGGAATTACGAAGAATATTAGCTACGAGAGAAGTTAAGTCGAATTGTGGGTTAAATAAATTTGTCCCTGTATAGTCACATTACTCACATTTGTATACAATATTAAAACTAAATCAACTTGTTGTACTAAACAAATTCAACACTCTGTAAATCAATAAATCTTTTAGATTCTAGACAAAGGATGATTCAAAACTTGACGATTCGTTATGATTTAAAATTTCTCCAAATTGCTACATTTAACCCCTAAAGAATACAGACCTGAAAGGACCATTCTTTACTTGCCATCTGTATTAATAAACGATATTACATATTACATCAAACTTTTATCTATTTTCATAAAACAAAAATATTATGCTGTTATACAGGGTTAACTATGACTTATACTATAACTTATGAGTACAAATATTTTAACAGGGGATAGAGATAAATAAGAATTAACGGAATCATCATCTATCAAAAAATTTCCAAACTTCTTTCCAAAGCGATTTTTTTTTCAAAACTAAATGAAATCCTTATTTATCGCCGTCATTGACCATCTACCAGCCGCGAAGTTAGGTATATTCTGCCAAAGTCAAAGGTGTCAAACCTAGTGACAGGTCGCCGCGTTGACACGTGTATCAGTTTACACCGCTTTGAAAGAAAAAAAATTAAGTACAACATGTAGATTATTATTTAATGATTTAATCAGAAACTCGATATGGTACCACCGGGAGGTACACCTACCTTACTAATATTTATTTCCAGGATTGATATTTGGAGAGATTTTAAGAATGTTTTGTATCATTTTCTGTTTTCTTACTTGTTTAAATTAAAACCTGCCATTGCAAAGATTTTTGTACTTGCTGTGGACCTCTCTTTCCCTCGATCGTTCTTTGTTTAAAGCAAGGTACCTACTTGTTCCGGCGGTCATGACCAGGTCGATTACGTACGTCGTATCGTTGTACGATTAAACTAATCAGAGTACCGTAACCGTATGCAATATTTTTTGACATCTGTAGACCATCTGTAAGCCACTATGCAAGGTGCACTTCACGGCGATACATTTTTAAACTTCTTGTGTTGTTGGGGAATTAAATTCTGTTGATACTAATAATAGCAATAGCAAATGTTTGCATAAAATAATTAGTAATATTTTAAACTATAACATCTGCAGATATTACAGTGTTCTGTAAAAATGTTTCTTAGACCCTTACAGCCGGATTCATGAAACGGGCGTAGCGTTAGTCGGACTAACCAGCTTTGCGCCCGTGTAAAGCGGGTTAATTGGCCTAACCAGCCTTGCACCCATTCACGAAACATGCGTTGCTAGGTAGCGAAACATGCGTTGCTAGGTAGCGAAACATGCGTTGCTAGGTAGGCTGTTTATTTACGTCCATATTTGCGCCAAAAGTTAGACCCAGTATTGTCCCTGTCTAAAAATCGCGTAACTTTGGCATCTAGTTCCTTGCGTTTTCCATTGTATATTTAGTATTTATATTCAAAAACAGTAGTTTTTAGTGCTACGGATTAGTTAACATGTCATAAAGTAAGTATTATACATAGTAGTGAATAGGAGTATGCCTTTTATTTAAATTGGTGCAACAGATGCGTAAATTTTTCGCGTAACCTCCGCTAGTCTGACTAACGTTACGCCTTGTTGATGAATCCGTATGTTAGAATATAACTAAGCTTTACATGTTCTTAGAGCTTTGGAGAATATGCAACTAGCAATGCAGGATTCTAGGTTATATTATTTTAGAACACCTAGTGACTAATTTTAAACGTTTTACAGTAATTAGATAAAGTATTTTATGTCGGATATGTTAGTGGATAACTATGACGAATCTGCAAAGAGTGAAATTGTAGTTTTGGCAGTGTACAGCGAAAGAACGAACAACGAATACAATATACTGCAGCTAACCGGATTAACTGTTATCTATCAGGTACTTAGGCATTATTATTATTAATATGTTTATTTTCGTCGCTTCTACACTTGACAACGCCGCAAAAAACGACCGCACGATAGTTGACATATCGGACAATGTTTGATTGTCATAGGCGCCGAAAAGAGGGTTTTGCCCCATTTTTTAAACGTTGAGCCACAATTCCGAAATAAATAATTTATTGTCTTGGTGTGTTGACTTAAAAAATACTGACTGATTTGAGTTTACTTTTCTTGCAACTGAAATAGATGGCTGCTTAATTTCTTGATGAAGATTTCTCCATACTTGACTATAGACCGTACTAAATAAGTTAGACATTTCTATATTACCAGTTGTACGTGTATTATTAACATTAATTTCATTTTAATATCATTTTCATTTTACTATCTTTTTTGTTTTGATCTATTTTAGTTCTATAGAAAATTTCTTCTAGAAATTCAAGTATTATCCTTATAGTTTTAAACTACTTAGGAACATCGTTTAGAATAAAACAGCTTTGAACATCATTAAATTTAAATGTTTAAAACATTTTGAACGTTTTTAGTAAAAATATTTTGAAAGAACTTTTCCGCAACCATTAATAAATTCCATGTACCGTAAAAACAAGTTATGTTGAATACGTCAAGGAAAAGTTTAACTTCTTGGATGTAGATTTCCAGTTCAATTATTTCAGATTAAGTAGAAAGATTGGGAAGAGAAAATCGCAAATAACTTGACGCCTGCTTCAGGGTTCGCAAAAGATTTGCTGATTTTGTTTTGATTTTGTTTACAAATACGTCTACTTTGAAAAATACTTTTTTTTTAGATTAAATGTTACTGATTATAAATTCAGATATGTTTATTGAATATATAGGGTGTCCGGAAAATGAGTGCCTTTATCTTATTGTATAATAAACTGTAACAAACAATCATTTTTCTCTGACCACGGTAACACAATTAAGGCAGTAAACAGGACTTGAATATGTGACAACGTCGCACACATATCTTATCAGGTATTTGTACATAATAATTATAAATACGTATAGTCATAAATGTACGTATGCTCTCAAATATGTATACTAACAAATACCAGGCAATGTCTTCACGCGTGGCAGGTTTGTCCGTGACAACAGTTTCTAGAAGGATTAACAGATCCTTATGTACCATAGTACGGTATTACCAGGCGTGGACTCAGGAAGGTCGTCGAAGTGCATGAAGACAGTCGATTGCGTCTGTAGTAGCAGCCGAACTATTGCAAATTAGTGGTTTGAAAAACCAGAAGTAAACATGCAAAAAATATATCAAAATAAAATTATGTTTACTGGGTATCTATCTTTATTTGTCACGTAGTATATGTATTTTACAGAACTTGCTATTTACTGAGATGCTGGTTTTACATATTTAATAATTGTTATTCTAATAACATCCACAACTACAGAGTATTACATAAAAATGAGGCAAACATTGCCATTGTTGTTGGATCTTGGATATGTTACAATAAATATACACATAAATATGAATCTACAAACTACTCAGAATAAAACAAATAGTAATAAAAGTTGATTTATTTGTTTATTCACGGGCAAAACCTAATTAATAACAAAATATGTAAGAAAGTATAAACAAAGTACAATATATACAGATAAGACAATATACAAAACCAAGGTAATTATTTACATTAGCTCTCCAATCTGAACAAACACATTCCTACCCTCCTATTTTCGAGGGTGCTGATCACTAATCTGAAGTCAGATTTCGGCGCTCGCATGTAGTTTTCGAAAAAAATTTGTTTTCATAATTGTAACCTCTGTATACATTCCATTAGGTTGACTACAGTGTGACGTCATGAAATAAAGAAGGCAGTGGGGGCAGACATGTACATTGCAATTTCAACATAATGTAAATCTGACTTCAGACTCGTGATCAGCACCCTCGAAAATAGAGGGGTAGGAATTTTTTTTCTAAGATTGGAGAGTTTTACGCTTATGTAAATAATTACCCAAAATCAATATTTGTGAATAACAATATAAAATTCAAGACTACTACTCTTATGGGTCAAAACAGATACGTGCAAGCTACTGCATGAATATTGGTTTAGTGTGAAAGAAGTCAATATTGGTACAGTTATTAGCAGACCTTCATACTCTTGATATAAAACAGTTTACTCCGTAATTTGTTCTATGATGGGGAATATTAAAACTAGTCACTGAACAGATATGTATGACTCGTGCTTGAATGTTGATTTGACGCAAAAGTGGAGGACAGCAAACATTAGAATTTAGTATCTTATAAAAAAATACTTCTTTTTACGTCTATGAGATAAGGGCATTAAACCCAATTCGGTTTCTAACTGATAATATATACCCCAGTTTGAAAGTTGCATATCTGAAAAACAGGTCCTGAACGTATTCTGTTGTATATAGATGTTATAATTAGACCATAAACTGAAAGCATACTCTAGGTGAAGCCTAACAAGTGCACAGTACAAAATCTTTAATGTTGTTACATCTAAAAACTCGTGGGTACATATCTTTATAACACCCAACATTTGCAATGATTTAGGTATTGCTGCAGATATATGTGAAATAAATAACAGAGATCAATGGTCGCACCAATGTCCTTTATACTGTAAACTATATCTAAAGATTCATCATTTATTCGGTAAGTATAATTAACAGTAATTCTATCACTGCAGAAAATCATAACATAACACTTTGCAGTGTTAAGTTGTATACCGTTTTTAAAACACCAATCGGTAACATTGTTTAGTTCAGTTTGAAGGCGATGGCAGTCTTCAACACTAAGAATTCTAGAAAAGAGCTTAAGGTCATCAGCAAACAAAATGTATCATGAAAGCACTGAGATATATCATTTAAAAAAATATTGAACAAGAGAAGACCCAAATGTGACCTCTGAGGAACTCCCGAAGTAACCTGTATTTCTTTAGATTTGAAGTTCTGAAGATCTGATCTGAGACTACTTAGATAACTTCCTATCCAATCAATGAATGAGCCTGTCAAACCAAGAGCACATGATGATTACCTCAATCGAAGGCCTTGGATAAATCGTTGTATAAAGAATGAACTTGACATCCTCCAATAATTAATTATTTAAAATGTATGGTTAAATAACTCAGAAACATAATTAAATCCACAAATGTGTATGATTAAAATGTCAGTGATGTGCGAACTGTATTTCATGTTCTCTCGAGCGTGTCAATATTTCCAATATATTACCAATCACAAATAAAATTGTTTCGATATAAAGTTCAGGAATCCAACTTGTTTCATAGCTTGGAAACTTGAGAAATAAAAAAAGATATTTATTTTGTGTAGAATGTGTTTTAAAAATTGTTCTAATAAAATCAATAAATAATTTATTTTCAGTGTAATAAAATTATATGTACCTACTGCTGCTGCCCTGTTATTGGATATCGGTCTGGGCAGCAATAGTTCTAAATAAATAAATAAATAAATACAGTATACAAATGTGTAAAGTTTAATTACTACTTCAATACACGCTTCTTAAAGTACGATGTTTCTGATGATAAAGACAAACACAAAAAATAGTGCACAAAATGCTTTTCGGTACCGTGTCGCAAAAGTGTGGTGATCATCATTAAAGGAAATTCGAATTGAAAAAACTATTTTAACAAGGTTTCGAAATCATTTTAGAGATAATGAGAAGGACTCATGAGATAGCATTTCTGTGAATGGTACATTGAGAAAAACCCTCCAAGTAAACTATGTTGGTAAAAATGTGTGTTTTAAATATTACCTTCAGGTAGAATAACATTTCTACACATGTTCTTTTTCCACTGATAAGCAATTATATCACATGTCAGTAAAGTGTTTTATTAAATTTAAAAATTAACTTCCAGTAAGTAATTATTTTGCAGTTAACTGTTCTTTGTTAATATGAATACTGATACATAAATTATTATTATCATAACTGGAACCCATTATGGTCACAGCGGTACAGATTGGTACCAACTAATTATTTTGTTGCTGCAATAAGTGAACTTGTTCACTGGTTACCGCCGAATACGTCATGGATAAAGGCGAAATGTACTCAAGAATCGTGAAACAAGTGGTGAGATATAAGTGGTCTGCTTATCTTCTGCTTTGATTTATATCTAAACATACATATGATGGAACAGCCAGTTCAATTGTCGGTTCTATCACCTATGGCATACTGATGAGGGCTAACAAGCCCGAAACCGGTCTATATCTGGTGGTGTGGTCGACTAAGGTTCTTGGCTGTTCACACAGGTACTGCAGGCGTAATTCAATGAGGCGTCATTTAGCTTTGTGTGGTTATGGTGTGTACCTCGAGACGGTATAGTTTGTGTGTTTTGTGTAATATCAAATATTATTGCAGTGGGATTCAACTCTAAGCGCTTATGTGAAGGTCCATCCATCGATTTATTCAAGAATGGTTATGATTAGTGCTTGTATTGTTCCAAATGAACGGAAGTAATATTTTTCCAAAATAAGAATACTTTATTTACTTGATTCTATTTTGACTAACAAAAATTTGCATTTTTACAGATAATATAAAACATGTAAATACTTTTCAGCTAATGACTAAACAAATATCCGTCAAATGCTGTATTGTGTAAGCGCTGAAATGAAGTAAAATTTCAGTCGAGCAAAAAAATAATCATTTGATTACAGCTTTTTCCGGCAATATGGCCAATGACTACAACATATACATTACATAATAGGCTTACTTTATGAAATTGTGGCCTAATTATCGGTCTTATTAATGCTAAATGAGAATGCAGTTTAAGGTAAGTATAGAATTTATACTTGTATTGTCTAAAATACAGCTAACTTAAAAAGTAAAGAGTACAACTATAGCAATATAGCATGTTCAATTATGACTGCATTCCAGTCAACTAACCTTAGCGTTTAACTGCCAGTTGTGTTAATTTTTTAGTGAAAATTTAATAAAATAAAATTATAGTGTTATTTTCAAAAGGAAACATTTAAGATATATCATTTATTACCAACTTGTCACTGCACTCGACGAGGTTTGCACAAAGTGGTATCATCGGTGGTTGAAAGTGAATTATTTTCTTCCAGAAACAAATACATTTTTGCAAGCCGCCTTCATCAATTACTGTTCAAGGATACGCTTTGTTATAATTATCTTTAGGCTTAAGGAATATTAATTATACATCATATCATCGCCTTACAGTCTGAACGTCGAGAAGGAGGAAATTTCCGAGTAACCAGACGAGCTTAGATAAATTAATTATTAATTGCATACACCCGAATTTAATGGAATATTAAACCTAGTTAAGTTAAGGTTTCTTAAGTGCTACTAAATCATGTTCGTAAAACCTACTTGACAGGACTAATAGAGTGAATTTTTAAAAGATTATTCATTTTATCTTTCCGGACGTGAATGTAAAATGAAGACCATGAAGCACAAGAAGCTTTGAAATTATGACGTCCATTTAAGTTTGCCTTGAAAGATGCATTCTATGGCAGAAAGGAACATACAACTGCAAAACGGAAAAGAGTGAAAACTCGTCGAATATGCTATTCGAGAAGAATTCATGAATGGCATCTTACACTTCAAATAATTGATGTGAGTAAACGCATTAATGGTACTGAGTGAATCAATTGAGTTAAATTATTGAGTACATTTTCACTTAATATTGATCATTTTGAAATTTGTTCTCATTTATGACAATATTTGTACTAAAACTGATTATTTTTATTCAAATATAGGTACTGGTTAAATAAGTAATACACAGTAAAAAAAATGGAATAAAAGTTCTCTCGAAATCAACATAAATAGTTCTCAAAACGAATCTACACCCGATTGTGTTTAAATAATAACACAATTCACTGAGTAATATTCACTCACTTATTTGTTAGTTAAATAAATCTTTTAAGGGTAGCACTGAACAATTTTTGAGTTAGCTTTCTAAACTAATGTTATTGCAAACACAAAATTGAGTTATATTATCAATTCATTTCGTTATTATGTATAGAATTTAAATCAGTAATGAGTTACTTTATATAATTTTAGTGTTGTAACAAACTCAAAATTAGAGCTACTGTGTACCTATTAATTGTGTTTATTTTTATACGGATTATAAATTGTTACTTTATAAATATTTATTATAATTATTATTATTACTATTACAAATAATTATGTGTTAGCTGGTTCACATTATAGGTTTAATGGAATTGTAGAAACAACCATAACAAGAATAATAATAAAAATAATAGTCATTATTATTACATTATAATATTTATTACTACAACTAATTACACACTATTTGAAATAAAAGTTTGCTATAACAAGTTAAATAAGATAAAGGTTGAAATTATATTTGTAGATAATAACATGACGCAGTATGCAAAGATGTGTTATTATATTATTAAACAATACATTATTTCTAAATTTAACAAAATATGTACTTTGTTGTCATAAAATACTCAGTGGTATTGTCCGACTGATGAAGTTCAAACAGCTCTTTATCGAATACTGTTTAAATCAATAATTTCCAGGTTTGATTTATTTTTCAAAATTTTATAGCTAAGTAGTTGAGGATTAAATGAATTGGTAATCATGGAATGACACACACACGAAATAGGTTTTCTGAAATGAGAAGCAAATCAACAATTTTTTTGTATCGGATGAAAACGGCCATTGTTACTTACCTATTTTTATTACATTTTCATGACACAAATTCTCACTTTCCAGTTTACACCATACTTTTTATGCAAAATGTAATTTGAAAATGTATTTACAAATGCGGTCCATGGTCCATGATCCTATTAGAATAATATACTTACGATTATAGTCCACAGACAGCAGTGACTTGTATCACACATAGCAAACTACAACTGCGTGTACCCAACTTTGTTTTCCCCCTTCCACATACTAAACAACGTGTAATATCTACAACTGTTGGTGGGTTAACTAAGTATTGTGTACATAACCTCATTTCTATGTTAACATTTTAAATGTACTTAAAATTCAGCACCAAATTAATTCACTCTTAAATGAGTTTAAACATACTCAATGATATTTTTTACTGTGTATAAATAAACTCATATTTGGTTAACTTTTACTTGTATCTAAATCGGGGCATAAATGCTCTCATTCGCGAGTGACTTTCACCCTTCTTAAGCCTATGGAATCTTGTCTATTGCAACCCTCATCTCCCGTGTTCATCTAAGTGCTGTGAATTAGTCACTCTACTATTTTAAAACTCGGGATTAGTTTGTTGATAATGCTACATTACCAAATATATATATTTTTTCACATCTCCATTTATTTAGAAAATATTTTCTGTATAACATTTTTTAGATACCCTTCGACCCATATACCCTTCAGGAATACATATTCATTTTAAAATATTTTCTCAAGTATGAACACTGAAAATGTCCTTCAATTTTGGCACGTTGTGTTCCTCTCTGTATGGCAAACGGATTTAGACTCTTGAAATATTCAGCTTACAAAAATAATATCTCTAAACCGATCCAACAAATAACTTTCTAAAGATATGCCATGCGGATTTAAAACATGCTGAATAAAAGGCAAATAGGTTTTACATTTTATATTCCCTGCTTTTGTATTGCATTTGTGAAATACGTAACAACATTTGAAATGCAAAGGAGGAAAGTTTTTCATAACTTTACAAACTTAAAACTAAAATCTGTGTTAATTCATACATTGATTATTTCTTCCGTAGCTTTCTAGAACTTGAAAAGTCGAAACAAAGTTTTGCTTTTTATTTTACTTATGTTCAATACGTAAATCTGCAAACATAAATAAATTGTATATGCCAAGGCGATAAAGTTTAATATAGTGTTTTTAAGTAGTATTATAGATGACTCTATAATTATATAAAATTCCTAAGAATATATTATGATGCTTTGTTTAGTACTGCATCTCAACAATCTTGGAGTTTCGATATTCTACTCTTGAAGAAATAAGCTAAGGAGATATTTTGAAGGTTAGGTACTCGATAAAAACGAAATGGAAGAAAATCTGGTGGAACGAAATCAGAAGAATGGGACGGATACGGAATAATCAGCAGTGATTTCTCGGAATCAGTTCATAAATTATTTCTTTCTTGTACTAGGGGCACATCAGCTTAAGCAGATAGGTACCAGCTTTTTCTCGAGTAGTTGTCTTTCTATTGAGACTAAGCCATTCCATTCTTGGTGTTAACATATAGGCACCAGTTTTTGCCACAAAATAGAATAAAAATGGAGGAATGAAGACATGAGAATTTATTTTGTGCACCTATGAAGATCTACAAGGATTTCTTGATACTTTTCACGATACAAGATCTTAAAATTTCAAGGAGTAGTTATAACATTTTTAACATTAAACTTTCATAAATAGGGCAATTTTATTTACCTCGAGCTAAATAAAACACGATTGTCGTGTATTCAGTAAAATTAATATTATTCGGCTATAATTTGTTCCTCAGAAGATATAAAGTGTATTTCTTAACTAATTTCTCACCAGAATATCAGTTTTCACAATCAGGCATCGCATTACAGAGATATTCACATAATTTAGTTTTTCTTGTGAAATACTATTAAAATTATGGAATTAGCGATATCCCGCAAACAGTAAAAAGGTAATCACTCGATTATATGTGAGAGATTTGTCAATGAACACCCGATATCCTCTATTTTCGTATGATTACTCTTCTACAACACTTGTTCATTATTTTTGACAAGAATAAAAATTATAGTCCTAGGACCATAACAGTACGTACTATTAAAATGTCTAAACAAAATTTGTATTTAAAATTTACTAAAAATACCTGCAGCGAGGTTAGCGCTTCTGACGTCAGACCGCGGAACAGACCGCCAACTGGCGTATTGTAAACGTAGTTTCTAATCTTTTAATTTGAACATAACCAATGACTGAGTCCCCATAGCTTTCTCTGGCATAACTAAAATGTAATTTTTGAAGTAAATTACCTAAGGTGCCAATAAAGCAGAGTACTGTTACAAATAACAAAATAAATAAAAATAATAAAGCTGCAACAAGTGAAGTTTCAAGTGAATTTCTAAATGAAAAATCAAAATATACTAGTGATGTGGGAGCGTTTACAATAAAACTCAGTTAAGCGTTTTCATGGTCTCATGGACCACCTGAAGAAGCAATCCTAAAAATGCAGAAATAGGTCAGATCTCATCTATTGTGGTTGAATTTTTGAGTTCCCACAGTTTCAACAGTGAACTTAGATATTTATAGAATGTTTTCATTAAACCAGGTTAGTAAATTTAGCTAGATTAATTTTTATTTTAGATAATTATTGAATAGAGCTATGTCTATGGAATTGTTCATTAGCATACCTAGATGTTTGGTATCAGAGAGCATACATTGATAGTTATTGTAGGAGATTTAACTTATATTAGCTTAAAATATCTTTCTAATACAGTAAAAAAATAATTTTAATTGTTTATTAAATTTATTATTATTAAAACGTTATAATTAAAAAAAAGTTTTTGGTGTAGTAGATTCTCAATCGTACAGAATAATTTTTGAGTTACTGATAACATTTTTTGTAATTAAAATTAAAAAAATTAAAATGTGGTAGTACCGAAACAGCATTTTCTAAACTAATAAAAATATATGTACTATTAAGTAAAATATTGTTATCAGTACGAAACAATGTTTCCTTTCCCACATCACAAAAATGTTATAATCCGAATGACAGCAATCTTCTGCTACTAAACTCCGCTCCAGAATCATAAATTCGTTATCTTTCATTATAACAGATAAGGCTATGACTATTTCATATTATTATAAATTTGGAACAGTATCATAAAACTACTATAAAACACGCTTTTCCACGCACCTCTAGTGGTAATTTCCTGTCAACAGAGTAAAGTATCTTTGATTTAATACTTATCAGGCAGCATTTTATTGCTCGTTAAGCTTTGTCGTAAAAGTTATGGAGAATAAAAGTTTGGATGTCTATGCATTTAGTTTCCTGAGAATTCGCCAGGTAAATCCTACACAACAGTCAACTAAATATTGGCAATTCCTGTCAACGATATTGGTAATATTTTTGTAGAAATAACTAATTCATATTGATGATTATGATTTATAATTGAATTGCATAAGCAGAAATGACACACGTCCAGTTTTTGGTTAAAATCGGGTTATTGCAGAAATGAATCCATGTAGATAACCGCATGTTACTATGAACAAATAGCATATGCCTTCTATTCACTTTAGCTGCAAACGGTGAGTTGTTTACTAGGTAGGTAATAAGCAAAAATGACAAAAGTTCTGGACGTATGCTATTCATGCGATATATGAAATTGAGACATTTAAAATTCAGCAGTTTGGTGTAGTGGAATCTTATTGGTTTGTTTAAAAAATCTGATTCCTGATTAGCTAGATGGAATCCACCAAAGTAAACCGCTGAATTTAAAAACAGACCCAAATATGCATTCGCTCCAACCAAACAGGTTCTTAAAAATATTCTTCTGTGTGGTCATTCCTATGATAGGCGCTAAATGGTAACTAATATTTCCGAGGACAGAAAAAGGCAGTTCCAGAGCATCATACACATGGAAAAATACAACACTGCCATTTAAAGTTGCCTATTGATTGAGAAAAGCTCCCATCAGTTCGACAAACATGGAAAATATTCGAAAATGTGCAATATTACAACTCAGTATTTCTTTGGCCAATTATACTGATTAAATGTTTAGAATTGTCTTGTAACATTTCTGAAATACAAACTTGTTTGAATAATAATAATTATTACATTTTCACCTTAGACAGAACACCTTAGACCAATGCAGAAAAATGACATATCTATTGTTGAAAACCATCGTAGAAAGTATAAATATTATTTTTAAAATAAAAAAATGTTTCGTTAAATTAGAAATCTCATAATATTATTGTATTTGTTAAAATGAAGCAAAATGTTCTAAATAATAGTAAAATGTTTTTCCCATTTTGCCACAATGTGCTTTTGTGAACCTGTGACTCTTCTGTACACAGAAGATTGATATTTTTGACTCATATAAAATTATTTTCTCGTAAATGTAGGTATAATAATTAAAGCCTGCACTTCGTTTGCAGATCTCAGGTTCGGACTTGGCGACAACCTTAAAGCCGGGTACTCACATACAAACTGCAGCTGTAACTGCAACCGTTACTGCAACCAAATCTGCTTAGTGTAGACGCGTTGCGAACCAAGTTCTCGAGCATCCTTCGAGCCGCTCGCAGCGAGCCGCCAGTTGTCGGTTTTCAGGACGAACACAAAGAGATTTGCAGTTGGTTCGTGGACGTCGATCAGGAGGTTCGTATGTGTGTACGCTCGTTAGTCGCGCAACCAAACAAAAACATGAGTTCGTGGGATGAGGAAAAGGTTTTAGCATTAATTGAAAATTACAAAAATGTGTTGAAACTTCAAAGCTGCAAATAACGAAGATCCACTTCTCTCTTCGTAGATTGCATGGCGCCACCATCTTCGAGGACGTTTCTCCTCAATTAATGCATCTATTAAAATAAATGCAGCACTACTAATCATTTCTCTCGGTATCGACATTGCGACACGAGCTCTCTGCGAACACTGCGGATCGAGAGGTTCGCGAGAAGTGGTTACAAGCATACAATCACGGCGATCTTGATACAGCAACGGTTGCAGTTACAGTTGCAGTTCGCATGAGAGTACCCGGCTTTATATACTCTATTTACATTAAAACTAGTTTAATCTATTTACATAGCATAGCAAGGGCTCGATTCCCGAGTTTAGTGGAACACATTCCCTCAGAAAGTGAAGTAAATTCTTATGAGAAAATGCATGTCTGTATTTTTGACCATTCTCGTTATAGCTATTCGCCATAATAATTGGGGAGTTAATTCACATGGTTTTT
The DNA here is from genome assembly GCA_025584915.1 of Monochamus saltuarius. NCBI lineage: Eukaryota > Metazoa > Arthropoda > Insecta > Coleoptera > Cerambycidae > Monochamus > Monochamus saltuarius. Next base: position 2,849,974 of record CM046725.1, read on the forward strand.
GCGAAATGATTATAATGTTTCAAGAATTGTAAATATACACATAAATAATGACATACTCAGGATTTGTTAAGTGAAATGAATTCCCACTCAAATTTATTTCAAGGCTCGCTCGCTCGCTAGAATTCGTAAAAATTTAGCATACATACATTTTAATTATTTACGGATACCTTCAGTTATTCGCCGTATTGAAGCAGCTGTGACAACATCAGGACATTCAATAAATAATGCAATAAATAAAATTGTTTATTTACTTCAGTTTGTTTCCCAGTTATAAGGACCTAGTGCTGAACGTGTGAAGGAAACAATCGATACCGCTTTGCAGAACAATCCGGAATTTCTTGACTTAAAGTCCCAGTGACCTCTGCGGGCATTGAACACAAGTTTTCGAAACAGAACATTCACAGCAGTTGCTGGTTATTTAATTTTATTCCAGTACTACAAGTGAATGTAGAATATTTTGTAAACTAATAAACTTAATCTGAATAATATTGGATATTATAAATTGCCAGTACAACGTAAGATGTTGATTTTAACTTTAGTTTTAATTGTAGGTATATGTTTGCACGTTTCTACAATCATTAACTTAGTGTCCTAAGTGCACCCCATGATAATGATGTCATCTACGAACGGAGAGTAGGCTTTAGAATAATATTTTTCACACTTTCTTACAACATTGCACTGCATACATTAAACTAGTCTGATATAGATCCGATCCGATATAGATAGATATAATTAAATTGTACCTTAAAAGACGTGCACTTGTATAATACATGTTCATATATCACCAGGATTGAAAATTCAACTCAATTATGAATAAAGTATCATATATATCTATATTCGGTGAAAACGTGTAATTTCACATATTGTCGTTTTATTACGAGTCGGTTTTTGCAAAGGAATTAAAAGAAAACAGCATAGGTTCCTGAATGTACGGTCTACTTACGAGTAGGTATGCTGGATATGTTGATTTATTAATTGTGTTCTCCAAAGCTGCAGAACTATGTACTCAGAGTTATGAAGGTAGTTTGTATAATGAGGTCATCTTCACTACCAGCATTCCTGTGCATAACAATCAAGTGTTTACTGCAACTGAGATCTTACATTGTTTCTAATTATTTCCAAAGTGGTTCAAGAAGCCAACAATTGAAAAAGTTAACGTAAAAAGCACAAAATTTGCTACACTGAGAAAAGAATCTTGGAGCAACAGCTTTCTTGATGTTAACTTTTTTATTGTTGCCGCAAGAACAAAGACTGTCGACAATTTACTACTTAATTCAACGATTTCTCATGTTTGATGTTAAATCAGCCTCATAATTTATTACATCTATTATACGTGTTATAATTTTATATTAACTATATTCTTTACTTGGGCACAAGTTTTGATGATTCAATGATTTGTCTTTATTGTTTTTAATTTCATTATTGTTTGACATCAAATTACACCGATATTTAATGAACTTTTATTTTGTTTGACTTAACGGTTCCAAATTATAAAATTAATAATTTATAATTAATTTCCTCCAAACAAAAAAACTTTAGTTTCAAAGTATAAACTATTTAAATATAACACTATGAAATGCTGATTCAAATATCTAGCCTTTTACTTGAAAAGAACTTTTGTTGGCGCTGTCCTCCTCGATAGATGAACAGACTGACAGTCGTAGTGCAAGAGCGTTTGTGGTTGACCGGAAAGGGGGTACGAGGGTGCCCAGCTCTACAAGGTGTTTGGGCATACAGCAATTATGTGGGTGGAGAATAGTAATCTATCTCAGGTCCGCACACCCGAAGCCATTTACCCTGCCAATATTGGCACGCATTATAACATTTAAAAACTGTTAGCTACTGTTAAGACAAGCACAACATTTAACCTTTCCGAATGTTAGATTAACAATATGATGTTTATATAGAACAGTTTTGTAATTGTTGTTTGAAATCCTTATTTCAGTTAACAGAATCAACATCTTGGATTGAATGAATCCATTTTTAGATTTCTCTAAGCAGTAGTTTCGTCGGAATAACAAATTGACATTTTTAAAAGGTTAAGTGAAGTAGTTTTCTGATTCGCCATACATAACCATGTAAATGTGTCAATATAAGAGTTTTTCAATAAATTGAAGTTTTGGCACGTTTCTGGATAGCATTATTTACTGCAAATGCAATGAAGTTTGGTTTGGTTTTATCAAAAGTGAAATTGACAATCTACCAACAATTGAAGAGTGTCAACAAAATTCAAGTATTCGATCAGCGGGATATTTCTATAGACATGTAATACATAGTAACTGTATTATAAATTTTATAGCACCCTTGATTAATTTGGATACGTCTAGTTTTATTGCTCCTAGAATTATTCAGAGTTAGTTTACATTTGCATTTTACAATTTATACAAGAAAATGTATGTTGTTGGTTCAGATCGTGTTGAGGTTTGAGTGTAACAATGCATTTATATCAAATTTATTATATTTCGTTTATATGAACACGTGGAAAGTATAATTATTGAAGTATGAGTATAATCTTAAAATGTCTAAATGCAGTAATTTTTGTATTTACTGGTAAATATTGCAAATCCTTTTCATTAATTTTTAAACGACTGGGAAATTTCAATAAAGGATTACCTTACTTTCATGAAAACTCTAAAAAGGTGAATAGGAGGAGGTATAAGTTTGATAATTAATTCACCGGATTGTTAATGCGACTAAAATATTGAGTTTATAATAAGTATGATCCTTTTCCATTATAAAATCATCCTCTCTTCGACACGCCACAAATCCATCGATCAATCGCATTACCTTTAATCTCCACCTTTTATTCAGGACAAGTATGTAAAAAGGATCCCTCGTGGACACATTTCCATTAAATTCTACTCTTTTTGTGGCGAGAGTTTGAAACACAAATTGATTACCTTCAGCCAGTCCTGGTGGAAGAGTAACTTTATGTAGTTATTCCAAATCGATAGCATTAGTAGAAATGTACGCTTTCGAATGAACATTTGTTTTGAAGAATGTAATGATAAATACAATGACTGCAACTATTCCATATTAACAGGTATAGTGGTAAATTTGATGTAAATAAGTAAATAAATATTGAAAGTAGAAACAGACCGATCGGCACTAGTACCGTCAACTAAAATGTAGCCCCAATTCCTAACCTTGTAGTACTTCAGCTAGAACCGATCATAATGGTAGGAATTTAATAATAAACATGCCCCATGGTCAGGTAATTTACGTAGTAATATCCAACGAAGGACTTAGATAGTCCAAAACCTCAGATTATGTAACCTGTGTTTAATATATTTGAACTGAGAATGCCTGAAATTTGAAAATAATTCATTTCTTAATAATTAAGAATCTGTAGGTCATAGACCAGTGACTTCGAACCTTGCACATGACACATAACAAGTACAAGTTTACGTAACATATTTAAATGTTCATAGTTCTGATAAAGAGACCAATATGGCTCTCGAAACTCTCAACTCTCAAGAGTCCCACATCGACGTCATGGCAACAAACCCATAAATGCAACCAATGGTGCAACTAATTAAAAAATGAGATTTGTCCACTGAGTAGTTAGTTTCACACAATATTGTTAATACCTGAAAATATATGAGGTTACAAAATCAGTAATGCACAATTTTACCTGTTGACCAGTCTCAGAGACTATATTGCAGTAGCTGGTGATATTGTGATAAGTGAATAGTGATATTTGGTAACTATAAAAATTATTATACCAATAAATTGTCATGTTTAATTTAAATTCATTGAGAGGTTAAAGTCACTTTTGACATTGTCGATATTTAATTTCAAATAATTTTTATAGTTAAATATTTGACTCAACTTAAAGGCGGCCACCTGAAAAAGCAATCTTAAAAATGCAGAAATAGGTCAGATCTCATCTATTGTGGTTGAATTTTCGAGTTCCCACAGTTTCGAAGATGAACTAGAATGTTTTCATTAAACCAGGTTAGTATATTTAGCTACATTATTTTTTTTTAGATAATTATTGAATAGAGCTTTGTCTGTGGAATTGTTCATTAGCACACCTAGATGTTTGGTATCAGAGAGCATACATATGACTTCATTGATAAGAATTGTAGGTGATTTGATATATATTAGCTTAAAATATCTTTCTGATACAGTAAAAAATGTTACAAAAGCTAATAATAAAGAACATATGGGTAGATAATGTGGGTGTAATTCAATGCTAGTTGGGGCTTTAGTCTGCAGTGTAGTTAGTTTCACAATATTGTTAATACCTAGAAATATATAAACAACTAAAACGCATTAAGTTAGGGGTTGTAAGTATTGTTGCTAGTCTGTTACATGAAAAGTTCTCTGCAATTTCATAATAAATTGGGTAAAAGTAAACAGTTCGGAAGCCGTATATTTTATTATCACATTATTCCTGAAATTTTCTAATTTTATTACGTAAAACACATATAGGTACTTGATTTTTCCTTAATAATAATGTAAATTAAAAATTTGTAGTAAATATTATGTAAAAAGAGTAAGACATGAAAATTTGCAAATATCAGTTTGTATCAATTTTTTCTATGTGATAAACTACCAACACAGATAATTCCTGCAAAGAACCTACGTTTTTATGAATACTCCAGATATTGCTTGATTAGACACTGGACCCATCGCTCCTGATATTTGAAATGCTAACAATGTATTCAAAAAGAAATCCGTACAAAAGCAAACGGGTGATAAACCGAAAACCAATACAGCTAATGTCATTTTTATCTGTGCGACCCAACAACGACATTGCAGGATTTATTGCGATACCTATAAAAGTATCATAAAAATAAACTTCAGGGTATCATTCGTTAACATAAATGATTACTTTTCTCCTCTACGGAATGGGAAGACTTTGTTGTAATTTATTGTTCGAGATTATTTTTAATAGAAATGTCTCGTCCGCAGACATGTTTTATTATATATATATCTATGGGCAGCTGACAGATAAATCTCTAATTTTTATTTCCGCGTTAACTAGATTTCAATTACATTTTTATTATTTTCAAATTGTGGTAAAACTTAGTGATCAATAAAATACACACACACATAATGTTAACACACTTAAATTTAAACTGGAAAAAATAGGTAATAAAATTAACAAATTTCAGGAATGATTGATAGTACAATGTACTACACTGGAACTATGAACTCAATTTATTTGGAATTTTACAGAATTTATCATGTGTTTCTTATTTCCCATCTGTTGCACATACGCAGATGAACATCAATTTAACCTTTAATCTAATGCGTGTTAGTTGTGTTAAGGTGTGGTATATAAACAAGTAATGTTCATTAATAAGAACTTTTTGTGGGATATTTGAGTAGTATAATATTACGTTTGCCAACGGGTGCACTAGTGTTGAAGAAATAACTGAACACAACAAGAAGACACGACCAAATAATATGTTGTGTGTTGACACTGCTGGCGTATTGCAGTTATGTTATGCACAACCAGTCGGGATACAGAATATGGACGTGTTAAATTAACACAGTGTAAGATAATTAAATTTTATTATGGTAATAGTAATATAAACACATTTTGTATAAATTCTATAAAATAACAAAAGTGAACTGGAAAATTTTATCAACACAACTTTATAACGTAATAATAATAATTTTAAATCTAAGAAATAAAAAATGTTTGGATGTATACAATTTTGTTACTCAAATTGTAAAAAGTATTATGAATGTCATGTGGTTTCCATTGACTGATTTAATTAATGTCAGTATTAATTCTGATTCTCTCTTTCCAAATTCTATTAAAATAACTAAAAAGATATACCTATTTATAAAAAATGATATTATGACTCCTATAATCATAGACCTATTTCTGTGATTCCCTATTAAGCAAAACTATTCGAATCTTTATTGAGTAGGCAGATTGCTAATTACTTTGAATGTAACAAATTGTTTAATTCCTGCCAGTACGATTTTCGTAATAAATGTTCCAATACTCTAGCTATAGATAGGTTGATAACATTTGTTAATGATGGTTTTGAGCATGGTGAATACGTATGTTCTCGGTTTTTAGACCTAACTAAAGCATTCGATTGTGTTTCTCATAATATGCTAACAGATAAATTAAAATTGTATTAATTTGACGCGGACAGTACCAATTTTATGAAATCATACTTTACAAATCGATAGCAATTTGTATTTTACAATGATGTAAAGTCATATAATAAAATATGACATTCCACAGGGATCAGTGTTGGGACCTACACTGTTTTTAATCTATATAAATGGTTTTATGGATTGTTTAGATGCTAATATCTTAAACGTGCTGTTTGCTGTATAACACTAAAAAACAACAACTGGCAGCATTTAAAGAAATTAAATTTAAAGAAATGCTGGCTTAGGTTTGTGGTACCCCCAAAAACCTTGATATATTTTTTGGATAATTTGCATGTGGTAATGGTGATTGTTTTCCGATTTTTGAAAATAATTCAATGTCACAGATTTTCTTTTGGAAGATGAACTCATTTTTCAAAGTAAATAATACTAATTTAATAGTACCTAATCTATTCGTACCGTACTCTTTAGTATAAGTATTCTAATCACGCGATTACTTAATCCGATTATTAAATCGGGAGATTCCAATTATGAAATTCGGCCATTTTGCCTATCATTATTAGAAGCTATGAATTATAAATTAATTTTTTTATCAGCTTTAGGAACACTATATCTCGGAAACGACGTTCTTGGAACCATATGGTTATTTAACAAAATTACCTTGTTTATAATCAGAGAATACGCCCCCTAGATTTTCTGCACGTAATAAGGAAACACAATCTACAAGTACTTCTTACATTTAAATTACACTATTTCTATTATTAGGTTAATTTTTATTTAAATCTATTTCAATGATTTATTTCTACATCTATGTATCTCGGATCACATAAAGAAGAATCGCTCTCGCAGCGTCAAAACATTAGTCAAATTTATTTCCGTCAGCAGGTAAAAATTGTTTTGCTGCTATATATAGAATTTAGAAGCGGCAAACACAAAGAACGTGTATTATGATATATTGCTACAGTTACATTTTCCACATTTTATATTTCATTTCACGATTTCAATCCAATTCAATTTCAGTTCAAATCATGTTTAACCTTATGCCATCCTTTCTTTGTAGCTTAAAATTGATTTGCTCTCATTCCTGAAACGCCAAACCAGAAATATCGGGAAGTTAACGTTTTTATTCCGGTTGTTATTTTAATTCCTCTTTGAATCGGTAATCCTACTACCCAGTTTGATTAATAATAATAATAATAAACTGAAATATAATGTTTTTATTCCATTACTTGCACATATGCCAGTCAATTTAGTGTATAGTAGACTATATGCTATGAATATTCATGAATTCATGAATATGAGAGCAAATATTTCACTTCATGCCCAGCATTTGCGTTTTATATACATATAAGTGACAGAGAAAGGCAAACATCTATTTTCGGTGAGAGAAATTTCTTGAAGGACTAACAGATCCTTACGTACCACAGTCAGGTGTTACCAGGCGTGGATCAAGAAGGCCGTGGACAAAGGGCGAGAGACACCGGTCGTCGTAAAGAAACCACAAAGCAAAATAGAAAGTAAACTTTTAGCTTACTATTACATGTATGTTACAGTATTACAGCCGAAATGCGCGAATATCGTAGCACCTTTTATTCCTTTTAGTTTTCTTATCATAGATAAAATAGGTCAAAATATATATCCTTATATGTAAGGAGTCTATCACAATGCTCTTTGATCGCAAACCAAAGTTTCTCTAAAGTGCAGACAATACCGATTAAAAGATAATGAATTCTAGAAAACATATGTTTAAGTACAATTCATTTTAAACGAGTGGACCATGAATAATTACCAAACTAGACATATAACACTAACCAACAATATAAAAAAAATTAGAAAAAACATTTAGAAAAAACTTATTTTTGTAAAGGTAATTAGCAACTGCACCTAGCAAGATAACAGCTTTTTTATATATTTTTAGGTATTAACAATATTGTGTGAAGCTAACTGCTCTGTGGAATAAATCCCCGACCAGCGTTGAATTACACCCACAATATCTACCCATATAATCTTTATTATTAGCTTTTGTAACATTTTTTACTGTGCAAACACGGAATTCCAGGAAACAACTACTCTGCAGGCTAATGCCACGACCAGCATTGAATTACACCTGGAAAACCTATAGCAACAGCTAGAGTCATTCGTCAGAAGCCCACCAGACATATACCGGTTTCGAGCTTATTAGCTCTCATCAGTATGCCATAGGTAAGGTATCCGACGAATAATCCCAGCTGTTTAGTCTGTCTAACCCGACAGAAGGGACCATGAGTACGCGGTGTAGAACTAACTACATCTATTGGCCATTCGCTACTCCATGCCGGACTGAAAATGTCACAGACACGAAGCGTTCTACATGCAGTAGACACCATTGAAAGCTGTCGACCTTTATCGCGATCGGCGAGAAACGATATTTCTAAGTTCACTTTTGAAACAGTGGAAATTCGAAAATTCAACCACAATATTATAGATGAGATCTGACCTATTTCTGCATTTTTAGGATTGCTTGTTCAGGTGGCCTCCTTTAAGTTGAGTCAAATATCTAACTATAAAAATTATTATACCAATAAATTAAAGTATATATATAATTATTAATTCGATTAATTAAGGAATAGTAATTCAACAACATTTCAGAACTAATAGGTTTTTCATACCAATTTGTTATAATTTTGGTGTGAATTCCTTTTTAATACAATATCCAATTCATATAAAATGTTGTTATTATTTTCCATTTCAATAGTAAATTGTATATTAGGGTTAAATGAATTAAATAAACTCAAAGTATAGTCTGCCTTATCTTTAGGTATTGAAAGGATCGTGTCATCCACATACATTTTATATTAAAAGGGCATTTAGATATAACATTGTCTAATAAATATTCCTTACCGATTTCGCAAGAATGGGGCTTGAAGGTCTACCCTACCCAAATCAGTGAAAATGTCCATTGTAAAACTTGCATATTGACTTATAACATCTCATTTTAAAGTAATGCATTCGACAACTAAAGACTACTCTGCAAGATTTAGGTATATTAGTAAATAAACTAACCACATCTAATAAGCTAACCAAAATGTAATCATGTGGTAAAGTCAAATCATTCAACAAATAAACTATTTCAGAATTTTTGACAGAAAATTTAAAAGAAGTAGTAATATTAGATAAAATTTCAGTTACAAATTCTAAAAAAATATATGAAGGAGGCTGAATACATGGGATAATTAGATTATTCATTTTCACCAAAATATCGTTCATTATATTTTAGAGAACCGCACTTGCTTAGAATGAAAGCACATTCGCACAGTTCTTAATAAAAAAGGAAGAAATAATCGTTTCATCACTCTATCCTTAATTTACAAGGATGGCATTAAAATTAACTGCAGAAATTTGTTAGAAACATGTGATCCAGTTTCTGCCGTTATTTATTTATCCCTGTAGAAAATCCCTAAACAAATTACTGCTCTTACTTCTACCCTTTCCAGATATTTTTACAGAGAAGGGTCATAAATCTCAGACGTCAGCTACATCCTGCTACGATATAACTTTCTCCCTATGTTTTGCCTAAATTATACAATTCTAAACAAGGGACTACAACTGGCACTTTAGACGCGAGCAAAATTATGCTGGTAAATATATCACAAAAATTCGGTTACAATTTATCGCGTTAGTGTGTCTCTGAACACCAAATTCTGTGTGAGCCAATGAGTTTTGAATGTCTCAAATTCTTATTAAAATAAAACTGCTGGTTTTTAATATTCTGCATTAGAGATGCCACATTATGTATGCAGAATCTACTATTATATTAATATATAGGTGGTACAAACTATCAGAAGTTAACAAAAAATGTACTGTCAGGACCGCTAGTTCTGCGGATGATCCGGTTAGAATCATTTTGAAGGTTGAATAGCCCAATCAATTCACAACTACAGTAGTGGCAGTGGAGAGGAAATTGATAAACCTCTAATTTTATAACATTTAGTTAATTTTTAGAAGCGGTATAAGTAAACTTAGTTTAAAGTTTTCCAAGACAATCACGTAGGGAATGAATTTGTGTGTATAGGTGGTAAATAAATATATGGTATTCAAAGAGAAAAGAGGAAAGATTTGGAACGACTAGGTAAAGTATTGTTGATATGTCGATAAAGATGTACAGCTGGGGTGGCTTTAGCGCTTTCCGCGGTTTACAAAGTTGTTTTATAGTTCAGGGTATGGATGCTAAAAATACGGAAGAGCGGTTGGTATCTTTCATCGTTTTCGAATAACAATGCAATTCTTTATTTCGTCAAAAATTGGCATAATTTTTTATCTGTTATTTTACACTAGATAAAATATATTTAAAATAGTTTAAATACTCTACAAACATATTTTGCAATATGACAGTATATTTTGCAGTATGATAAAAATAATTTGCAGTTTACTTTTCGTTTATTACTTCTAGGCAAAACTTCTTTATTCTTATTTGAAATATCATGAGTATTTTCTTTAAAAAACTAAGTAAGGAAAAGAATAACGAAACCTCACATATGACAATCTATTTCCACTTTTTTACATATGTAGAGGAGCATCGCAAGTAATACAAATGATAGATAGCGGCAAGCTATTTTACTACTCTTAAAATTTGTAATAAATTAGAGGATGCTATATATAAACAAAAAGTTGCGGTCATATTTCAAAGAGTCGTTTTGCAAGTGCTTGTAGTATGTTTAAACCGGTTCAGGCGTAATTCAATATTGGCCAAAACATTATCCCGCAGAGTGGTTGTTTTCCGAAATCACATTTTGACAAATACACAATCGCCGATGTCGACACAGGTCGTGGCTTTTACAGTGTTGTTATTTTCTGCTAGTGACCATATTCAGGTATTCATTGAGTAGCCAGTGACCGCTAGATGTAGACACGTGCTACGTATCGCTTATGTTTAAAGATCGCCCTGTATATAACTCGAACGTAAATAAATTAATTTATTTCAAAATGTTCAATAATGATCATGCTCATTTATTCAATCATTTTTATGGCAAAAAATTAAACGATAATATACTAGGACGAAAAATAAAAGTCCCAGGACTTTAAGGAAATTCCATGGTAACCCACATATTACGTATTATCAAGCATCATCCATTTTGATAAGTGAATGTGAATAAAACACTAGAAAAATGCACAACGCCAAGTACATTTTTCTTATGTGATTTTTTTTTTGAAACCATTGCTACGATTAAGTATATTTAGCTTACTCATAACCAATTCAAATTTCCATCAATTAACAAAAGTCACAAAAATATTTATCATTAATTTGATTATTTCAATACTTACTTTGAATGCAGCAAGCAATAAAATTTACTCATATCTAGCTGAAAGCTTCACTTTGTCAGAGACACATAAATAATTATTACGTACAAGTCATATGTATTTTAATCAAGTTATCTACGTCAATTTCCCTTGTGTCGTCATAAGCTTACTTGATGGCAAATTTTATTTTGTAGGTATCTGAGATTGTAACATTCTGTTAGCGGGTATCCGCCTTTGAGATAAGACATTCATAATTTATTTCTTTTATATAAATCTTGATATTTAATGTATTCCTAGAGGTCTGTCTGTCCTGTTTACAATAGTTAGGAACTAGTTTGAAACTGTCAAAAGTGTTCGCCTCACTACTTCTTGAATTACATGCACGGAAACACATCCACAACTTAAGTGGTCGAATATTTCAGTTCGAACAATTTAAAACCAATCCCTAACTTTTGTGGGAACAACTCTTATATAACTATAAATCGACGGTAGTTAAATCTGGACTTCATTGAGGTGAATCTCTTCTCTGCGAGATATAACTGCCAGGGAACAGCTCCTTCATGATTAGAATAGATTCATTTGAAATGTGGTCCCAAATCCTGTTATCTCGTCTGTTATATATCATTTTTGTAAATGTAACCTTTACACCCCTGCAATAATAATGATTCATATTTATGTTAGCTCACGCAGAAGGGAGAAAAATTAGGGGCAGTAAATTGGATCACGTAGAAGCACCTATCAAAGATTGTTTTATAGCTTTTTCAGCAAATATAAAAAGAATCGTCTCAGTAGAAACGATATACTGCTAAAGGAGCTAAAGGATTTGAAATTAGAATAATTTTTCTAGTATCTGTAAAGACAAATGGGCAGTATGTTCTATATTTCCAAGAAAATGTCAAAGAATAAATTGAATAATATTAAGAATATCGGAATTTGAATACGCAAGACCATCAATCCAGTTTTATTCAAAATTATTTTAGTTTATTTTACTTCAATTGCATGAAAATATTGTTGTAACTAGTATGAAAAAGTAGAGTGGGCAAAATTGTAACATTTTATCTACTATAAATTTTTGTCATACTGTCATAAAAGAAGTTTTTAACTTGTATCTAATTACAACCATTTTTAAGACAATATGGATAAACACACGTGAAGCGAAGTAACTACATCTATCTCCTTTTAATTTTATCCTTTTCTAACCTTAACAGATAGTAAATATTGACTGGAATGAGAGTGAAATTTTAACCTCACTGCGGGATTGTTAGATTAGAAATAACAAGTCCACGGTTTGTAACACGTTAAATATATTAATAAAGATATAACAACTGGGAAAGAATGTTCCACCAATACAGAAGTCTGGACGGATGTTACGCGGAAGACGAGCGACAGGTAACTGCCGTGGTTTTCCACCGGACCTCTCGAGGAAGGTCTCGGGGGCTGGTTAATCTCTGACCATCTCTTTATTTGATTATAATTGGACTCAGGTCAGAGGGTATTTTAATGGTTTTATTGGCATTGATTTGTTTATTGCTTTAATGCAAATGTCATTAAATTGTAATTGTAGGGATCACAGATGTAGGTCGGTGACCGGTGTCGGTGACCGCTACACTCACTTTTCACTTTACTTAACAGAATTCTCTGTCAAGGTTTTGGTCATATTTTGGTTTATACTCAGAGCTTAAAGTACCTCTTTCATATATGTTTCAGAAGCATTGTATTTCTAAAAAAATATGAGGTAGCCACCCAAATAATTATTACGGGAGAAAGTACTACTTCAAGTCTTATTTAAAAAAAAACTACCCCAGGTACTTCATCAACGACCACGAATTGGGAAAATAACAAAAAGGAACTGATTTCCATCAACAGTGCCAATATTTCTTCAAGGGAATTCTCATTAGTAATTTTACTAATTGTACGATAAGTTTTAACAATAGCTATTTAGTTATTGATGTTAATTTAAACCTCAATTTAAACTGTTTTCAATTTTTATACATAAAAATGAGTAATAAAAAATCTGTTTGAAAGAAAAGCATTATTACATATTTTTGGAAGTTTATGTATCAATAAAAGAAGTCTATATGTCATAGTCAAAGGTCGATATGCAGTCTCTTCCCGGAATAACTGGTTTATCGTAGGTTTGACCATAGCCTTCGGGCAAACCCCGAAATAAATTCCAATTTCGATCTTTGATTAATGTACTTTTAGTTTTAGTCAAACCTAGAATTTTCTAACTTTTCAGTCAAACGTCGAAAGTAAAATAATCTGTTTCGGGCTTTGCCTAGTCGATCCTAGAAGCGACTGGCAAACTCAGACAAACGTCGATCTGTAGGGACTGTACTCTAACAGGTTTAAACAGGTTTATACGTCTCTTGCGGTGTTCCGATAAATTATTTTCTCATTTCTTTTTTGGACATTGAGCGTGCGGATGTGTATGATTAAAGATGTTACTGAAAACGTGGATGAAAAAGCTTTAAAAGTGAAGTTTAAAGAGAAAATTACTAATTTGAATAAAGATAAGTGTTCATTTCACATAAGAAATAAACAGATGTATGAGCAGATCTAACGTATTGTGCAACTCTAAATGTCATAATTCTTCACCATGTAAGAATAAAGACTAATTTAAAAAAAAATTAAAATTAAAAATGTCGTTTAATTAATACCTAATCTAACAAACTAAGGCATTCTAATACCTAATGGAAGTTTGACTGGTCAAACCTCGATTTTATGAATTTGAGTTTCGACATTTGCCTGATCAAATTAGTCTATCCTAGGTTTGACGAAAATTCTGTAGTCAGAGGCCGAAAAATGTTATTGGTTTGGGCTTTGACTAAGGCTTCAAGTCAGACCTGAGGATTGACTAGTCAAACCTAGGAGCGCCGAAGCTTCGAGATTTGCCTATAACATGTACACTAGTCTTACAACTATTTGAAGTTTCTATTTGTTTGCCTCCCAGGGGAGCCAAAGTATTTTCCTCCCGAGGGATAAAAAGTGAAATGAGGGAGTAAAACAGTATTTTCCATGTAGGGAGTAGAAACAAGTATTTTCTCACGTCTAAGGTAAATTGATTGATTAAGGTGAAATTGATTTAATTTACGTAATTTTTGTCCAAAGAAGTTACCCTTAAAGCGGCCTATTCTTTACTGAACGCCCTGTATAAACGACCGTTTAATCATTTTTTATCTTAATTTTAATAATATTATGCTAAAATTTTATTGACAATAAATTGATCAAGTACCTCAGAGCTAGTCGAGGAAAGCCGTTAAAGTTTTATTACATGTTAAAGGCAACTTTTATTACCCCTTCGTCTATTGTACATCGACCGTTTCCAATTTGAGCAGGTAAACTAACCGAGCCTAGCTTTACTGCCTGAGGATGTTCTCGCTACTATGTCTTGACTTAAATCCCAATCTGGGCTTTGCATCCCAAAAATAAAAGCAGAATGCTAAGAAATCATTCATAGAAAAGTGTGAGAGTGTCAGATAGGAGCGATTTGCGCTGGCCCTCATTATTGGCTGGCGAAATTGGCGACATGCCATTGTCACTGCTGCGATCGAACGGAAGAGGTTCAATCTGTGACGTCATGCCTCACAGTGGCGCACCCGGCTGAGGTTAACTTAATTACTCGAAAATATACGGAAGGCGATCGCGGCTGACGTCGAGTCTTGGGAACGTGCTCGACGAAGGGGTCTTTTAAGTTTATTTATAGCTTGGGAGATCCAGATTGCTAAGTAACGGATACATAATTTTATTTGGTTTCGGAGATTTTTGAAATTGTCCTGGGATTTATATTACTTATTTGATTTACTCTTATACAGGGCGATTCACAACTTATATAATTTTTTTTTATAAATTCCTTATAGTTTCCAAGAAAAAAATTATTTAAGTTGTAGTAGTTTCAACCTTTACATCGCTGGGCTACTGTAGCCTCTAGCCAGGCGATTCGGAATATTGAAATCCGATTATCCATAGTGTTAACGTTTTTGTGATGCGAGTCTTTATATGGGTGAGTGGTTACGTGTATACAAACTGGGACTTGATAAATATCGTTTTAATTTATGGTGAAGTGTAAATGCTTTAGCAGAACGATTTCCCGTTAAACATAATAATAAGTTTATTCCCCAACAGATTACAAACCCAATTACAGGGCAATTATAAAAAACAATTTGTAATCGAAATATACAACAAAAAAAGTACGTTATAAGTATAACAAATATATATGTGTAGATGGCTATCAAGGTTCTAGTTGATGAATTTAATATTAGAACAATTAATAATTTGTGAAAGAGTACTAAAATTAATACCTATCACAAGTATCAGATATCAAATTAAATTTTCTGCACATATCACGGAGATTTCAAAATTATGTTGGTTGTAGCAGCTTGACAGCAAAATGTTACATTTTGCCTAGAACTTGGAAACAGTAACGTCTCGATAGCAACAGACAATACAAATTATTGATAATTATTATTAAAACACTTTTGTAATTCACATAATTGCCTTTGTAATATTGTGCAATCATGAATATCTTTAATCATAGAAAACATCTTTAAATCATCTTTCTCGCTATTTATAACATTAACAATGTTAATAAATAGTACAAATAGTACAATTCGAACCCTGTGGTACACCACAAGTAGCTAAGAATACTGTTGATTTATGACCAAGGTATGCAACAAATTGTGTTCTGTTATAAAGATATGATCTAAAAAAATTACATAAATAGGGGCTAAATCCAAGAATTTTTAATTTATGCAGAATTTCATGATCGATGCGATCAAAGGCCTTTATAAAATCAGTATATATGACATTCACCCGCCCTTGATTATCAAGTTCATTGGCAATATACTGAGTTATGCTACAAAAATTCGATCGTTTCTCCATAAATCCGTGCTGGTATGGTGTTACTAATCTTTCGAATATTGGATATAAATACGATTGTACAGCACGATTTAAAAATTTATATCGCTCTGTAATTATTTATAATCGATCTATTTCCACTTTTTAAAATAAGACATAATCTAGATAATTTCCATAACTCTGGAAACGTAGCAGTTTTTTAAGATACATTATAGATAATTGAGAGTGGTTTAGCTAATAATAATACACGTGCACAATCCTTAACAAAAACATCGTGACCAGATGTCATTTTGTTTATTAACTTGGATGTTGCAAGAATAAATTCAGCTTCTGATATTCATACATAGCGTGTTATTTAAATAATATAATAACATGTACCAAATGCAGCTACTTTTACCGAGGTCCAGGGCGTCTACGGCGTATTATAGCAGTGTGGCGTACCATACGCGAGGCTCAGTTATATCCATGTACAGCGTGTCCAAGTATTAATACTAAGGTTTATGATATTATTAATATTAATTTTAAATGTTTAGTTAACCAAATAAACACTTATTCTAATAACAAATTGATTTTTATTTCGAACATTTTGTTTGTCCTTGTAATTTTTAAACTATAAATTAGACTGTTTTTCTTTTTATTGCAAGGTTTTTGGTTTCACAACAGTCATCAGTTTTCTATAAGCATTTTTAAATTTATCGTTCATTTAAGATGTAATGGGTTCTTTTACTAAACACTAAGTTTATTTTTGAAATTGTTGTAATTTTGCATGTATTTGAAGTAATGGGTTTTTATCAGGACCTTTGGGTATTTTGAGTTGTCCGCATGCAATACTTCCTTTGTTTTTCACACATTGTCTTGGCAACTGGTTTCCAAAGTGTTCTCAAACAGGATCTGCGTCATCATTTCGGTGCGTAATTTGCTATTTTATACGTACTTCTTCTAGAATTGTTCATGCTTATCACTAGATTTTTACAATTTTTATGACTTATATTAGTATTTACATACAATTTTCTCAAAATAAATATTTTGAGCTTATAAATCTTCAAAGGATCATCTTATGTATTAAAATATTGTTTTTTATCAACATTGTAAGTAATATATTCCTCTATAAATTTAAATTTAATAAATATCTTGATATTATTCATTTCTAACATTCCATAAGGCATTTTCTTGCTAGTTTTATTTAATTTTGAATGTCTACTATATTAATTATTTTTATTTATTCGTCTCATTACAAATTTTTAATGTTTTGTATGATTAATTCTTTAGTTTTTTGTGCCTTTTTTTTTCTTTATAATTGTCATTTTTTTATTGAATGTTTCTTGTAAAATGAATTTGACAGAATATTTTATTATATGAAATTAATATTGTACTTATTTTTCCTATTATTCTTTTAAATTGTTCTTCTTTGTTTTTATTTCGATATGGGTACATCTAGTGGGTCTAATTCAAGGTTGGTCGAGCATTAGTCCGCAGAATAGTTAGTTTAACACAATATCATAGATACATAATAAAAAATGTATAACAAAATTATTCAGCATGGCAAAAAAACAATAGAATAAACTAAAAATACTCTTATTTCCTGAACTTAGATATCTAAATGCAGTTGTTCAGTTCAAATTTTCGAAAATTGGGCGTTCTATTTTCTACTTATTGTTTTATCTTCTTCGAAAATATTTGAAAGCACGTAAAACTGCCAAAGTTACTCCACCCCGTAGAATTCAATTTCCAGTTACACCAAATGGAACGGAAAATTTGAAGCTTGAAATCCCCATCTGTAGCACCTAACTACATTTAAAAAATGAAGGATTATCGAAATATAAAATAAATTTCCCGGTTAGAGCGTTACATGAAAATCCGTTTACAAAAACTGAAGCAAATAAATTAAATTCAACCATGCGTGAAACTGAATATGTGTACTATAGATGCAATATATTAGGTAATGAAAATATCAAACAGTGTGAAGCAAAATTGAAGCATATTTTCAACTATGAGCAAGCCCATTTACATTTGTAACAAGTGAAACGAATTTTATCTCGATATAAAGTTAAACGAGTTGACACAAATTGGGAACTCAAAAGTGCACTTAAAGCACAACTAAATTCTTGCATGTAATTATGTTAAATAAAATTTGAACCTTTCTGAACATGACTAAGTGCTTTTTGTTAATACTGGTGTCAGCTACAAAATCCTCATTGTACTAACTTAGTTTTCAAATTTTATTAATGTAACTTTCCTTTACACCTTTTAAGGAAGGTATGAACCGATGGTTTTGACTACATTAATATTGCTTTTTTCCAGGAAATTTTAATACTGTTTTGTTTAAATAGAATCTGAATTTACTTTGACGTTGGTTTACTACTTATGTGGGCATATTACTATTAAAAATCTAAGCTATTAAAAAGATTGGTCTCCAATTATCTCCGCCCAAACATTTACAGATAACCGAACTTGATACCCACTTTCTATTACAGCAGGAGAATTTTCATCCGACCAATGATGCGGTAACTGAAAACTCCATTTTTTAAAATTCAGCTTAATCAGGACATAAAACGTTATCCAAAAAAGGCATTCGCTGGCATGGAATTGTGCCGTTTGAATATGGTATGGATACAGGATTGGGTATGAAGAGTAAGCCATACAGTCTGACGATTCACATTTTCTTGTAATGCAATTCTTCTTACAGAAGTTCCTGGATTTTCCAGCTGCTGCAATACGCCGTGGACGCCCTGGATCTTTTACGATTCGGTTGCAAATTTCCCGTCTCACGCTCGCGTTGCACAACTGCTGTAAAAGTAGCTGCATTTGATATATTGTCTACCGGGAAATCGTTTTGTGTGGAGATTAGAAGCTTCTAAAGCATTTTGTCTTACTCCACCATAAATTAAAATGATATCCATCAACTTCGAGTTGCTATACACGTAATAACTAATGTCATCACTGTTGCAAAAACGTTAATACTAAAATAGGATATCAGTAGACAGTAGCCTAGAAATATAAAGGTTGAAAATACTATAGCTTTAAGAATGTTCTTCTCGGAAACTATAAAGACTTTACCAAAAATATTTTTTGACGTTTGACTCCATTTTTCATGAAAAATCTATTCTCAAATTTTTTGGATAAATTGTGAATCACCCTGTATATGATAATGGCTTCAGTTAATACCCATTTCTTTTACATTCAATTACATTTGTTCAACAGATATTTAGAACTACAAATTAGTTTTGATGCTTAATGTGATTACGATGTGTCAAAGCAAAGGGTTTTTTGTGTATGTAACTATCCCCAGTTCTCAACACAGGTAACGCTCCTGAACCAAGACAGATACATGTCGAATATTGTCGTCAAATCAAAGAATATTGGTTTTGTACACTTCAGTTTTTTCTAGTTTGATATAGTCGCTCTGAAACGAACAGATGTCTGATCTGAATGCGACATGAAAAGAATTGAAAATATTTTGTCTGTTTTATTTATTTTCGTACATATTTGTATGTACTAAAAAATAAACAAAATATTTCCAATGCCGCAGCTTATGAAGAGGAAAATAACATTTTGAGAAAAATATATTCAACTTACATTGAAGAAAAAACAATGTTCTCTTTATTTATTTACAATTCATCTGTAAACTTACTTATCAACTCTGGCATAACCGAAATGTAGAAAATTGCAACCTAAATGTCCTTCAGTGGCACAAGTAAATTATTGTCTGTGCTACCGTGAGTGAAATACTTCTTGATTTTAAGTATTGTTTGTAAATTGCATAAATTTTCTAGATTTATATTACTTCTTTCATGTTTGACCAATATACAGGGTGGTCTCGGGAAAATTGCCTTTTTCTCCTTTTTTATATGAGATATGTAAAAAGTGGTAAGAATGAGAGTTATAGGAACTTTTACATTTTCAATTGTCTTCCTATTGGAATACCCATATACAAAGACAATATCTGCATACCCTTCAGTTGTAAATAAATCCATTTTTTATTCAGCACTTTAACGCTTAGTGTCAAATAAATAGACAAAATGTCACAAATAATAATTATTGTTACAGCAACCATCATTTTTATTTATTAGACTAGATACTTTCACTGAAGTATGAAATTATATTCTTTAAAATGCTTGTAACTTCTAAACAAAAACGAACTGGACCTATGTTCATAAGAAAAAATATTTGAAACTGAACCAGTTACCATCTGCCAGAGTTTGTCATAGAGCTTGTAGAACACCCGTATAGGTTAGTTTAATACTTGTGCTTTGATTATATTGGTATTTAATAATTTCAAATTTGTTTTATTTTGTATTTTCTGGTTGTTGTTATTTTATATTTTGATTGTTTCATCGTATAACATGTAAAATTTGATTTTTGCTTACTTTTGTTTTCTCTATCAGCTACTCAGTATCTCTACTGTTCACAATTTGAACTTTTTGTACTGTTTACTTTTAATTTGTGTCATTTTTTTATATTAGATTAATAAAATGAAATCAAAGGAATTTATGTATTTATTTATTTTTATGTTGGACGCCTGATATGCATTCGTATTCCACTCTATTCTTTGTTTGTTTTTGTATGAACCAACAAGTAAGTTCTTTGTACGGTATTTAAAAAAAATTTAATGTGCAATAATTATGTAAGTAGGTACTTAATTGTGTAATGTAAATTTAGACTCAAGCATTTTTGGTTCAAGCAGAGGTCCTGATAACAGTAACACCAAAACTATGTTGGCGCCAACATTTCAAGATGCTGATACACCGATTCTAAGTGATACCTGTGCACAAACAGTATATAATAAAAATAGTATGTATAGTAATATCTTTAAATAATTTGTCTCAAATTAATTTAATTTATGTCTCTCGTAAGTGGTCGTTTTTTGCGAAAGTGTTTACGTATGGCGGCACGACTTAGATCTCAAAACATCAAAGTGCCGACAGAGAGTGGTAAAACTTATATTTATTCAGTAAACTTTGGTATAAAATTGGTGTAATTTAATTTTTTTTAATATATTAATATTACATTGTTGGTTTTGGTTAACCAAAAAAAAAAAAAAAAGAATTACTTATTCCAATGACAAAAGTTCTTATTTTCATATATTTCAGTAGTCTTTGAATATCTTATGAAATAATATTTTTTTCTTTCTAAAGCTTATATTGCGCTTAAATCACTTAACACTCTTATCAGTGTGGTTTTATGATAAAGATGTGAAAACAATTGACACCTACATATTTTTAATAAATCTGTCGGCAGATAACAGTTTTTGATCATGTATACGGTGAACAAATGACTATAAAGTAATTATTATGATTTATAGACAAAGAAAACTGATATAAAAGTGTTCTATATTTATAAAAAGAATTGACATATGTAATTAAACGATATTTAAATTAAAGCATATTGCCTACTTATTACTAATTTTTTGAGTAGAATTTTGTGGAAGTGACGAAATTGGTTAGATTGTAAGTACACAGCAATATTTGACGCTTTCGGCAAATCCACAAAACCAGAGTAATTTAAATATTCACTTTGTTGTGAGAAGCTGTTTAAATAACAAATTGAGGCAAAGCTACATCCCGAAAACGTTTAATGATTAAATTGAATTATATTCAAGACGCTCAAAAATAAATTAACCCAAACATCACAAGCCTCGCTACGGTAGCGTGTTTAATTATGAGCAAGAAACTGGAAAACTTGATATAAGAACATTTTTCCGTCTTAATATTCTTGGTGTATTCCTAATTTAAAATTCATTTCAAGTTCATAAAAAAGGAAATTAATTAATGTAATGTGAAATATACACGCAAAAAATGTTTCGCAAATGTTCATACAATTGTAAACAATACAATTCAGCTACACTATTATATTCAGGAGCTGATTTTAAAAAGGCACGGTGATGGACATCTTCAACGGTGACTGAAGGCTACATTGAGGAGTACATATCTTGTAAATCAGTTGTTAGCAAAAAAAATCCCTACTGCGAGTACATCTAGCGCTGAAAGTAATTTTTTTAAAAATTTAGTCATTTTGGAAGATTCCACCATCAGATAATTTTCTGTAGGTTAGCTTAATACGTAAGACGTAAGACGTAAGACGTAAGACGTAAGACGTAAGACGTAAGACGTAAGACGTAAGACGTGAGACGTAAGACGTAAGGCGTAAGACGTGAGACGTGAGACGTAAGACGTAAGGCGTAAGGGGTAACGCGTAAGACGTAAGACGCAAGACCTAAGACTTAAGACGTAAGAAGTAAGACACAAGACCTATGACGTAAGACGTATGACATAAAACATGAGACAAATACTCATATATTGGTAGACGGTATTAAAGTTTGCCTGGCCGCGCCCCCACAAAACGGTCTCTGCTACAGAGAAGACCTATGATCTCAGACGCTGTTCGCACATGTATACCTAAATAAACACAGCAGTGTGCTTAGTTTATATGTGTATATGATTTTTACAATCGGGCAACGCAGTACATATATTTAGAAGAGTTGCAAAATAAAGTGGGCACAGAAAGTGCATCTTACCGAGCAAATGTGGTATATAGTCCAGTTACTGTGAACCGTAATACATTTCAAACATTCAAACCAATATAAAATTCATGCAACTTCCCTGTTAAGGAAAACTACGCAATTCTGTATGATCATTTTTATTCAGATACGGGTTCATAACGATTTATTTAATTATCACATCAAAAAAATTTGTTGTTTTCAATATAAGCATTTGCCACGTCGGCAATTTTTTGTACTGTCTAAAATATTCTTAAATTTATTTTTAATTATTAAACATTATTTAATTCTTTTTCATCATCAACCATGGATAAGATATGGAAAACCACTACCATGGTTACCTAGCGCTCCACGTCTTAGGCCGCTTTTTACTAGTAAGGTCACTTCAAATCACAGATGATATTAATATCCAAGATCTCAATATTTAATAATTTCAATATAATTTATTCAATTCTTCATTAATAGCCACTACAACAAACAAACAAAAAAATCTCAATCTATTGATATAATAGATAAAAAGTATATATACTAATATATATATTTTCAAATTGGATAAAGCGTTTTAGTTATTTGGAATTTTTTGTAGTTGTGGTTTCATAATGAAACACCCGGTATTTAGGTATATTCATATATTTTATGACATGACACATGATATAAAACAACATAGCTTTAAATTAAAATGAATAATGAAAAGTGCTTTAAATATAAACGCAGTAAGTGTGAAACAGAATTAAACCAAAACCTAGCCGAAAATAGTTTTCCGTAAAAAAAAGACATGTTCATACTAAAACCGCTGAATAAGATAACTACATCTGCTTCATCCAACAATTAATTTTTATTGCCCATCACGGATTTTTCATCCTGAACGATATTTAACGGCGAAAAAATTGGGCTAGATTCTTTACAACGCCTGTAAGGCCATTATGAAAATCCTCTTTAGTCTCTTTATCACCAGCACAACAGAGCAAAATAAAGCTGCTTTTTAGGAAGCTTAATTAATGAGTCACAAATTGTTTACAAGTCGTTAGGGACGGTAATGCCTTTCTAAAGTAAATGTGGATCAAAGCCGTAATAAACTTATTGTGAAAAAGCGGTTTTAAAACAATCTTCTGCAAATTGATTTCTTTCACTAAAACAAGATTAGAATAATAACAGAATAATAGAATTTTAAATTTGTATATTTGCACTGTTTTATTAAACAGTACATTTTTATGTTATAATGTCAGTTCTATTCGAATAAGTTGCAAAAATGGACTAAAAATTTATGTTGAGATATAAGTGGTCTGCTTACGTCCTGCTCAGCATAAGCGGCTCTATTTGCAGGAAGCGACCTACATTGCAGCAGGTACTTAACGCAAACCTTTCGCCTTGGGCGTCTTGCCATGAAATCTATAAATTATACTGCAGGTATCAACTACACCACGGACTAATGCCCCAACCGGTATTGCACCTACCGTATCTGTGTGAACAGCCATGAACCCTTGTCGGCCACACCACCAGACACAGCCCGGTTTTGAGCTTCTTATCCCTCATCAGTATGCCATAGGTGAGACAACCGACAATTGAACTGGCTGTTATCGAATGTCAATTGTTGAGACCCACTAGCTTCACACTGGTCAATAATACTACTAAATATTTGAATAGAGAAAACTATAATGGCGCAAACAGGTGGTAATTTTACAATTGTAGGCCATTCAGACGGTCTCTTTTGTTCGTGTATATGTGTCCGTGTAAATTTTTATCACACACAAGATTTGATGAAATCATCTAGTTACCATACATTAATTACAACACGGTGCAGAATAATAATTGTTACGTGCTGTGCATTCCATTAAATGTATTTATTTGCAGTCATGTAATATATTACCACACTTAACCTCTCATCAACTAAAATAACAAATTGCTCAGAATTAATGGCCCACGCTTGACCCTTAAAATCCCAATACTACAAGATAATCAATGGCGGCAGAGAATTGGGAATAAATTTACCATAAATAAACTCCATTTAAACTTGATTTATTGAACTTAGTTGGTATTCCTTGCCTGCCGTATTATCAATCAATATGACATTCATGGAATGGTCGTTGAGGGCTTGAAAAGCTAAACAGAGCTGTTATGAACAGAAAATTTAAAATCATTTATTCATTTCCGCCCTTAATAAATACGCCTGATAAAACACCATAAAAACAACACATTAACCCCATCAATTATACCTACTTGTTTACGGTCATCAAGAGTTAATTTTATAAATCGACTATATAGAGAACACAACGATTATGTTATCAAAACTTTTAGGAGCGATTTATTTCTTTTCTTCTTAATTCTTTAAGGCTTTATGGTTCTTCAAAGACTTGATGCAAAACATAATTCAAGAATTATTAAAAATATTGAAGTCAGGTCGAGCACAGCTCAATTCCTTTATAGCAGCTCCCTCCGAATTTAAGAAAATCGTTCTTTATAGAGCTCCAATAAAGAGGTTTGTATGCCTTGAGTATTTTTTAATTTCACCATTGACAAACAAAAGTCCAAAAACCGATTATAATTACATATATATTACTGATAAAGTATAAATCAAATGTTCTTACCAAAAATGATCCATCCAAAACACAAGATTATCTGTGTCATTAGATACCTAACCATTATTTTTGCAACTGAGGACCCCTCCGATTCCGTCACTTTTTTGTCGTCAGTTGATTAAAAAGTGATTTGGGGAATATCTTACTCTCTCCTCCACTAAGTTGCACTAGTTGCACTGGATGGAATAATTTGTATGCATTGGAACTACACCAAATCTAGGCGAAAGCAAAATGCTGGCAACGTTTGCATTGAAACACATTCGTAAAATGTTATTGAACCCTATTTGAATTTTATTGGTTTGAGTTTTTGAGTTTGTCTTATTCTCATATTTGAGTGTTCTCTAGTGTGTGGAATACCCCAAGAATCATGTAACCTTATTCCTCTGTCCATAATACACAGTACTCATCAAGGCCTGTATCACAAGTTATATCATGTATCATGCATACTTATACACATGTATACTTCCAGTTAGATATATAATGCTGACTTCTTTGTTATTATTGATATTGGACCCAATGTAGAATTCCAGCGACATACACAAGTAATATTTTGCTTGTGTACGTTGGCCAAAATTGCTACATATTTTTCACTTAGTACAAATAGATCTTTGAAAGAAAAAGAAAAATGTATTTACACTTCTGATAGAAAAGGTTTGGTGCAGAAAGTGTAAGTGAAAGAAAAACACTTATACAGGGTGATTCAGAACATATAAAAAAATTGAATGTACAAAGGACACTTACAAATACAATTTTGTAAAAAAATCGAAAAAGATTTAAAAATATACGTCTGCATCGAAACTGGTCCACTAAAACGTAGCCTTGCGTAAGGCAAAACATTCAGTCGGTGACAAAAAATAGAAAAAATTTATCAAGAAAAGAAATAAATAAAATTTTATAACTTCTATTTTATATCACCAAATTCAACTGCTTTTATCGCTATTGTTATTAATTAATAAAATACTCTGACATACTTACCTGATGTTACAACCGTTTAAAAACTTGAAAACCGACGTGTAAACACATTTGGACACAAGTGTTTCTGGTCTTGTCCATTGTGAACTCGTAAGTTATTGATATAATTGAGCCTCGTATATAATGCGTCACAATGCTGATTGGGAAATTCCGTGTACTTGTTGAGCGACTGGTGTGGCTCTTATTAGAGGATACTCTCCAACAATCTCTAAAATATGTTCCTCAGCTGCTACAATACGCTGTGGAGGCCTTTAATTTCCATTTCTTCCACGATTCAGTTGCATTGTGAAAATAAAATTTTAAAATCTTCAAACATTATTTTCTTGAAATTTTTGTAATGTCACACCATAATTTTTCATGATGTATGTATGCAGAATGACACGCTCTTTCAAATGGCATTGCTATTTAAAAGAATTGTCGATGACGTCATATCTCGAACAACGATGACGTCACAAATGTGGGTCGAATGTCAAAAAGTGTCTTTTTAAAAAACAAAATCGGCGTGCTAGGGGATTTTTTCGAAAACTTCTAAATTTAAAAAATAATGAATTTTCTCGTTACTTTTCGAAAGCACTGTATATTCCTTCACAGTCGATGAGACTCTTATCAGGTCTTTTGTATTGACACTTGCCACAAACCGACATATTTTATATAATAATAATAAAAATGTAAGTGAAATATTGAGAGACCGATTCTGGCTAGTTAGATAAAAAGTACCAGCTGTATGAACTTCTTGTATGAGTTTTTATCCTTTATATAGATCAATATGCTAATAAATTGCAAATAAGAATCAAATATTGTGAGACCCAACCCGTTAAATATGCAATATAATACTATGACATGCAGCTGGACTACAAAATCTTAGAATGTGTTGAAAAACTTTTGATTAGATTTGTGAAAATGGACAAGTTTTGAGGAGCACAACACATTCGTACACACACCGTGGTCTGTTGAGTTTTCATTCATTATAACACTTTATTCCATTCTTTATAACATTTAATGCAAATTTTCTATTTTTTAAAAAAAGAAATAAATAATCTACCTATCGTATCAAAACACATTGTAACTTTTGTGACAGATGACAACTTATGGCTAATAGTGCATAGACACTGTTTGAACGTTTACCAACACAACGAAAATATCGGGCGAATCGGACTAATACAACCCGAAATATTACAATATGATGCCGAAACAAGTGATTTGTACTTAAAATATAGAATTCGTAGGCACGCTGTATATTTATTAGCTATGTTCTTACCATAACTTCCGTTAGTTTATGAGAGTCTGTGTACATACATTTTAACGCCATCAATTTCTGAAACTAGACTTTTTAAGGATTCTAGGGTCCCCAAAATGTACAAATAATAGAAAATAATGAGACTTGGAATTGAAAAGACTTCCATAAATTTTTCCTTTGTTGCCGCTGAACGGTAAAAAAGTACATTAAGGTCCCGCGACTTGTTAAAAATTAGTAGCAATAATTTCTTCCGGAACTGCTTGATCCGTCTACTAAGCGATATTATGACTTTCGCTCTATTCCATTTATAATATACACGGTTCAAACTGTATAGCAGAAGAAAATCATGGAAAATCCGGATAAGCACCTGGATTTATACCAGTCCTTTGCACGAGAGAGAAATAGCAGTTGGCGGTGAAGCGATGCGATGTTCGAGTGTTTGATTTGACGGTTCCAAATGACGCTAACCTTAATCAAAGCGTCTAGAAACGGGTCAAACCCGAAGCTCCTTTATTTGAACTAGTGTCATTATAAAATGCGGAACGTGAAATTATCAGCGTACCTTCCACCTACACACATAACGAAAATCATCGCTATTTCCGAGATATCCGCAAATTACAGCTGGTGGAAACCATACCCAGTGTGCGTCATTGCAAACCATTAGATCCCTATATTTTCTTACGCATGGATCGGTTTTCATTTAATTTTATTTACATGCATTTTCTACAGTAATTTCATGGCCTACTGCGCCGAAATAAATAATTGCTTAACATCCAATTTGCATTAAAAAAAATGGACTGTACGTATTGCAGATCCCAATATTTTCTACTCAAAGGTCGGTTTTCATTTCATTTTATCTAATTATTATTTATTTTTTTTTTTGGAGGGGCGGTGGTATGGATTATTTAGTACTACTTTTTACACGCATTCTCTACATCAATTTCATGACCTACTACGCTGAAATAAATAATTGCTTAATATTTAATTTACATTTAAAAAAATAATTTACAAAATGGACTGTACGTATTGCTGTAGTTGTACCTTGCCAGGGTATTTTCTAAATATAGCCCATAGATATACAGGATGTCTACTTTTATTTGTGAACAATGCGTAAAATCTTTATTCTTTACGACAATGAAATTTTTTTTAAATTTTAAATGACATCAAAAACCGCTTCTTCTGACCATACCACGGCATTTAAGATGGCGATCCAAGACCTGCTATGATTTTTTTATACCCCCGAAATTCAATAAAAACGTTTAGCGAATTTTTCTATTTGAAATCTGGTAAGGTGGTGTTAGCAACCATGATTTTTATTTATCAGGCTACTTTGAATGAAATATGAACTTATATTTTTTGAAATACTTATGTATTTTAACTGATTTGTCATTTCAGATCCAGAAAGCTGTACAGTAATTGAATTATAACGTAAAATTCTCCTTTACATTTGGTTTTTTTTTATAGTATATTTTGCATACAAACGTGTTTACCAATTGGATGTCATCGTACTACATGTTTATAGCGACCAACAACACCTACAACATTCACCCGCCAGATTGTATGTTCCAGACCAATTACATGATCGAAACAAGTCTCATTAGTGTATGCCGTTATATTTGAATGAATCGGGTCAGTAGTGCTACTAGCCAGGTTCGAAACCTGCATTCGATGCGATGGTCCCTTTGGAGTTTTGCTTGTTCGTTTGTCCCAGTGCGTAAAGTTGATTTATACATCAGGTAGTGTCAGGAGAGTCAGATGTATAAGTTTAGCGCCAACATTTTTTACGTAGGATCAACGGTAACTTATAGCTGTGGAAGATAGCAATATATATGTGAAGTTTTCCGCAGTAATTTTTAAGATTTGAAATGGGAAGGAATATGCCAAGAAGATATAAAAATATTTTTTAAATACTGAGATCCGATTTTTTTTCAGATTTAGCAATTAGTATCTGACACTTGGTGTAACTACTTGTCTTAGCAATAAAATTTATAACTATATACAAGGTGTTTCAGAAAGATATGAGAAAAATTTATAATAGTTTTGTGTTAATATATTTCTTATCATCAATCATTATGCAATCCAAAAAGAACCCAAATCTTATCGAAAATTATAGACCTAGTGCTTTCCCCAAAGTCAAAGTTAAAGAAAACCAATTTATTGGCAAGTCTGAACATTGTATATCCTCGTACTACTATGTCCTCTATAATATGTTATATTCACCATTTTATACAATTGTATATTACAGAGAAAACATTTCTTGGATTGTTCTGAAGAAAGCTTGAATACAATCAAAACGTAAACTTATCAATAACAGGTTTTCTTTAACTTTGACCCTATTTCCAATCATATTTCTGAGGATTACACATTATTGCTACTATTAAAGTGTTATAACATTATTTCACCTAATGTATATATTATATTAAAAAAGTCAACAG
The DNA here is from genome assembly GCA_025584915.1 of Monochamus saltuarius. NCBI lineage: Eukaryota > Metazoa > Arthropoda > Insecta > Coleoptera > Cerambycidae > Monochamus > Monochamus saltuarius. The sequence goes on from CM046725.1 coordinate 2,879,911, forward strand.
AAAATGCAAATTACTTTTATTATGAAGAAATAATAAAATACGTGGAGTGGAGTGAAATCAGGGGAGTGCCTTGTTGGGATCTTTTGTGGTCTTGATTGTGTTATTATTTTCACGAATAACAATTCATATTAGACCTGGTACTATTTCTGTTACACATTAATGTTATTGACGATCTCTTTCGAAAAAAATTAACCATACATGTTGACAATATTTCTATAGTGGTATATTTAAAAAAATGATATAGGAGTATGTACTAAAAAATTAATGTAAAACAGTCTTTTAAACACTAAACAAAATAGCATTACGGTTTCATAGACAGCAAAAGACTTGTGAAAAACTTGATCTACAAATAAACGGCAATTGCGCGGAAGGTTGCTGAAAGTGGATAAATATCTAGGTCTTTAGATTGATGAATGTAAATTATACTCATTACAATTTAGAACACTTAGAACACTTTTAAACATTAATCATATACAGTATGTCCGCGAAAAAAAGGCATTCTTGATAAAAGTGTTTGCTTGTTTAAAAAACACATATCACCATGACAAACTACAATTTTATTGTATAGGGTGGATCAAAAACACAGAAATGTTATTTTGCGTAGGAGTAAACATACATTATTTTGCAAGATATGAAATGTTTTTGGGGCATGTTCATGGATACTTTGATGTATAATATTTGTTATAGTAGGATTGTGTGTACAGTATTTTACAACTCTTATGTAGAACTGTTTCATTTTATTAACAATTGCAATGCTATATGTAAAGTAAAAAAAATCAAATTTAGGAGTTTATTTAATATGAAATGTATCACAATTTAAAAATAAACATTTTAAAAGATAAGCAATATATCTGATACATTAAATTCCAGTGGGAATACTTAAGTAGCGGCCTATTTAATAATACATAGTAATCAATATAGAAAATAACTATTACAGCTGAATTTAATTTAATTTCACTATATTATTAACAGATTTAATTATTTTGATAATTTATGTATGCGAATGAAATTATCGATCTTACTTATAAGCAACACAATTACCAATGTAATGACTACATGAATAGCTACGCAAATTATCAGTAATCCCTAATTATTAAATATCTATGATTGCAATTATTGTGAATGACTGAGTTCAGTTTTGTAATAGATTGTATTCAGATTTGTATTGAAATATGGCAAAGCGATGCATTATACTCATGTTAATAAGTAGCCAGTATCTTTATTGGATATATACAAAAATAAAATACTCGACTAGTCTCTACCTGATTTGTTCATAGTACGAAGTTCATCCTTATCTCATTGAGCCTATGTTTGTTATTCTTAAATATTAAGGATGCAGGTAGAAAAGATGTATATATAAGAAGTGTATCTCTTTGTAACCACTCACTCACTATTCACCATTCAACTACAGTTAACTACAGTCGTATAGTAGATCCAGAATAATATTATAACATATAATAATTATCGTGTTGACACTGATATTAAAGTTATTTTAATATTTAAAACTGCGTTATTCTTCCACATAAACCTAATAATCTTGAATTAATCTTGCCATAAAGAAATGTTTTTGAGGGTAGTTCGAGTTTAAATATCATAACGAGAAAAATGGTACATTAAATAGGTTATGTCGTGCTTAAAAAATACACTGAATGTAATGAGTGTGCAAGTAAACGTATTACCAAAATGTTGAAAATTTTAAAATAATAACAATGGGGAGGTTGCATGAATTTCATATTGGGTTGAAATGTATTACTTGGTCATCTTTCTAACATTTTGAAAGGTCAGAACATGTGCTTGGCGGCAATAATCACATAATAATCAAAATATTAACATATTTTTATTGCCATAGAACGTAAATAAAACCACGTGGTCGGAAACCCGATATCTTTTGTGTGAATACAGGTGCAAGTTACAGTGTTGATGATGTAAACAGGCGTTTGTTTCTTGTATTTTTTCGTTTTTGTGACATTTGTGTGATATATATACATAGTGTAAATACTGTATTGGTAATGCCATAATTATTAGTGATAATGTGGTGAACTTACAGAACAAACGCAACTTATTCCTTTGTTTACAATATGCATCCGCTCGTGACAATTACCGCGACAATGCTCTTGGGTAAGTACCAGATCGATGGTATTTATAAAATAATGCCATCTGATTTCACATTAAACTACTAATAATAAATAATACTAATTTAAAAAATGATAAGCGAAAGTAATGAATATTTTGTTTTCAGAATAAGACAGGTAATTTATTGTATAATATATAGTATAGTAGGTACATAATATATATTATAATGAATAACAGTTTACATCATCATAAATGTTAGAGGCAAATACAGAACATGTTGTTTGGAATCGGAATGAAGGGCTGAATACAACGTTTTCTTGTCGTCGCGCTTCATCCCCCTACATCACATTTTTCTTTTCATTTTGAAGTTATACTTCTTTGCGCCCGTTAGACACATTAGGATGGGATGTTGGTCGAGAAACCGCGTCACGCTCAAAAGGAAGAACAAATTTTTAAGACCTTTTTTATACAACCCACTATACAGCGTGGAGAATTACTGGTTGTGGACACCAACATAAATTTACTTCTTACGTATAAGCGTATAATATACAGTGTGTCATTAAGAATATGGGATAAAATTTTACAGTTTCCGTTTTAACAGAACATTCGCGATATGTACTTTTTAAATCATTTTACAAACTGAGCAGACAATTTCAAAAACAATATCCGGGGAATCTTAATATGAGCATATAAAAAATAGTACTTTTTTTTGTACGTTCAGGCTTTGAAAATTGTATACAGATATCAAATTGTTAAAACAGTCACTCATTTTTATGCCAGTAAAACAATTGTATGTATGTATGTAATTGTGCGGAGGTGCAGCGGAAATTGCTTCCCACTGCAGCACTTAGGCCTTATTAGTCCCTTTGTACATCCTCCTTACTAAGAGAGTTCTTCTTTCAAACCATCCAATTAATATGGATGGCTCGGTGGCAAAGTCTCTTACAGATTTATGTGTGATAGCATGGGTCCGAGTTACAGAGATTTTTTGTTGCTCTGTCCTCATTTCCATTTATTGGGGGTTTCTGCCTTGCCACACGTGCGCCTGCGGAGCATGGTGAGTGTCCAGACCACAAACCTAGAAAAAATATAGACTATGGCAGTGTCATATTGCCGGCGACCGCAAATTCATGGCTGCCCTAAAAGGTCCAAATCGCTAAAACTTGGTTTTTATGCCAATTTACGTTGGTTGTATTGTAGCGTGAAGCTCATTTGCTTACTGTGATTGGTCAAATTCATGTCACATTCTTTAATGACATTTAAAATGACAGCAAGTTAGTTAATTTCAGATTGCAATGCAGCCATCATATTTGCACAACCGCCAACATAAAGCAAATAAAATATCCATTTTCTGGACCGTAGGTCCCTAGAAAACGCGGCACCTGTCACGTGACCTATATCATGAACCGACGCAGTCTATATTTTTTCTAGGTTTGTGGTCCAGACCTCGGGCGGACTGCCACAGTCTCGGCCCAAGTTTGATCTCCCATCCAAACTCAGCCTGCGTCCACGCTGCCTAACCTGAAAGATCGATCTCCCAACCAAGCAACCGCACCGGCGGACATGGTGAGCGGCCAGACCCCAGACCTCGGGCGGACTACAGTCTCAGCCCAAGTTTGGTCACCCATCCAAATTCCGGCCTGCGTCCACGTTGCTTAACTTGAAAGATCGATCTCCCAGCCGGTCAACGCGGGCTAGGCGACCCCCTCGGTAAAACAATTTCTAATAGATCTGACAATTCAGATAATAATCACAAAAATAGAAACTATGGATACTGTATTTTAGATTTTAATTCTACAATTGTTATATTTGAACTCAGATTGGCAATCATTGCATTGAATATAAAAAGGCTAAATTAAATTGTTTAAATAAATTTCTGAGATTTTCTCCCTCTGGCAGAATGAGATTTAGCACGAGCGAGAAAATACATTAAGGATGTGGCTGTTCTCATTATTTACTTGATAAATAAACTAGACCAAGAAATAAGACAATTCTTAAAAGATATCCGGCATTTCATTTTAAAATCAAAATAAAGAAAATAATTATATGGCCATTGAAACAGAATTTATACTTTATATTCAATTACAAATCAAGTATTTTTGTTCCTACTACAACATTGTCGAGACAAATGTATTGTCTTATTTTATTGGCAACAGTAGAAACTTAGATACGTTAAATAGGTAGGTATATTTTATTTCATCCATTTAATAAACATTTCAATTAGATTAATACGTGAAGCGTAATATCTAGTGCAATCATCAAACTGTTTACAGTGAAATAGGTATGTATATCGATAATTGTAAACCATTAATTAATAATTACAAATTATATGTGTCTAACATTTGTAATACAAATATGAACTGTGACTGATAAAATATTGTTTTATATTGATATATAATTCATCATTATTTTGGTTAAATATATGTTAATCGTTAAATTGCTGTTGTATTTGAATTATTTCCAAATACAACTGGAATGAGCCACACTGGAGTCAATATATTTTATTTTAATTATACAAATGTATGCGTTTGATAAACATACATGTATAAACAAACACAAAATATTTTACTATATGTACAGTTAAATTTTATTATGTTAGCTATTTTCACAGAAAGTTAAAAAGACTGCATTTTTACTATTAAGTAGATATTGGAAGAATAGTATGGAATTTTCCATATTTGATTAATTTTAAATGGCATTTTAAAAACAAGCTTCAACTATTAAAAAATCAGGTTGCTAAATAGCAGATTGAAACTTTGCCTAGAATATCTTGAAGGGTGCTTTTGGGAATTACGTGTGACATGAATTTTCGTCTTATGAAACGAAATAGAAAGCGTATGCTGATAGAAAAAGACGAAACAGTTATATGGCGAAAAACAAATATTAGAAGGTCGAAGTCCGAATGAAAGAATATATTTTGCAAAATATGTGATTTAGAATTTAGCCTACTATTATCCTACATTTTTCTTGATTTTATTATCATAATTTTCTGACAATTTAGAAATTAACACAAATCTAACCAAATTCCTCCAACAAATTAACATTACGAATGAAGAGAATTAATATCTGGTTTTACCACATTTCTTGTTATAATTAATTATCAAACCCGAGTGTCTGTTCCACTTCCTGCATAAAATTCATATTTCATGAAGAAAATTATTCTAAATCATGACACTGACACAGTTCCCACATCATACTCATTCGAAACTGAAAGTGCTAACCATTAATAATTTAGGAACAATGTTGCAATAAAATTATATACATTTATCAAACTGAGTAAATAGACAGAATAAGCAAAAAACTGCAGTAAGTATTGGCATAAAGGTAGTAAGTACGGTTTATTTGTTAATTTAATATAGAGTATGCCTGATATTTAATAAGGAGAAACATATTAATGCAAAAACTTTTTAAATAAATTTTGTATTTATTCTTTTTACAGTGCAACATATAAAGCTGCATTGTTGTTCTCCACATCTTCTGCTTTTCGCCCTTGTTTTAGTCTGCTACATTTTTCTCTCTTTGATATCTATTGCAACGGCCTCTCTCCATCGCTTCTTCGTCTGCCTTTTTTTTTGTTCGGTTTACTCCGAACTATTTTTTCACTATCCTTTCATCTCCCATTCGTTCTAGATGCCCTACCCTTCGCAATCTTCTAGATCTTTATCAATTTGTTGTGCATATTTACCTTCTAAATATATTTCCTCATCATTTCCCCTTAAATAGCCAATCTCCGTTTTCCTCTGGACAATTTTTTTGATTTCATTAAGTGGTTCATTGCTTTTGTTATTCTCCTATTAATTTTAGTTATCAGCGCCCTCCAAATACGCACTTGTGCTTTTCCGAATTCCATCTCTCCATGCTGTGTCCTTCATTTCAAATTTATATTTTTTTACTCTCCTATTCTAGTTAGATTACTTTCTATTATTTATCTACAGTCCCACTTTACTTGCTTTCTCCACCAGCTTTCTCGTTACTTTGCATAACTTACTATTTGCCGATTTTTAAACAATACGTGTCCTTCTCTGTTCAGCTGACTACCTCTTATGACCTTTTCTAGTTCTAAATTCAAAATATGAGAGAGCAGACCTCCTTGGCATAGACTTAGCAGATTCCTCTAAACAAATCTTTTATTCGCAGTATGCTTTAATATTTTCTGATGTCATTTCCTGTATTTATGTTGTATTCTGTATTTAAAGTTGCCATTATGTTACATCTCTCTTTTTTAAAACTGGTATAATCATAGCATCTTTTCAATCGTCATTTCATAGATTATTGATGTAGAAATATGAATCTCAAACTGCCGACAATGAAGTGTTTTCTTAAAAAAATGTATACTGTTTCATCCTTGAATATTTCCAAACAAATGAACGACAAAAATGTTACACAGTGTGGGTAATGGATAATACATAATTTTATTAAACATTCAATTATCTTTTTAAAGCCATCTATTTGTTTACTTTTGGATGACTAATTCAGATCATCAAGTTCTAGTGAATTTGAATACTCATCTTTCGACACCTGTGTCATCTATAACTGCTTTGGAAAAGATCCACTTGAATTCTTAATTGACGTCATCGATTCTTTACAGCTTTCTTTTTATCAAGTTACCGGCGCAGTGAGTTTTATATGAATCATAGATCATATAAATTAAAGAAATCTACTTTCTTTTATCAATTTTTTAACAGTTTCAATTAATTTAAGTTTTTCTGATGCATAGATAGATAGATAGATCATTTATTATCCATTTAGAGCAGTACAGAGATGCTATAGGATTTGTCAATTTAACACTATTCATGTGCCAACCAGGTATATACAATTGATAAAAAATAAAAAACATATTTGAAACAAACATAGATACATACATATACATATAAACATACATATATACATGAATACAATACAAAATAATGTTACGATATTTTTACAACAATTTGTCAAATTCAACAACACACAAAATATATCACCACAACACAATCCACATCTACAATGAGCAAACACAAAATAAGTAAAAGAGGATACCATTATTTTATTATCACTTGTAATTAAGAAATTCGTCAATTGAATAAGCATTAATCCCAATCAAATATTTTTTAACCTGACTCTTGAAGTTCCGTAGAGATGGTAGGCTTTTATAGATGTCTGGTAAATGATTATATAACTTCAGTCCAAGAACATCATAAGCTTTCGAGGTAATACTGAGATGTCTATAGGGAACACAAAATTTATTTTTATTGCGGGTGTCATATGTATGATAAAAATCATTTTTTATGAATTTGTATTTATTCTCAAAAACATACACCAACATGTTAAAAATATATAGACCAGGCAGCGTAAGAATATTATATTTTTAAAAGAGGTCTGCATGACTGGACAGGCGAAACATCAGCAATACATCTAATTATACGTTTCTGTGTAATAAACACATTTTGAGCTTTGGAAGATTTTCCCCATAGAACAATTCCGTAGGCTAATTTAGACTGAACCTCTGCATAATAGAATAATAACAATCCAGAAATATCCAAAACACTCTTTAGAATTCTAATTTGGAAGCACTTGGAGTTCAACACATTGACAAGCATATCACAATGATTTTTAAACGTTAACGTATCGTCAAACACAATTCCCAGAAACTTAACACTGTCAGTTCTCTGGATCTCTAAATCACCATACTTTATATCTGTAGGAAATTCGCGACGGTTTTGAGAAGTATGGAAAATCATGCATTTGGTTTTAGAGCTATTTAAAAATAATGAATTTTCATTACACCAGTTACACAAATTAGTAACTTCTGCAGTGATCTTGTTTTGACTGCATTGCTGGTTTGCATCAGTAAAAAGAAGGGTGGTATCATCTGCATATAAAGTAGTGAAAGCATTCTGCATTATATTTGGCAACTCGTTAATATATATTATGAATAGAATTGGTCCCAGGATTGAACCTTGTGGAACTCCAATGCTGTTATTTAATACAGAAGATGTATACGACGATTGTTTATTATTTTCATTATGTACTATTTTGACCATTTGTTTTCTGCCTTTAAGATATGATAGAAACCAATCATATGGGTTGCCTCTTATGCCATAGGAGTAAAGTTTTGTTAGTAATAAATCATGCTGCACGCAGTCAAAAGCACGACTGAAATCACAGAAAATTCCCGTCGGGGTACAGCCAGCCTCTATAGCCTCCAAAATCTTCTCGTAATATGATAGCACGGCTGTTGTAGTAGAATGTCTAGCGCGAAAACCATGTTGGCAATTATTTAACAAATTGTTTATACTAAGAAATTTGAGCAACTGCAACAAAATTGCATACTCAAATATTTTTGAGATAGTGGGAGGAATAGAAATAGGACGATAATTTGCAATATTTTTGGTGTCTCCATTTTTAAAAATTGGCGACACCAGTGAAACCTTTAGTCTTGATGGAAATATACCTTCACGAAATGACTCATTTATAATATGTGTGATCGGCCTGACAACGTTTTCTGAAATTTGTTTAATTAGCTTAGCCGATAAACCATCATACCCTGTAGAAGTTTTATTTTTATTTTATACTTAATAATATGCAAAATATCCTGTTCAGTTACAAAACTAAGGAACATACTACTATTAAGGTTGGTTAAATTTAGATTTAGATTCGCATCAGTTACCTTCAATTTCTGGAGCAACTGATACGGAGCATTTATAAAGAAATTATTAAATTGATCGGAAAGTTGACAAGCGTCCGTGATAGCTGTGTTGTTAACGTTCAAAATTATATTTTTTAATTGTTTTTGTTTTCCATTTAGTTCATTTATAATTTCCCAAGTAGATTTATTTTTGTTGTTAGAACTTTGAATTCGATTTAAATAATATTCACTCTTTGACCTGTTACAATCCTTTTAAAAAGAAGATCACAGAATACACCATTATTAGTGAAGCGTCTCTTAACGGTGACTGAATTTTAAAGTTTTATCCTAAGAAAACTATATATTTATCTTCCAGGACGGCCAGTAAAAACTTCCAAGTATGATTTATGATAACTCCAAACTATTTGCTTTCACGTGTTTAGGAGTTTTATAATCCGAAACTTTCAACATCATAACTAGACGGACAAAGTTGAAATTTATAATTGACAGCAATCATCAATCAATATACTTCAAGTAGAGGCCAATACATGTCAAGATCATAACTCGTAACTAAAATATTACTACCTACTACGAGTATTTGCCTTGAACTGTTTCTATTATAGTACTGGCAAGGTCAATGTTTTTAAAGAAGAAAACATGATAAAATAATTTTAAACCATTTAAGAACAACTAAGATCAGTATTACTTAGATACCAACGTCACTGCAGAAGTAACATACGTATATGCCAGTCGTCGAAAATGCATCAATTTGGGAATAGATGCGTCATGATAATTAGAGTCCATATCGTACAATTTTTTTTATAGAATCCTTATAGTTTCCGAGTAAAACATTAAAAAAATCTGATTACTTTTTGTATGCACTAAAGTTTTTATGACGCCAATGTTTACATTCGTTTTTCAAGTGTCAAAAATGGCTTACGTGTATAGGAGTAGGAGTTGATGAATGTCGTTTTAATTTATTACGCTGTGAAAATGCTTTAACATAACGATTTCCCGGAACACATGTGCCAAATGCAGATACTTTTACCGCGGTGTGCAGTGAGTGCAAATGTAGTGCAACACGAGGGAAAATTGAAACCGAATCATGGAAGAGATGGGAGGTATAGGACTTCCACGGCGTATTGCAACAAGGTGACGCATAATATAGGAGGCTCAATTATATCCATATCATGTACAGCATGTCCAAGCATTAAGGCGGGGATTTTGTAGAAAAGAAATTGCACAGTCTGAGTGAGCGAAACGGCGAATCAACGAGGCCTATGAGACAGTATACAAACCGTATAGGCCGCAACCACAAGGTTCCCTGAAGTTTATCGTGTATTTTGACGTACATAAAAATGGAAGCCGTGATATATGTTATGATTTTACTCGAGGACACAAAATGTAAAATTAGCAATAAATATTAATCTGAAAGGGAAACGCAAGTCCTATATGTCCTGGCTAGTGAGTGAAGCAATTTGGTGGCTGTGGCTGTGATAATTTTGCCGTAATTGCGACATATTGGCGTAGTAACTGTGTTGCTAAAATTGAGTTATTTTAACATTTATTTTAATTATTCTTGTGATTTTATGAGCAATGAAAATTATCTCACGCACTAGCGGGAACCTTTGTAAATACGTTGATATATAATAATAACCAATTATTTCAATTTTCTTGGAGTTCTGTGTCCTCGCTTGAAGCCCTGTTAGACGGTAAAAATATGCATACAAAATCCCAGCCTTAACACTAAAGGATTGGAGGAGGAGAACCGATACCATGGCCGGCACGATCTCTTGACTTCTTTTTGTGGAGATATTTAAAACATTAAATGTATCGCACCAAAATGGATACATACTTATGATGGTTTACGGAAACGTATTGTCACGGAATTTGCCCCGCTCGCACCCAATTCGACGACTGCGTATCGCGAAACGCGAGATTACCCCGATCGCCCCTACGTGATTCTGGTAAACAAACAAATAATGCCCGGTATCGAGGCGTGACTGGAAATATGGAGAATCGACGAGAAGCGTTCAAGTTTTTCGAGAAAATGGATCTAGAGATGCTAGAAAATACCTGGAATATTAATTTAGTCTATAAAAGGAGAATAAACGGCCGAGTCAGTTAGTCTTGTATTATACAGTCTGAATTGAAGTTTTTAGTTGGAGAGATGACAGTGATTTAGATAGCGATTAATTAAGTAAGTGTTTAGTTGAGTGGTAATTAGTGTTCAGTAGTGTACTGAGTAGTTAATGGTAAAAGAAAAAGACGGATTGGGAAATCCGTGACAGTGTCATAGTTGCCGCCAATAACTTACGAGTTCAAAGCGGACGGAAAAATCAGAAGCATTTGTGTTAGTTTATAGAAACTGGGTAAGACGAGCCCATAATGTTGTAACATCAGGTATGAAAAACTATTTTAGTAATTAAATCTATTAGTAATTAATAACAGTAGCGACAAACGTAGTTAAATTTGCTGTATCAAATCGGCGTTATAAAATGTTATTTACTTCTTTCCTTGAGCATTTCTTTCCATTTTTTTGTCCGGTCGCATACTGCCGCTTTATCAGGTGTTACAGTGGACCAGTTGTCAGTGTCTTGCAGATGTGTATTTTTAAATCACTTTCGAGCCGCCCTTTTTGATTTTTTCTTTATAAAATTGTATTTATAAGAGTCCCCTGTACGCTCAGAATTTTTTTAGATAAGTTCTAAATCACCCTGTATAGTATTTTTAGAATTATAGTGTAATAGGAATTTACGAAAATTAACTGGTAGAGATCTGAACATATAATTTTCTTTCTTTAAATTTATTTGAAAACCAGAATACAGAGAAATTTAATTGTCAACGTAAACTCCTGATATTTTTAAGAGTTATAATCCTGATTAGTTTTAACTCTATCACAATTATGTTATTAGCAATATTTGTTATACTTGGGTAAGTACCTAATATTTTGTTTGATAAAACCTCAATTTAAATGTTTTCCATTTGAACAAAGTGAACAAGATGCAACTAAACAGAACAACGCTACACGACCAACATGGCATAGTGTTGGAACAGCTGATATACTACGGCTACGCAGTTGTATTCAACCAGTTTAGTTTATTTTATTATAATACAAGTAACTTTAACACATTCTGTGTAAAACGTATAAAAAACCATAGTATGTAAAACTAATAACAGGGAAATTTTACACATCCTAAATTACACGCTGGGAAACTTAATTTACACAGCAACTTCGTCAAAACTACGTATACGTGATATCTAAATATTTTATTATTACGGGTTGTACCAGATTTTACTTACTAATTTTTTTTTATTCTCTTATGTACGCTACTCAGAATATAAATTTCAGCGTCACACACAGTCCCTAATCCATTCGTTCCGAATGGTGTTACATTTACAAACCAGTTAAATTAATATATTCCTAGACAGCACTACATTACCCGAATTTTGCAGTTGGAGTTTGCAGTATGAAAACCGCAATTGTATTTTACGAGTGGGCTATCTTAAATTGTGGCTCAATCTCTACATTAGCTTAATCAGGAACTGAGGTTGACAGTCTACTAAATCAAGCGGAAAGTTTACAGTACTCGCTTTACTGCACGCATATAAAACCATTAAAGCAATACAGATCAATTTAGCATTTTGAAGTATAATTTAAATAATAATTTGAAAATATACAGGATAACGTACAACAATGTGCTTTTTTTACTGTATTAGAAAGGTATTTTAAGCTAATATAAATCAAATCTCCTACAATTCCTATCAATGAAGTCATATGTATGTCCTTTGATACCAAACATGTATGTATGCTAATGAACAATTCCACAGACAAAGCTCTATTTAATATTTATCTAAAATAAAAATTAATTTAGCTAAATTTACTAACCTGGTTTAATGAAAACATTATATAAATATCTAAGTTTACTTTTGAAACTGTAGAAACTCGAAAATTCAACCACAATAGATGAGATCTGACCTATTTCTGCATTTCTAAGATTGCTTCTTCAGGTGGCCTCTTTTAAGTTGAGTCAAATATCTAACTATAAAAATTATTATACCAATAAATTAAAATTATTTGAAATTAAATATCGACAATTACCTACTTATTAAATGAGAAAAATACCCTTTATGTAATTGTTTTTTATATATTTTTATGTATTAACAATATTTTGTGAAACTAACTACTATCATCAAGAGTGACAATAAAATTCCACTTTAATATATAAACTTTTAATAACACTTAAATATGTAAAAGTTACATATAACAGTAACAGGATGGATTGCTACATACAGATAAATGTGTAGAATATATACAATATCGTGTGGACCTAATTAAAGTATGATTGTATATTTAATTCTTTTTACAGTGAAGTTTGAACATTTATGATGATTAGCGCAAAAAGTTACCGCATACTCGTAGATGATTAACAGTTGCGCCAGTTGTATCTAAACAGTATTTAATTTTGTTACAGTCAGAAATTCTACTTCAATTTTCTATAAATTGGTAGATGTACCACACTTTACGGCTATTAAACATTATCGATGAATAAGAAAATTTACTTTAAATTTCGAAAATATTAATAACGCAAAAGCCACCAAGAGACAACTTTCAACTGAATTGGCTAAGACCATCCCTGATGTTAGATCAAATCAGATATATGACTTTAATGCCTCTGAAGTAGTATTGACTAAAAATTGAATCTCGTCATACAAACACACGAAACTCACCTTTCTAAACAACGCGAAGATGGCAACTGATTGGTAAAGAAAGAAGATATAGAAATAAGCCCGTATTGCTCCAGATACAGTTCAACGGAGGACTTTTAGCGTCATAGGAAAAACGGACCCGAGCGAGCTTCAAGTTATTCAGCCGTTAACGTGTTAAACTAGAATTTAAACTGCCAACTTTTTAACTGTGCCGATTATAACAGATCCAAAGTCGGCGCGTGATTACTCAGATTGAACATTTATTATGGGTCTAATCTGTTAAATACTCATGATTTTATATTAACTGCACCTGATTATGTTTATAAGAATGCAAATATAACTGTTTGTTTCTGTGTTTATTTGGCGGTTCTGCGTTGTTTGTCATTGGGTATTATTTGGTGGTTTTGCAGCTCTACAGCGCTTGTCATTGATTACGCATTGTAACAAGGTTATTAACTCCAATACGGTAGGTCAAGATTCACTATTACCGGATTGTTTATCACTGAATATCTATGTCTTGGACTTGGACAGCACGAGGGTTTTTTGTATTACAGTCAGTATTGAAATACGAAAAACCTTTCAGCCTCTCTTAATAATTTACCTAGTAAGTATTGGGTTATTATCTCACTATTTATGTAATGAAACTTAAATGGATGAATATTTGATTCGTTTTAGTTTTGTAACTTAAATATTAAATATTAACTGAAACTTAATGTGTTAATTGCATACTTTAAAATAATAATTTGTAGCATTACATTACAATAAATACTAGGAAAACAATTAAATTTGGCAACATCGCCTCAGGCCGACACCAAGTTGAACTGCCATCAGTGGTCAATAGCAGTCTGAAAAGGGGGTATAAATAATGGTTTGAAAATATTTTTTTCGACGTAAATTTACATTTAAATTAATCGTATCCGTATTATATTAATTTTTTCCTATCTTCTCTTAAAATTAATTACACTATGACTGAATCACCCTGTACTATAATAAGTATTATCAAATAATTTTAAATGTTCAAGGCCACTTTTCAGAAAACAAACATCATAACATAGATAATTTATATTTTATGAGCTGTGAACTTAGTTGTAAATTCAAAATCTCTACAGTCAAAGGTAGAAATAAGACGTACTCTTGTGACGCCACTGTGTCTAAGAAATCCGTTTAAATGCGAATTAGAATGCTTGAAGCTCTTAAAAGATGCTCAGGAATCGTAAATTGGCAATAAGTTGAGGCATGAGACCAAAATTGGTAGGAGATAGTATATTGGGTGAAAATCAATACCCATGCTAAAAAGAAAAACAAAATTAAAATGGTGTTTTCTTTCTCAGTTGGTAGTAATATATAATAATAGATGTGAATTAGATAGCGAATCTGGTAGAGGAGCCCAAGTTCTGGTCATTTCACAAAAACTAAAAATGTTATTCCATATATGCTATCGAATGCATCTCAAAAAAGTGCATGTAGAATGTTCAAACAGTTTTAAGATATCTTGAAACGGAATCTAGAGAAGGGCACTAGTCGGTTTAGCCAAAAATCGAAACACGCCTTGTAGCTCAAAAACGGTAACAGATATTGATATGCGGTTTGCGCCATTGTTGCTGCGAAAAAAAGAGCTCTGAATCCGTCTGTCAGATTTGCTTTATATATGACAGATTTCCAGTAATCCTGAAAAACCGACCTATTTGAACCACTCTGTACAATAAGAAGGAACATCAAGATATGTTCATATTCATATTGATTTAACTTTGCGAACTGTGCAGTATCTTTATTACTATCTGTTTAAAACGTTGTATGCATCTGCTTTCTGCAAACTAAGGCAAAGTAATAATAATTTATTTGATAGCGTTCTGGAAGCTGTTACAGTGTCGACGGGGTAATTCTTAAAGGCGAGAAATGGTATTTTCGCATTTTTATTTTAACGATTCTTGCAAGAGATCCTTGTTATGTAACTACATTGAAAGAATTTCTGCAGAATATCATCTTTATATTATCATACGTAAAACTACCACGAATATTTTGCTAGCTAACTAACGAAATTAATATAAAATTTTAGAATGAGTATATATACAGAGTACTCTGTAAGTAATGATAAATAGAATAATTGTATATACCTTACGTAAAAATAATGCGAGGTAAATCAAAAAAAAAGTAAAAGGTAAATAGTAAAAGAACACAAAAGTCTAACTAAGTGCATATACAAATGACAAGAAAATATTAGAAAAGGTTAACTATAACTAAGTTCAAATATTTTAAGAGGGGATAGAGAAAAATAAAAATTAATGGAATTGTCCATCAAAAAGATTTATTTTTAATTTTTCAAGCTATATTGAAACCTTATTATTCGCTGACTCTGACCTTCTGTCAGCCTTGAGATTAGGTATATGCCACAAGTCAAAGGTGTAAAATGTAGTGACAGGGCACAGCGTTGTCACGTGAAAGAAAAAAAAATATTTGCAAAATGTAGATAATTATTTAATGAATTAATGAAAAACACTATATGGTAGCGCAGGGAGGTAGCACCTTATTGGTATTTATTTCCTGGATTCATATTTGGATAGATTTCCAGAATGTTTTGTTACAGTAAAACTTATCGTTGCAAAAATTTTTTACGTGCTGCCCTTCGTTACTTGAGGACCTTTTCTTCTCTCGACCATCTGTACACAAACACATAAAAACAGTAAAAACACTGCCACACGTTTACCGCCGAATAAGTATTAAAGCAGTTGTTCATTGTGGTGCAAAGAGGATTTGGCATAATATTTTATCTACTTGGAAAACGTCGTTGGTATTACGCTGCCATACGATAATATGCACTTGTCACACTTATATATTATATATTATACAAAAAATGCACTAAAAATTGAATTTGCGAAAACAAGTACTAATAATAATAATATCTTTACTCCTCAGTCTAATCATGAGGAGCCCAGAAGTCGAAAACTTGTGCGGGAGAAGAGGCGGCATATTAAGCAGACCACATTTGCGTCCAGGACCGACTTACGTTGGTAGGAGGCCCTAACCACCATTTAGTGCCTAAATGAGGAAAACCTAATTTTGAGACAGCGTATATACTCGTAAAAGTAACAAATGTGCCAAATTTTCAGTTATAGACAAAAAAACATATTAAAAAAATAATAATACCTACCTAACTTTGAGTTACGTAGGTCGGAAAATATTGACTTTGCAAAAAATGATTTTCCCTAAATCTTTTGTATGAAGTTTCCGAACACCCTGTAGATATAATGAAAATTAAATGTTAAGTTTGACATCTTTACCTTTGTAGACATTAACTTGGACTTGGAAGGTAAGCATGCTAAATTGCACTACATTTACTATTATGCTTATCGTTCTTTCTTCCATCAGTTAAAAAATACCCTGAATATATTTTTTCACAGTGTTTCACTAAGTCTGATTTCTTGAAACTGTCGCTTGTTCAAAATAACAATATAATATAAATTTTGTATAAACGTGTCAGTATACCTACAGGGTTAACTATGACTAAGTACAAAAATTTTAACCACGTGCTCAGAGAGGTCTAAAAGACAATAAAAAAACTATTTCGAAATTCTAGCTCGATATTTAAAAAATGGGGCAAAACCCTCTTTTCCTACGGAAAGTCGGCGCCTATGACAATCAATTAACCTCTGAGATGGGTCGTTTCTTCAACATTGTCAAGTGTAGAAGCGACGAAAATAAACATGTTTATTAATAATAATAATGTCTAAGTACCTGATAGATAACAGCTAATCCGGTTAGCTACAGTATTTTGTATTCGTTCTTCGTTCTTTCGTTGCACACTGCCAAAACTACATTTTTACTCCTTGCAGATTGATCATAATTATCCACTAACATGTCCGACATAAAATACTTTATTTAATTACCATAACACGTTTAAAATTAGTCATTCATCTTATTTAAAGTAACAGTAAGTTCTAGGTTATGAATTTGCATTGCTAGTTTCCTACTTCCATGCTCCAAACCATGCAGAAAGCTAAGTTAGTTATATTCTAAGGGTCATTTTTACAGAACACTGTAAACATCTTGGGATGTTATAGTTTAAAGTATTAATTATTTTATGCAAACATCGTCAATTACTGTTAATATTGTTGCTATTATTAGTATTAACAGAATTTAATTACACAACAACGCAAGAAGTTTACAAATTCAAGGCCGTGAGTGCACCTTGCATTAGTGGCCTACAGATGTCTTCACTCGTCAGATGTCGTTTGTAGATGACAATAACGTAGTATACGGTTACGGTACTCTGATTAGTTTGAAGTAATTTTTCAGTACTTGCTTTTCGCAAATTTAATTTTTCGCGTAGTTTTTGTGTATTTACAAACATATCATATTCAAATGCCTAGATGACGGATGAGGTGCTGATTAATGGGAGTGTGACAAGTGCATATAAAAAAAATATCATATTATCGTGCGGCAGCGTCAAAGACGTTTCCCGAGTATACAAAATATTATGCTGAATACTTTTTGAACCACATCGAACAGCTGTTTTATGCCGTGGCGGTAAACGTGTGGCAGTGTTTTTATGATTTGTGTACATTTACGTGTATTTTGTTGTTATCCTTTGTGCTTTTCCCGACGTAAGTAATCGACCTGAGCAAGACCGCCAAACTAACTAGGTACCTCGCTTTACACAAAAAGAACGATCGAGAGAAGGACAAGTCCACAGCAAGAACAAATCTTTGCAGGTTTTAATTTACACAAGTAAAAGAACAGAAGATGATTCAACATTCTTAAAATCTCTCCAATTATCAATTCTGGAAATAAATATTAGTAAGGTAGGTCTCTGTGCTATCATACCGTATTTCTCATTAAATTATTAAATAAAAATCTACATTTTGTAAAGATTTTTTTTAAAGCGGCTTAAACGCTTAAACTGATACACGTGTCAATGCGGTAACCTGTCACTATGTTTGACACCTTTGCCTTTGGCAGAATATACCTAACCTCGCGGCTGACAGGAGGTCAGTGACGGCGATAAATAAGGATTTAATATAGTTTTGAAAACAATTTTTTTGCTTTATAAATAAGTTTGGAATTTTTTTGAAGGGTGATTCCATTAATTCTTATTTTTCCCTATCCCCTCTTAAAATATTTGTATAAGTCATAGTTAACCCTGTATGTATATAAATTTAAAATTTTATAAATACTAATGAATATATTAAGAAAATAATTGATCAATAATTACGTACCTACATTTGTTGAGATAAAAATCATGTTAAATACTTTCAGGCAATCGTTCTGCTTTTATTTCAGTAGAAAAATCACTTAACGTAATTAGAGTTTAGTGGATTTTTAATCAACAGAGTGCTGGAACTGGACCGTGAAATCAGATTTAAAAATGATTACCTAACTAAATTTTGTCTACAAAGACGTGAAATATTTACTGTTGAGAATTTGAGCACAGTTAGACTTAAATTCAGAAAGCATGACGCTTCAGGGTAATTGATAGATACAGAAAGCTATTTTATGTCACTTAGAGTAATTGGTAGAAGTACATACTTACTTTATTAGTTTACATTTTTATTTACAACTTCTGGAAACTTGGTCGAGTAAATAAACGATATGGTAGAATTTTTAACGTGGTCTTCGAAAATAAATTGTTTTCAGGTTACCACAGATTTAGGTCAGTTCAATAGATTATCAAATGCAACAAATACTTACAATAAATAATAAGTTTATAAACAATAAGTAACAAGTTCATAATCAAAATTAAAGTGTTATTAAAAGATGCAGAGAAGAAAAAATAATATATAAAAAAATTAAAATAAGTAATCGAACGTACATTCTTATAGGAACTGCTGAGTTAGGTAATGTAAACATCACCATTAACAAATCTGCGATATGTTTTATATCAAACGTTGTTTAGTAATTAGTTTTACGTATTAACTCCTTATCAAAGAGATACTGAAACAATAAATAATGAATAAATTTAAAATAATCATTGTCCGTGGCGCATTCGCCATTTTATAGAATATTTACATGTTTTTCATGTCGACATATAGTTGCATAATGAAAAGATATTATCTATAGGTACTAACTAAATTCACAAATTCCGATTTGCCACGCATGTAAGCCATTTTTTACACTTGAAAAACTAATGTAAAGACTCGCATCACAAAAAAGGTTAATACCTACAAAAAGTAATCGAATTTCCATATTCGGAATCGCATGGCTAGATACTACAGTTACTGACTGTTTGTATATTGTTGGTATCGTATATATTTTTTCTAAATCATCCATTATATCAAATTGTTCATTTAGAGATAGTCCATGTAATTCCAATTGCCTTATTGCACTAACTAAGAAACCACGTTAATGTAACGTACGTCATCACGAATATTTTGGTCCATCAGTAAGTTCTGCAGTGAAATTTTGCTCATTTTTTTGTTTACGGTGTACGAATCTTTTTTGGCATATAGTATACGTATTAAATATCGCCATAATCCATTGAGTAGAGAGGATAGATAAACGGCACCAATTCTTGTATTATTCAGAGAAACCCTTATAACATATAGCACCATGTTTGTTTTTATTGGAGCTCTGACTAAAACCTCATTGTTATTCCATTTAGGTAGCCCACTACAGATTGAAGGCTTTCATGGCTAAGCGTTTAATCTGAGATGTAGCCAACTGCCCAAGATGGCCTGACTTTTACTACTTTCAGGATAATTAGTGGTGCCTGATGCAGCTGGAAATTGAAATGGACAATTCGATAAATAGACACAACCGACAAATACTGAAGCGAGCATAATTGATGTAATATGTTAGAATTACTTTTTAACACAACATAAATGAGAATAAGATGTTTTTCAAGAAAAATGCAAATTTAATCCAAAAATATCAGATTGTAAAGTTTAAATATTAGATGCAATCAGTATGTATGTCATCTTCAGATGGCTTTAAGAAATAATGTAGGTACAAATATTATTACGCTCAATAAATATTAAGGGCGCCTTCTCTTGAAATGTATAAAAAGTTACACTAGGAACGTCTTTAATAAAGAGGACAAATATTTATTTCATACGTTACGTGACACTAGTATTTTAAATTGTAATCTATTATTTCAAAACACGTTCAAGTAAAATGGGTATAAAATAGAATTTAAATCAAAATTATACACTTGATGACTATTGTATTACAAGTATGTGTTTTAACTAAATGTACTTTATTTTATCAACAGTAGTGATACAAATCAAATATTAATTTTAAATCTGGAGAACGTGGTGGCCATCTTACTGGTGCATTGGTTAGCATATTGGCCGTGCAAATATTCTTGAAGAGTAATTAAAAAATAACCATAGTACCTAACCCTAAAGTATTAGCCAGACTCCAATTCCATTTTTTAAAGTGTGTTAATGTATATATTCAGCAAAATGGCGGTCATTCTCCACATACGGTTATCGGTCAGTGGTCGCGCGGTTTAAGGCGTCAGTACTTGAATCGAGGTGACTGGATCGCTGTGGGTTCGACCCCCGCAGCCGGTAGACCGTATATAAGGTATATTTGTTGGTAGATTGGCACCCTCTCTGCGGGTATGGTAGGGTGGAATAATGTTGGCTTGGGTCAATGTGATCCCGGTTGACATTTGACTACCCCCCTAATGAGGTTTTCCAGGTTTCCCTCATTCCTGCACTGAATGGTGGTTAGGGCCTACCAACGTAAGTCGTTCCTGGGTGCAAATGCGGCCTGCTTAATAATAATTCGACATCTCGGCTAATACTCGTGATTGGAATGAGGGGTAAAGATATTATTATTATCATTATACGCGTAATTAATGTTTTCTATTTAAATATATACTTTCAATGTTTACTCATTGTTTTTTTATTCTTTTTTTCAAAACCGCTCATGTTTTAAGAAGCAAAAAACTTCCAAATGCGATCAGTTACGCGAAAAAAATAGAATTATACATCTTTATCTTTAAGAGTTTTTAGAAAACTACTTGACATTGTACAAAATATTACCAGTTGGTAAAAAATGGTAAAAAAAATATTAGAATTTTGTTCATGAAATATACTGCAGAGATACTATCACCATGTTCTACCACAAACATGTTTGATTTATCTAGTATAAGGTGGAAAATTGTCAAACTGATTGAAAGGGTATTAATTTCATAGTTTAAACATTTTCAAGAAGAATTGAAAGTTGTTAAAGAAAACTCAGATATCTTCTACCATCCAACATTCCTTGAAAAAAATATGGTGTAATTATATGACGGTCAATGATGTCTCACCAGATAAAAATGACCTTGCTTATTTCCGGGTGTTGACAAAATGAGGATTTTCTGTTGAACAATTATGTTTGTTTCTTGTGTTAGGTAGGCCATTGATTGCAAAATGGCTTTTATCTGTACAGGGTGGGCAAATTTCGATTTCGGCTATAAAAAAAATTAAATAAAATTTCAAATTTTCCACTTTTCGATACATCTCTGTAATTTTTTGTAAAGTTAGAAAAAAATAATTAACATTTTTTTCCTTTAAATAATACAGAATTGTATAGGATTAAGTCAATATGCATTACAATTAAATATCACTAAAAATTGCGGGCTAATAAAACACGCAGCAACTTGTATAAATAGATCAGACACTTTTTTGAGTCCAGTGGCGTGCCTAATTTTTTTGAAACTTCAATTTTTGTGTTATAACCCAAGTTTGTGTGTTTTTAAACACAAACCATAGATGGCCATGGGCCAGTTGCATTTTCTAATCTTGCATTTTTTTGGACCAAGAATTTAGATCGCATCAACTTTTCATCGTGCGTTGTCATTTTAATTGTAATAAACTATTCAAAATAAGAACAAACAAAATATTTCGATATTGACAAGTTATTTGATAAATTGCTTCATAATTACTGCCTATTGTCTTGCATGGAGAGAATTAAGTCATGACTAATTCGATTTTGTTCTAGATATTTAATAAAAGCGCGTTTTTACATTTTTGCTTTTATATCTTTTAGCGATATCAAACAAGTTTATTAATGAAAGTTTATCAGAGAACCTCTGACATTCCTAATAATATGACATGGAATAGGTATGTTTTATAATAGGCATTTCCAAGAGTTCCAGAATTAAAATATTTGGTTCAAGGGTAAGTCTGAGTGAACCTATCTGAAACACATCACCAATTTTTTTTGCTTTTTTTATTAGCCAATAGTAGCCCTGATGCATCGTTGAGACACCCTATACATGTTTTTCTCTGAACATCCTGTATTATAAAACGTTTTATTTTCTTTTAAACCTAAACTTTTAAACTTGAACAATGAGTTTAAAACCTTACCTTGCAAATTCGCTTATAAAACTATTTTCCTTGATGGCCACGTTCTTCCAGCAATTGTTGGTCAAATGCCCGTTCACTAGATTGTTCAACATCCACTCCGGTGATCGTCCTATCACAAGTTTTAGAGCCGCGACTAGCAACCTTACGGCACCCTTAACCAAGTGTCTGTCCACTTTCACGGGTAGCGGCTTTAGGCTGAGGAGTCCCGAGGGCAAGTCCCCCGTGCTGTCGGCGGACCCGCCGGCACGCGAGCGATGGTGAGGCCGACGGTCGTTTAATTTAGAACTTTCAACGCCATGGTTACGACTAAACAAAAGAAACTGGTCGTTTTTTAACAAATAATTTATGTGCATATCACTTATATCACTTTTCCCTAGGCTACTGCGTTTAACGCGCTCCTCCGGCCTGTCCTTAGGGTCCCTCTCGTCGTCCGTCGCGTTTTTCACGTTTATGGTGGCCGCGGTGTCGATCCAGAACCAGACGAAGTGGCCGTCCATCATATTTAGACGTTTAGCGTCGTCCAGGATCCTAATGGCGCTCGATCGGTCGCTCATGAGGATTACAACCCCCCTTGTAGACCGTGAGATATCGGCTAATTTCCTGAAACAAAAGAAAGCGTAAGACGATTTATCATTCCTTGTGTCTGGCAAAAACGGTTATATATTTTACACCTCTGCCCTGGGAGGTTATTTATTTAAGAGTTTTTGGGAAGGTTCGGAAGCAAATAAAGGTAAGGGAAATAAATATAGGTACGAAAAACTTGGATTTTATTGGAACGAGGTTCTTTTTACTTGAATAATCAAAAGAAAACTTATCGATTGACATTTCGTTTCCGATCGCAACTTTCTTCAGAATATTTTGTTTACCTATTTATTACATACTTCTAAAACCTGCAATAATAATGTAATTTTAACCTATGGAGATGTGATTCGGTGGCCGAAAGTCTAACAGACGACAGCTAAACTGGAGCTAAGTGTACGACTCCAACCATAGCAACAGAGGTAATACTATGTCTGACACCGTTGAATATTTATGCAGAAGAAGTGTGACTGCGATAACTATGCTTAACCTCAAAAATGCTGGTATTATACCAGATGTGGGATGTGGAGAAGCCCTTTTTGCATTCGGACACTGATAGTATTTCTCCCAAGTTTGTGTTTGACAGACCCTACACGATACTTATCAGGAATGAGGAGATCTCCAACAAAGATGTAATCTTCACAGATGGATAAAAAATGCAGAAATGTGGAGGATATGGGATTTATTCCAGATACTTACATATCTGATATCAGTGGGTATTGCATAGGCATGCTACTGTGGTACAAGCAGAACTAGCAGCCGCCAAAGAAATTGCCCGTAGACATATAACAGGCAAAACCATCAGAATCTACACAGATAGTAGACAATCACTACTGTTCTTACGTCGTAAGATAACAACTAGATCAGCATGGGAATGCCATCATGCACTCGTAGTGGTCTCAACCGACAGTAGCATATCTGTACGCTGGGTAAAGAAACACGTGCGGTGCAATGGCAATAAAGTGGCTAGGATTGAATCGGGTCGGGAATATTTTTGGAAATGGTTCCTCCAGTATGCTTCCGTTGTCAGCATTTGATAAAATTATGAAATAGGATACCCACAAAGAGTTTACAAAACAAACGAAACAAACAGCTATTAATTTGCTCAGTAGTCGCTAGAGTACCCCTGCAAGGATACAACCAGAAAGTACCTGGCCATGACTAGGACAAATCTTCCTGGTGACAGGGATTCAAACTGGAGACTGTTGGTTAAGGAAGCACCTTTATTATATGAGGAAGTGTGAAACACCACTTTGTAGGGGTTGCGAACAGGACTACGAGACAGTACTCTATGCACTCTGAGAGTGCACTGCCATCTCGTCACTAAGAAAATCCGTGTTGGAAGAACGATGGCCTTGTATAGCCTACATTAGAGAGATCCCATTGAGCACTGTCACTCTCCTTTTCTCTTTATTAGGTTGGTTGACGGCTCAGGTGGATTGCTCTTTTAATGGGAGGCAGTACAAATGGCCCAATGTGACCTAAGTGATCCAGATTGCAGTACTCTAATTTTGACCAAATGGTAGTACATTTCAGGGCTGTAACATTATTAAAAAATGATGTGTTTCTGATGAAAAAACCTAAAGAGAATTCATAATAATTGCATACAGATCCAGATACAGAAATGCAATGTGTTATTTAATGATTCAATAATAAAATAAGTCTGTTGACAATCTTGATCCAATTAAGTCCGTAGTGTCTAACGACTAGTGACACGTCGGTTTAAACACAAATGTTTTGCCCTTCTTGAGACAAGAAACCAATTTAATCAGATCGTAGAGTAGAACGAAATGTATTTCCTCCCACTGTCTCCAAACCATTGTGAAAGAAAGAAAATATAAAATTGTCTTACAGAAATGTTCAATATTCAATTAAGTAAACGTTATTGGAAAGAATGTTCCGGTGGTAACTTTGTAAAAGGCGGAATGCTAAAAGAGGTAAATATTTGTATACTTTAACCTTATTTACTTAGATTATTTGGAGGATTGTGAGGTTTTATAATGTTATGCAAATTTTTTAATAAAATCTCCAACCGGCTTAATTTAAAAGAACAAAAAAAATTAAAATAGGAGGCATTCCGCATATTTATTTGAATATTTTATTTATTTAATAGTCTAAATGAATTTAATTTTGACAAACTCAGTTTTTAGTCATCGTTTCTCAACTAAATCATGTTTTACAGTGGAGAAAACATCACATTTGTCGATACCAATCTAAACTTTGGTTTATTTATAATATATGCAACAGAGCTGACAAAATCTACATGGTATGGACGTACATTACATTGTAAATGGTCAAATATTTACATTACAGCAAGAGGCTACTATGGTTTTAATAGACCTGTTAGAAGTTATCAAAGATACGGTATGATATAGCAACAAATAGCATGAATAGAAATCTACAACTAAAATAGGAAATTATTGAAATAATGGGAAACAATTCTTAACAAGTCATACATTATAATGAAATAACTAATCTGCTATTTGGTTATAATATATATTGAATATATTGAGTAAAGTCTGAGAGACAACCATGCTATGAAGTGGAAATTTGTAACCACCCTTCTAGTATTCAACGACTGCATATTAAATCTATGTAGTTAGTGATTATATCCCCTATCAGGACTTTGACGAAAGCGTATCTGTATTGTTTCCAAATGGTTACTGTAGATTTGATAGCAAGGGAAGCAAATGAAGTTGCACTATTCGAGTTTTGAACGAACTAGTGAATAGTATAGACTTCTAAATGTACTTGCATCGATGAAAGATTTTACAGTCCTGGAGTACTGTGTTAATATTTTAATTAATATGACAAAAAAATTTACACCCACATCGATCAGAGTTAGTAAACTAGCAGCTTTAAGATGACCTACCTATATTATAATGAAATGTTAAGGGCTGATTTGATATGATACACACTTGGCATTTGTTTATATTATCAGACCAATATTTATCAGTACACCAAGTATAAACGTAATATACAAAGTTTTGCAGAACCAAACAGTCAGCCCCAAGTGATAGATATATCAAGAATAATTTCAAGTCATCAGCAAACATAATATGATTTGATTTTAAATAGTGATAAATCATTTATAATCAGTATAATAAGGAGTGGCCCTAAATTAGAGTCTTAGGGTACTTTTGATATCGCAATAAAGGTGTGTGACTTTAAACTGTTATAAGACAACTTTCATTGATGCAGATAAGAATTGAAAAGGCGTAGAAGCTATTACTGAAACCAGACCAGTCGAACGTGCGTAGCAATATTTTATTATTCACCTTGTCAAAAGCCTTTGAGAAGTCTATGTAAACCAGATCGATTTGTCCTTTGTCATCAGAATGGTTTACCATATGCTGAGTAAACTTGGCCAAGTTAGATTGAGTTGAACAATTAGGAAAAAACTATGCTGGCTTGTATGTAAGACTTTTTATTATTAAATATTTATTTGCGGTATTAGACAATGTAGCAACATATATGCATACAAGACGTGTCATAAACTAAATGGGTCCAAAACTTTTAAGAGGTTATTGTTTTTTGGAATATATCAGTTTTTTTCTATTATGTCTTAAGTCAATTGACGAAACTTTGAGAAATGATGAATCTATATATTTCTATGTAAATACGTCAACCAGTGGCGAATATTGCGTTGAACATTGCCATTAAACACCTAAAAAAGCTACACCAGTGGATTTTCAGAAAAGTTAATAGACGCATATAATTATATATCTTATTTCTAATATAGAAGATCTCCTACATTTTGTTTCTAAAGTGTTTCTGAAATTTCCCGAATGTTTTTTTTCAAATAAATACAAGTTGCCTATATCTTAATTACAAGAAAAACAATATATTCACCGACTGTCATGCATTTTTAAAAACTCTTGGCATTCATTTGATTTGTTAACATTTTTTTATGGTTCGTTATTGTAAATCTTCATTTCCTACTGCTGCTTCATAAACAATGGATGCCCTTATAAAAGAAAACAAACGGATTTAAGTCAGGAAATCGAGCAGGTCCAGTGTAGAGTCCATTTCGTTCAATCGATTGGTTGAAGAAATGTTCATGTAACTCTACAATAATAAAATGATGCTTGACACATCACCATTAAATCTCAATAGTAGGAAAGCGGATCCAATTCAGAAATTACCCACAATGTCCATCCAGACATTTATTGAATACTGATACTGGTTTCTAGTTTGAATACATGTGAGGATTTTCATCTGCATTAAAGTTGATTATGATAATTCCATCGGCGGAGAAAATCACGAGAAAGAAGTATTTGCACACGTTGCATGTAATAGGGATATAACTAGTTTTTAACAATTTGTGCACTGATGTTTTTTGTGTTAGACTGGGGATTATTCTCAACCTGTAGTAATACAGACTCTTTCAATTCTGGTGTTGCTATAGTTATTGGATCACTGACTCTTTGATAATGTGAAACTCTTCAGTTTGAAAATGATTCTTGGTATAAATTTTTAGTTAGTTGCATTTCTATTTGCTTTACCATAGCAAAGCATATTATGTAACCATGTATGTGGTATGTAACACATTATGACAGGATATGTCGAGGTCGATATGTATGTTATTGGAAACCCAAGAGTCATGATGAGCAAGTAATATCTCTATTATTAAAAGATTATTAAGGCGTTTTCATGTATTTATTGTATATTTACAAACAATTAATAGAAAGGCCTCACTATCAATTATTCTGCATTCAGAGAAATTGTATTTCTGAATTACTATAGAAGTAACTCCAAAGACCAAGTTGTATTCAATATTTATCTAGAATAATAGTATATTTTGTAACAAATTTTAATTGTAACCAAATAATAGACTATAATTTCTCCACGACCAAAAAGTATGAGTCAAAAACAATTGAATTAAATCTAAGCACGATAAATTATTTATTGAGACATGACGTCGCCATTTGCACTGACAGTTTTGAAATCCATGGCAATGTAGTCGTTTAGTTCGATTGCGGAATATTCATTCTGTACCTTGTTATAGAATGAATGCACACAATGGACTATATAAACACCGATCAGAGGATCTAATCTCCAGTTTCAGTATTTCTTCTGAAGAAGACACATCACTCTCGAAACGTCAAGCTCCGGCGACGTGGCATACAGCTCGGATATTGTTCAACCATTAAATAAAAGTGTATCATTTTTTTAAAAAGGAATTCGTTTGAAGCTGAACTCTAAAATTTAGGGGACATGAGTATAAAATACATTATATACGTAGCTATCATAATTTTTGAGGTTTACATCAAAGAGCAAAGTGAATGGAATATGTGAGTCTAGAGAGGAATTATTCAAAAGACAAGAAAACCATTTTAAGGCACACAAGTTTAATGTTGTTTATTAAAATTTTGTAAATCCTCTGTACTAAGATTATTTTAGGCAACTTTCAGCTGCATTTTAATTAAATTTGCTTTGAGTTTTGGATACTAATTAGTGCCAGAAATCCGCGAAATCTTTGAGATGAAATTTATTGCAAAACAGGAGGTGCTTTTGTGTAAATTTTTAAACATAATTTATCCCATATTAAATTTTACTCTCTTTATATCTTTGAAAACTGAATTTTAATATATTTCGTGGTAAAATGTTTTATTTATAAATGCTAAGCTTCCTAAGGTACTTCTGAAATTTTTAGAGGTTTCTTTTCTACTTTAAATTTGATATAAATAAAGCTGTTATATGAAAAGATAACGTTGCAATATTTACTAACTACAGTTAATAATTCATATTTTAATGAACGTAGGTATTACTGAAATTGTAGGCATGTTATCAATTTTAACTGGAAGTTTGTAGATACACGAAAACTTTGTTGAATAATTGATTCCCATGTTGGTAGATATGATACGGTGTTATTATAGGCCTTATTGACACTTTGAAGCAAACTATATAGAATAAACTTGTTAAACATGTTATACAAGGGTTCATGTTTGTATTTTGAAAGACTTACTGTCAACAGTGTACGTATAATAATTAACAACAGTTTCCATTCATGGTTAGACCACGATCTGTACAAAGCAATAAATTCCTTTGAATAATAATTGAATATCTGTTATAAATATTATTGTATAATAACGAAATTTACCTGTAGTTTAAATACTTTTATAATATAATTCATATAGAAAACTGTACCAAAATAATTAAATATTTATACACATTACTCTGTATGTAGCAGTTAAAGGTTCAACACAATACACTGCATTAATATAACATGTTATGTGTAATTGTAACACATTTCATTTATCACAAGTGTAGAATTTACAGATTAGTAGACATTTTATTGTTATAATAATTATTCTAGTACGAAGGTGTTACAGTTTTAATTAAACGATACATTTTACTATTTATAAATTTGTTGCAAAATTACACAAAAAAGTCTGTCTGTCCGACAGAGTAGACCAATATATTCTTATCCTATATACGTATTTTTACTCGCTGAATCCAAATCTGGGGTCTATTTAACCCAGTCGCAATAGACTTAAGGTCATTCCAAGGTCTAAGCTAAATATAGATATATAAGTGGACCAGAATATTGTACATTTATGTTTTGGGAGTTACTGAATCTGGAGTCCATTAGCTAAGGTTATACCAAGGTCAAGCCCATCACTTAGGTTATACCAAGGTCAAAGCTAAATATATGTATGCAAGTGGACCAGATGGATATATTTATGTTTTTGCGGTCGCTGAATTTGAATTCATCATTCCTTTAGCCCTATCAGGTCGGCTTCAAGGTCATTCCAATGTTAAACCGAAAGATAGATGTGCATATCGACAAAATCATCAATTATATTTTTGGGGCCTCAGAATGTTTACACCGTGATTCAAAAATATTGCTTAAAATGCGAGTAGAATGAAATCTTTCGTGTATCGTCACTGAATCAGTGAATTCTTGGAATAGTTTTCTGAAAATGATACACTCCCCCTAGTCTGTTGATATTAAGTGATTAATGAACAAACTCAAACCTAGATTGTACAAGCTTAGTAAAGGAGATTGTCCATTGATAGTTAGAAGAGAAACCTATAAGCTGTCCTTTTTCATAACACTAATGTGTACCCCTCCATTCCAGCGGCGCATTCAGTTGTTTGAAAGAAAAGTATGCGAGCATGAAACCAGTTCTTGAAAAAATTAACTACAAACTTGGATGGCAAATTTGTGGGGATTTGAAAGATGTCACTATTTTATTGAGAAGTCAGTTAGATTTTTTACTGTGGCCGCAAATGAAAGTGTTTAACTTGTAGTGTATGCGTTTATTGTACGATTCGTATTTGTTTTCACTCTCATGGCAATATTTGCAAGTTTGGTACCCCATACAAAACACTCAACATAAGTTTGTCAATCAAATTTGGTATATGGGTATTTTGACGGGTGCTGAATAGCCTCGTGATATTATATTTTTGATAATAAAATGCCTAATACCATTTTCTTTCTAAAAAATGACCCTTTTAGAAAATCGTAGTAGGCCAAGCTTTTGTCACAATAAAATGGTGAGTAGAATATAACCTCCCTTCATGGTACCTACTAATTGTGAAAACATAGGCTTACCGAAATTTCACAGTCTTCTTACATTTCCAGATACGTTAACTTGAAAACCTGGACACACTGTATATCACGAAAACTTTTTTTCCGTATTTCAGGCACAAAACTGTTGAAAGAATTTTCGATGGATCGCAAAATGATGACAGACATAATATTTTTGTCATCAAAATGAAAAAAGACAAAATAGCGACATGGCTGAGTTTCAAATGAGTTATAGAGATTTTCCTGGGGAACTATAAAAGTTTAAATTACTGGGAAATAGTAGCGCATGTTGACTACTTCCCACAAAATCTTGGCGCTTTTAGTAAAGGACAAGGTGAATTATTTCATGAGGTGAATACAGAGCGACAATTTATTTTTTACCGTAATTTGTGAAGTAACTAAGTACGTGATAAATGTTAGTGACAAACCACGTTAAAACTATAATAAATCTCTCAGTTGTATTTTTCCTTCTACAAAAGTCAATATGCTTTATCAGAAGTACGCTCCAATTTCAGATTGTGCATATAGCCCCAGCCTTTATTTAAGTGCACAGCAGACAACGGCTCGGATATCCGACGAAATAAAATGCCAAAGCAAATCTGACGATAAAACACAAACTCAAGCGAGATAAAAGTTTTATTAGTGTCTCTTATATAAATGCATCCCGTTGAAGTTATATAGAAGATTTCAGAAGGTCTAATGTTACTCTCTTGCTAAGATAGTAAGATCAAATAATAAATCAATAAGCGATAACTAAATTCTGTATTATTTGTGTTTATTATATAGGTAGTACCGTTAAGCATACAGTGGTGTTTCATAAGTAATGGGTCATAAACCTGGTAATAGCCAAAATATGAAGAATACACTTATATGTGTGGAGCCAAATCTTAATATTAATAGAGACACAGGATGTGAAGTAAAACATTTTTTTTTCTAAAATTTCTATTAATTTTTGCAGTTGTTGATGTATAGATTTGGTATCGTTGGTTTCTTTGCGGGTGCCATATTTAAATATTTATATCACTTTTGAGCTACCTTTCAAGGACCCCACATAATATACATGTTGACTACCATTAACCACAAAAATTTTAACCACGTGCTCAGGAAGACCTAAAAAACAATAAAAAATTGTTTCGGAATTCTAGCTCTATGTTGAAAAAATAAGGCGAAACCCTCATTTCCTCCGGAATATCGGCGCCTATGTTAAGCATTGTCCGAGATGGCTTAGATACGTCTGTTTGTTTTTTACAGCGTTTCAAATGTAGAAACGACGAAGATGAATACCTAGCGGAATGAATAATAATACCAAAAAATTTTGCGTTTTATGACAGTTCATGGCTCTCTGATATCAAATATTGCTGTGTAGTAAACATTTGGAGTTAAATGAAACTTATTAACCCCCCTTCCCCCTCCCAATATATCATAACTTCCCCAGGGTAGCTCACATCAAAAAATTTTAAATGGAGGAGGAATCTACCCTCAATTTTTTTTAACATTATTCGAGATAACCCTATACATATCTATAATTATCATTGTAGAAAATGGATTTGATTCTAATTATGCAGATTTTGATGAAGTATATCCGGAAAGATATTTATCAAGAATATATCTGTTAAAAATTCCATCCATGTAGGACAATTTAGAAGACTATTCAATAAAACGCTCAGGTTTAACGGCAATTATCCACATTTCTTTCACTTTCAATTCATTGATAGATATTTCTATTCAGGCCATACATAGAAAGAATTCTACAATGCAGCTGCGTTGTTTAAATTATCTAATGGATAGCCTAAGTGTGGTAATTTGTTGTTTAAACAAAGTAATTATACATATTGTAAACATTTATGGTGCAATTAGAACAGCCTGTAAAATATACCTCTTGTCCTGTTTGTTTTGAAACTTTTACTTCATATATGTAGATGGTTTATGAACTATTGAATTTTCCAAAGTGGTTGAATTATTTAAAAAAATCACTACCACACATGTACTTGCAGTAGGTAATTCTGTTACGAGTTATGGACTTCTCGATATAACCTTCAGCTACCTTTGAAAATATCCACCCACCATGCATTTTGTTGTTGTAACATTAACTCCTGAATTTACTAATAGTGTAGCTGAAGTTCTAGATAAACAGTGTTGTTCGGTATATTCCGGTATATTTTCTCACATGTATGAATTCCTTTTAATTGGTTATATGCTTTACCATTTGCATATTCAAAATTCTTTTACTATATATTTGTGTAGGCGGTGTTGCGGTACCATATTTCCGATATATGTCTAAATATTCGCTTACAATAAAGAATTTTTTTCTTCGTTTTTATACTTGGCAAAGTGATTAGCAATCTGCTTCCCATATATTTGAAGTAATTCATCACATCGACACGCACCAGGTGTGGCAAAAATCATTGCCACCTAAAATAATAATAGTCAGTATTATTCGTTTACAGAAATATTTTGTTTATAATTATTACCTTTGTGCCTAAATACCTCCACTAGAATTTTTTTAATTTATTCATTTTTTAGCACGATATCCATCCGATTGCCGTTTCAAGAATGCTTTTAATTTCGCATCATTATGGTCAATAGCATGACGAAGATATCATATTTTTATTTAATTCAGAAAAATATACCAATAGTAATACATTTTCAGAAAAAGACAATGTTATTCTCAGCCCGGAAATTAATACATTTTTTATATGTTTACTGATATATCTTCTTTGATTTTTCTGGTAATAATTGTCATTGTCTAAATATTTATTTTTATGGATTTAAATAGGAACAATATGGCGATTACTGTGTTTTTAAGTTAGTTACTTAATAATGCACATCTCATAGCAACCACAGACGACCTGGTGAAATTATGTATTATTATTGTTCATGAAAGAAGTATCATACAATTTTAATAATATAAAATAAATAGCTATGTTTGCTATTACGATAATATTAATATTGATTGGCGAAAGAAATATGTTTAACTTGGCAATAAAGTAAATTTAATAGAATCGGCTGCACATCATATATTAAATACCAGCTGCGGCATTAAATCTTGTACTGTATTATTTAGTTAAACAAATAACTGTTATCTATAACCTCATAATTTGATATACACTAAAAATAGTTGATTTAATGTCATCTATACCAAAGAACGGTTGTTGCGTATGACAAATTCCCCGTAAATTATACGCACTATACTAAGTTACAGACTAATATTCTTATAAACCATGAACCGTAATAAATCAGGAAATAGATCCATTGGTTCAGTACTCCAAGACTTTGAAAAATACGTGGCCTATTCATTAATCTAAGTTAGAAATAGAAAGTTTCATACGTTTCCTGCTAATCTAATCAATAAACTTTGATAGTGATTCCTCTTTAAGAGCTACAGACCCTCCATTAGTTTAAGTTCATGCTTAACCCAAATAAAATTATCTTGTCACGAATCTTGACGTCTTTAATTTATCTAGATCTCTCATTTAACTGCGAGATGGACGAGCACACTATAGATCACTGACGTATTATTTTCGCTTGACATATTTCTTAAAATTTTCCATTGTAATGGTTAATCGTGGTGGATGTTATGCTTCATAATCAATCTTCAATAATAGATGTAATTGAGTAAGTTTAGAAAAAAATATAATTAGGCAAACGCACATTTTTAATGTTTATCTAATGTTACTAGGTAGCGTTAATTGAATTCAATACTTGTAGAGTCAATAGAGAGGTTGAGAATGTGTGTTTTTTTATCTTATTCATTCTAATTTCTGTAATATATAAAACGATGTTGTATGTTTTCTAAAGTTAAAATTCGCTGTAACAGGTATCATTTTGTAAACAGAGTTTTGCAATTTGTATCATAAATTACCTTGCTTTAAAATCTAAAACGTCCCTGTCATTTTTTAACGACAATGTCGATCCTTTCTAGTTTTTTTTTTATCTAAATAAGCTTTCACAATCTTAATTGATATCTTAAATTAGTTACTCTGATGCCATTTAAAACAGGAATTGATGTATCTACGTCCTGGTAGTTCTGGAAATAACTAGACATAAATGGGTCGAATGTATTTGCTATTTGTTTCATACATGAACGATTCACAATAACTTTCGATCGATTTCCTAGTTGACGCTCTTACTCTGTTTTGCAAACAATTCAATTATTTCACCAATTGCAAAATCCTCACTGGAAGTCTAGCTTATTATATTTATTTTGTCTATGGTTCAAACCAACTACTCCAATCTACTTCATACGTTTTTACATGCATTAAAAGAATCGTGCACGATATTACATAATATAGAAACCAATATTTAAGGGCGTTGATACACACAGCGGTTTTTTCCGAATCGGCAATCGAATCAGCACAGTATATGGGGGATTACACGCACAGCGGTTTTTACAACCAGCTGAGCTGTGCTGTGTCTGTTATTGCCTTTAATCTGTATTTCTGTAATCTGTATTTTCCAATTATATCGATCACTGAGGCCAAGTGGATGTGATATATACCAATTTTTCAAAAGCCTTTAACAGCATAGACCATGCTTTAGTTTTACATAAGCTTGAGACTTATGAGTTCTGTGCCTTGTGCTTGAGCTATTTAAATCATATCTATCCAGTCACCTAAAATATGTTACTTACTTTTGGGGTACCACAAGATTCTAATCTGGGCCCTATTCTATTTTCTCTTTTTGTTAACAATATGGCCACTGTACTTTGTTGCTACAAATTGTTATGTGTAGATGTCAAGTATTGCATTCAATTTCAGGATCAGGGGATCTATTGAATAGGGCGGTGGAAGGATGCAATTTCAATCATATAAGTGTAAATATAACTAAATGTAAAGTAATATCCTCTACCTGTAAAATGTATACCACTCTATTTAACTATGAACTTGATTTGGAGCCCTTGACACGCACTGACTCTTTAAAGGCTTTGGACATTTTTTTTTCGATGAATTATTATTATTTATAAAGTTATACTCATAAAATATGTATTTTCTGAAAACTATAACCATGTTATATAATACCATTTTGTTTGAGTTCAATATCATCTATTAAAAAATTGTCCCCTAATTTAGTAGCATATTACAATGTACTATTAACTATTCAAATACTTTTTTCAACTTTAAAGAATTAAGGATTCTATGAAAATTTATTTAAAAGTATTGATTATTGAGTGTTATTGTGAACTTCAGAGTTTTGTTCGTTCATAATGTTTTCCAATACAGAAATGAAAATTAAATAAGAATCTGGTACTCATTGAACAATTTAATTAAGGCAAGAGGATCTGAATAGGGAACATTTTAAGAATGTTAGAATTTTATCTTTGATTTTCAATAATCCAACTTAAATAAAAAAAAAATATTTGGTTACAATTAAGAAATATGGTGAGAAATTTTAAATAATATGATTGGAGTAACTTATTTCCCACGTATTACTATTACGATATACAATACATCATACGGCTTAGTTATACCGTGAAATATAATTAATAATTAAATTTAATAAAATTTATACCATCACTGGATGTAGAATTAATGACGTAGTAATACAGGGTGTAACAAAAAAGCAAGTCATCCCGTTAAGTGCGTATTTTGGTCGGCAAAATATGACGATTTAACCCTACTTACCTATATACAAAAATGCCTCCCTTAAAATATACAGGCTGTTAAAATTGAACTTTTATAATTATTTTTTGTTATAATTTCTTCAGATTTTTCACATATCACTTTAAAATTTTATAGGGGTACTTGCTGTTATTAACCAAATCCTCAAGGGTGTTATTGTAAACGACGCCTAAAAAACAGACGTAGAAACAGGGGGAAGGGGTTATTTTATGCCCTCTCCCACTTTCTTCGTCATATTTTGCAGCCAAATATACACAGTTAACGGAGTGCTTTTTTATTACACCTTGTATAACTATTTTAAATCCATATCCTGAGTTTTCAATCAAACTTTTTTATTAATATACATTTTTAAAATTCGATTCAATATCAAAACTAATTTTTGGACATATGTAACCATTCATTTCTTTTATATTTATCGTTCGTTTAATTTTGCACTAAATCGACTTACTAGAAATTGTTTCAGCAAACAGATATATGTAAAACTAATCAGCAAAATTAATATTAATATTTGTAGACAATAGACAATCTTTGTTTTACTGTTTAAGAAAGGTATTTTAAGCTAATATCTATCAAATCTCCTACAATTCCTAATGTAGGAGATTTGATAGATATTAGCTTAAAATACCTTTCTTAAACAGTAAAAAAATGTTACAAAAGCTAATAATAAGGAATATATGGGTAGATATTGTGGGTGTAATTTAACGCAGGTTGGGGCTTTGGTCCACTGAGTAGTTAGTTTCACACAATATTGTTAATACCTAAAAATATATGAAAAAATAGACAATCTATTACCAATATAAATGATCAATAATCGGTTTTTGGTGTCAGATATTTGAAATTTATTGGTAAAGCCAGTTTAAGCTGATATACTTTCTTATTAAGTACATTTAAAAGCGTTATATACTCGAACATAAATATTTCGTAAGAAAATAAGAGAAAATTATTTAGTTTAATGTGAAAATAAATGACCTATTCCCTCTGACTAAGGAAAAACTTCTCATGTAATAATTAAGCGACGTTATTGCCTGCTCCCCTTTACAAGTTGCTCCTTTTAATAGCACCTTTAAATTTAACTATTAATAAATAGATAATTATGCTGCAAAAGTATTTTAAATATAGTTCCTGTTTTCAGTGCACATCATAATGATTAATATAGGTAAGGTGGAGATTTTTAACTGGGTCTTCACTTCATTATTTCGTTTCATTCACGCGAAACCATTTCAAGGTAAATGTTTCTATTAACATGTTAATTATATTAAAATGCAATTTCACTTCTATATTAATTAATAACAGAATCTAAAGTACATATAAAGAATAATGCTTATAATCGTACATGTTATGCTACCATTATTTTCCTTGCTCGAAAACTGCTATTCTCAATATTACCTACATTGGGTCAAGTGTGGAGGCAAGAAAATCTTTTAAAACCATGTCCTGTTCTAATGATTCTATTATGAAGCAGGAATTAATTACGAAGCATTATCAAGTATCGATGCTAACGGAGCAAGGGAATCGACCGCTTTCGAAGATATTCTAATCCAAACTTGATTTATATTGCCAATAGAGAATTTAGTGTACGTTTTCCGTTACTGAAATAGACTTTCAAATCCCATATGGTGTAAACATCATGACACCACGAAAGCCTGAACAATGGTGGAATGCATCAATTTCGTTTCAATGTCAACTACACATTTTCTATCAGTATATAAAATGAAAAATATAAAATTCTTAGTAAAGTTATATGGTAGAGTATTTTCGATATAATGTAAAATGAAATACATTAGAAGTAGAAGTGGACGGAATGCATTGAGAGAGTACCTAAAGATCCCCTGAATGAAAACCAGTGCGATAAAGGATATTTGTAAGTTTATACGGATCAAGATGTGGCTTTCATTTTCAAATTTATCAAAAGGACTCAAAGTAAAACAAAACAATCATTAGGCCAACATTTGCTAGTGAGGTATGGACCCTTGGACCAGCCGAGCAAACAATGTTGAGAGTGTGGGAAAGAAAAATACTTAGAAAAATATATGGCGGCAAACAGGTACATGGAATTTAGAAGAGGAGAAGTAATAAAGAGCTGATGGAGCTATTTAAAAAACCGGACATTATAGGAGTGGTGAAAGGTCAAAGGTTAAGATGGCTGGGACACGTTACCAGAATGCATGAAAACAGAATACCGAAAAAGATACTAGAAGCTAACATAGGAGGAAGGAAGAGACGTGGAAGACCTAAAGCGAGATGGAAGATTGAAGTTATGAAGGATATACAAGAATGCAACATCACCAATTGGAAACAAAGAGTTTGTGATAAAGGACGATCGAAAAAAGAAGTAAATAAAGCCATGGGCCTTCTAGGCCTGAAGAGCTAATTTATATATATAAGTACAAGTAAATAAAATATTACAACAAAAATAATTAATATGAAAGCTCAGGAAAATCGTCAAACAGTTAAAATGTTCTCATTTAAATGATTTAGTAGAACAATAATTGCAAATAGTCCTGTATAATCCACTAGTTTAAAAAGTTACGAGCCGCCACTGTAAGGATGTTTGCTATAAAGCTAAAGTTGCCCTTTGTCAATAATTCCAAATTGAAGTATGGTTGCTGACTATTCAACTTCTTTAACCCTGAAAATATAACATAATACCACTTTAAATTTAAGATTTTAAGAGTACCTAAGTCACTCCTGCTTAGGGGAAGAAATTTGTAGAATGAGTACGTCCATCAAATATCTTACCTCCCCCCATCAAAACAAAAAGCATTTATTTAGTTGTTCATTGAAACGATGAAAATCTGGGTAGTAAGTTTTCGGTGGCCAGCAATGAACTGCTGTGTAGTTAACATTGTTCAGTTCATTAAAAATATCCTTTATGCATAATATCGCCATTCTACAGTTCTTCACTATTTACTTTGTGTATGTAACTACTCTTCCCGTGCCCCATTTAAAAGATCCCATTCAGAAAATGTCCTAGTGCAACATCCCGCCGGGATAATGGCTCTTTGAATGCCTGTACGCGAATTAACCGTAGATTATGCTCGGTGAATAAAATGGCAAATCGCGGATGCTCTCGCCGCTTAATCCCGCTCGAGTTTACCGAACCGTGATGCAACCGGACAAATGGCTGGGTACGTCAAAAGCCGAGCTACGAGTGCAAGATTTCTCAGGGCATCAGGCTACGCTTAATAACTATTCTGCTGTTTCACTTAATAGAACGGTTTCGACAGTTTCAGCGTAAGCGTTATTTCATTAGAAAGTTTAAATGCGATTGAGGTTTAAAAATAAAATACCACACCCATTTTTGGTCACTATCACTTAGCGTCTCCTAAATAGTTAGCTTTGGACATTAGTAAATAAAGGAATAGTTCGTATTTACTTCTAAAACGATGGTATCGAACAAAACACCTCGTCACTGGTATACAGTGTGATTCAGAACTTATACAATTTTGTAAAAAAATCAAAAAAGGCAGTTCAAAAATTATTTAAAAATACACTTCTGCACGGCAAACAATGGAAAAAAATTCCCAGGAAAGAAATAAATGTGTTAAGAAAAGTAAAATGTAAACTAAATATTTCTACGTGCTTTTAAGATGTCTGTCTAACAAGAAAATTTGATAAAATCGGTTAAACATCGGTTTTAACCATTTAAATTTGTTTTTAAAACCTCTAACATGTCAGTATAAAATATAATTTCATATCCTACTTTATAAACTACTCTTTCATTCAACACATCAAACATTTATTAAGGCAGAGTCATAATACTGCCCGTGCCTGAATATAAATTTTCTCCTGTTGGTAAACGTACAATCCTTTTATGGATGACAAAATTTCCTGGGGTAGACGATTTGCCTGGTATTTCACTTTTTCGGGCTTCCTGTTCCATCCTTTCCCTTAACCAAGTTTCTCATTTAAAACCGGCTATGCGACCGTATATAATTTTTCCTGTAAACACTAATCAAATTTGTAAACAGTTTTTTTTCCATCATGCCAGATAAATCGCCCTTGTTATATATATATTTTTAAATATCTGCGACCTGTATATCTTGAATTGAAACACAGTATTTGATAAATTATTCTAAACCAAATGAAAATATTAACTTCAAATTTGTGCAGTTCTCATATTAAAATTTACCAAAATGCTGTTGGATTTAGAAAATTTCTGATGAGTTTGAAATGTCCAAAAAGCCATTTGATGTTAAAGGAAGATACAGATCTAGATGAACAATTTCCTATGTAAAATTTCTTACTGTATTAGAAAGTTATTTTAAGAATATATATCAAATCTCCTACAATTCTTATTGAAGTCATATGTATGCTCTCTGATACAAACATCTAGGTATACTAATGAGCAATTCCACAGACAAAGCTCTATTCAATAGTTATCTAAAAAAAAATGTATTTATTGGTATAATAATTTTTATAGTTAGATATTTGACTCAACTTCAATCCTAAAAATGTAGAAACTAAGCAACTAAGTATTGGGCGGAATTATAAAATTTAAAGTAAAGAGAATTGTAAGAGCTTTTAAAATAAATATTACTCAACCCCCAATGCAATTTAAATATTTTGAGGTCATGCTTGCCCTTGCTTGGGGGTGAAGGTGGCGGATTCAAAAATACCAGCAAATAATGTCCCCCTTTAATCTAAAACCGACAGGTCTGAGCGTTTCTCTGTAATCTTGACACAGCTCCTGAAATGGGCTCTGTTGCGTTTTCATTTGGCCGCCCTGTATAATATTCATTATATTTATGTTTGGGACTTTGGAAATGACGTGATTCAACGGAATAATTTCCAACAACGCTTTTCCTTAAATATTTGTTTAGAGATTGTCGATGATCACTTCATTGGATCATCCATATTACCGAATCGAATGGAATCTGCTCTTTGCTGACTCCGAATGTGGTTCATGCACGATGGTGCTCCGCCTCATTTTCAAAAAAGTATTCGGGAGTACCTTAATGAAGTTCAGAAGTATCCCTGTACGATGAATTGGAAGAGGACCATGGCAGCCACGATCTCCTGACTTACATCTTTTGGACTTCGTTTTGTGGAAATATT
Source organism: Monochamus saltuarius (assembly GCA_025584915.1). Classification (NCBI taxonomy): domain Eukaryota; kingdom Metazoa; phylum Arthropoda; class Insecta; order Coleoptera; family Cerambycidae; genus Monochamus; species Monochamus saltuarius. The sequence continues at coordinate 2,921,389 of CM046725.1, forward strand.
TGGTGTATCGCACCAAAGTGAACACTAGGCATGATTTACGCAAACGTATCATAGCTGCTGCCAATAACTTCAACATGAACAAGAACTAGACACGTTTATGTTAATTCGTAGAAACTGAGTAAGAGGGGCTCAAAAGTATTTACACGTCGGTGGACAACATTTTGAACAGTTAGTGAACTCGCAAAACTATAACTTCTTTATATTGTTGGAGTCGTAATATGAATAAGAATCTATCTGAAATAACTAAAAGACACATGGATAATCCGAAATAATTACACTTTTTTTACCAATGTAAAATGTGAACAAATGAGCGACTAGACTGAAACATATCCAACATGATTTCATATCATTTATTGCAAAGAATACTGAGACTTTTTCAAGAAATCGTAATATGTCATATTTTTAATCGATGTAAAATTGTTTTTTAACTGCGTATGTTAATTCTATAGGACATTTCACATATATCTACATTCTGCGAAATTGAATCATCGCAACTGTAAAATCTCTTCATATCTTACGGAATATGATTGATACTGTCCAGGGAAAGGTAATTTTATCTGCTCCCATTCACTTGAGAATTCAAATAATAAGGGTTCGAAGCGCCTTTTCCGGGAGGATAAGGGATTACGCATCCTTGAAGTTGCCATGGAAGCATGAGGAAAACATCACGTAAAAGATGTCTACATATTTATTAAGTCAAGTATGTTCTAGGTTTTTTATGGACCGCCACGCTTTATTTTCATCTGTAAAAGGGCTGTCGCATTACGTTAGTTGACTTTGATATATAGCTGGAACATTACATATGCTTCGTTATGCGTATTTTAGGTCTGTGCTACAAAACAGGATGACGTACTGGTGAGCAAGTAATTAATTAATGCTGGCGTCGTTCTATCCTGAAAATGTTTTTGCTGACGACGTCCTACTAGGGTAAACAGTACTATTTTTAAATAGGCTATAAATCACGTGCTAACACCTTTTTAAAATATCGTAAATATAGATAATGTCAAGTCGAAGCATACATTTTAGAAAAACATACACAAAATTGAAACAGATAGATCCGAATTTATGAGTAGAGTCTGGCATTTGCGTGGGAGACCAGGGGTGTTACTAAGAAATGTATAAATACACTTGCAAGTGCTTCATTTTGTTGTAGGTGATCAGCAGAGATGGATATTATTCGAATACATTGTATTATGTATTCATGAATAGTATTCAATCCAATATTTATTTAGGGTACCCATGAATACCCCCAAGTACTCATATATGTTGACGATTCTTAAAACACACAAGAAACAATACGTAGGTTTCAAAATCTTACACTGCATGTAAACAAATACATTGAATAAGATAATAAGGGTTCCCCACTAGTGTACAATTTTCAAGTTTTGATCTATACATATGCATACAATAAAGTTTTATATGTGTGACAGTTGCGAATTATATGACCATTTTCCTAACCTGTATTTGTATCAGACTCATATGAGGAACAAAACTCAATTGACAGTCAAAAAGAACTTTATGATCTTTAATTTTTTCAACATATTCCAAAATCTCATCATTTATTTTATACGTATACATAAAATTATATTTTTCTAATGTAAGTGATCACTTTAATTAAGCGGCATTTAATTGTAATAAATTTTTCCATTTATCAATTTTAGTGAGATCATCCAACAATCTGGAGCAGTCTGAAGTATTATGTCCTATCATCTGCGAAAATTAAATGTTTGCACTTTAAGACAGAGCAAATGCCATTAATAAATATTAGAAACAACAACGGTCTCAAATTGAATCCCTGAGGGTCTTCTGAACTTGCAAAATGCAACGAAGTAACAGGACGAAAATCAAATGCTTCCAACTTTTTCAACAAAATGCAGTAGTCAATACGGTAAAAAGCCTTTTATATATCTGTGTAAATGACAGCTACTCTAGCATGAGACACCAAAATATTATAAACATTTTGTGTAAATAGTAATGGGTTGCCCTGGGTAGATCTACCTGATATTAAAAAAATGGTGAAAATGGCAGGTGAAACTAGAGAACTAACAGAGGGATAAATACGATTATATAAACATAGACAGACCTTAACGGATTTCCAATATAAGTCTGTTTGGCTGCTATGAAACTTTGACTGTTTCGTTATGCAAATTCTGATACATAGTTCATTAGATGAACATAGTTGATATAGATAGATAAAATAAAATACCTCATCACTGGTATGTGGATGAAGTTATTTAACCTATTTATGGTTACTGTGCTATACTTGACTACATAGTATAAACTCTCTTACTAGTATATAGTAGAAATTCTTACTCCTTCTCGACATTATGAGAACTAATTAGATTACTTCTTGTTGCTATGCTGGTGATTTAATCCAGGAGCTAACTTTGATCAATAACCTCTTGCTGTGAAAGCATTCCAAAAAATATGTTTCTTATAATACCTTATAATTTCTGAAAATAATCTAAATTGATGCTGGTATTAATACTCCCTGAAAACTATTAGAACATGTACTTACAATTCCTTGTGTTCCAGTTCTTATTGTTGATAAACAAGAGACACTTACGTTTTATTCTCCAAATGAATATAAGATAGAATTACAAACTGAAAACAATTTTTAAACAGTTTTGCTAGTGCTATAGTGTGATTTTTGAATGGCAATGAATTGGAAAGGATAATTAAGTTATTGGAAGTCAATAGTTTTTAGTGGAATACAATGTATATATGGCATTTAGAATTAGGTTAATAGCGATGGATTATTGGACGTTTTTTATGGCAAGAGATAAAGTGGTGAAATATTTGCTCCCCTGTTTTTCAGGAAATCGTTCTAAACAACATAATATTATTCGAAGGGTTAGAAGTCACAAAACTCCGAAAAGGGACCTCTAGGGGTTTGTGTTGGAATGCATGTGAAACGATTCAAGGTTATCGATCCATTATGAATATACTGCAATAGTGAGATAGTAGTAGTGAAATAGGTATTTTGTAATGTGCCAAATTAGAGTGTTGAGTGATAAATTATGTATTAGAGGAAATGCTTTGCACGTGTCGTTATACAGGGTGGTCAGTATAAAATGGGTCATACTTTAAAGCTAGCTTCCTTAGACAACAATAATGTGAATTAATTATAGCAAGAAACCAAAAATAGTGTTAGCTAAAACATAACACAGAAAGAGCATATTCAAAAAGAGATTAGAGAAAAAGCCAGTTTAGTCTAATACACTTTTTTTTACTTTAAAATTATCAGTTTTCGAAAAATTAAAGGTGCAATAAATTCACTTATAAATAAATTTACTTTTTATGGGGCTGTGTTAATTTTGCACATCACAAAAGATAAACTATGACTTAATAAGTAAATGGCAACAACATTTCTTTGGCGATATAATTTTACATCTCTAAGACAGACAAAGGAAGCGATGTTCTGCGAAGACGAATAATTGGTCCCGTTATCCCCGTTTTGTGGGGTTATGGAGTTCTTGGATTATAAGTTTGTAGAATAGGATATGTTTTGTTTAAAGGACCCTGACAAATTGCGTAATGTAACATAAGTTTAAGTACTTAGTAACCGGTTTTTGGGTTTATTGATTATGGGATTGTGGGGTTATGGGGTAATTGTTTTTATGGGTTTGAGGGTTAACATATTGGGTTTTATGTTTAATGTTTGAGTTATAGGGTTATATGTATTTATTAGTTCTGAAAGGCCTAAATTATTGGTAATTTTTTTAGGTTAGGGCAAAACCCTGATATGATGTGGCTAAACGGACCCCGGATTCAGATTGAGCAAATCCAAGCACATATAGTAAACATGGTTTGACCTCCAGATCTGAATCATTTCTTTCTGTGCTTGGGCCTGTATAATAATTATAGTATTTCCAGGGTAACTTAATTAACTGTGTGGTAAAACGTGCGGAAGCCCAGAAGCTTCTTTGTATTATGTTGGTGACTACGTAAGATGCTCGGTATACTTTGGGAGTGTGATAACGTAAAACATGTGAATATCATTTCGATTAATTCTGCGTGTGCATCTGATAATTTTAACTTTTTGAATTTATATCAGTTTAGTAATGTATTCAACCATAGTAATGATGTTGTGGTTGATTTAGTTTATTTTAACAGTACGGATTTACATGTAGAAAGAGCGAGCTTTCCGATAGTTGAATTTACATCATACATAGATACCTTTTACCTTTAAACTATTTTGTTCTTCATATTTTCCTGTCTTGCAGAGTAAAACTACTTGAAGATATAGGATAGGATATGTTTTGTTTAAAAAGCAGTGACAAATCGCGTGAGTTAAGATAAGCTCAAGTACTGAGTAACGTTGTTATTGGGTTTATAGGTTATGGGATTATGGGGTGATTAGTTAGAGAGTTAACAGCTTGGGTTTTGTGTTTAAAGTTTGAGTTATAGGGTTATATGTGTATAATTGGTCCTGCTATCCCCGCTTTGTGGGGTTATTGAGTTATAAGTTTGTGGGATATGATCCGTTTTGTCAAAGAACACTGACCAATCGTGTGATGTAAGCTAAGTTCAAGTACTGAGTTGCGGTTATTGGGTGTATTGGTTATAGGATTGCGGGGTTATGGGATTTTGGCGGGTTAACAGCTTGGGTATTGTGTTTAAAGTTTGAAAAGTCTGAACAGCCTAAATTATTGGGTTTTCTGAGGTTATGGCAAAACTCTGATGGGATGACCTTAAACAGACCCCAGGTTCAGATTCGGCGACCCCAAATGCATATAGCAAACATGATTTGACTTCCAGATCTGAGAATGTCTTCTTTTCCCGGAGCTGCTTTGCATGTCACAAAATATAAACTATGACTTAGTAAGTAAATGGCAAAAAAAAAATGTTTGTCGACATAACTCTATATCTCTAAGAGAGACAAAAGAAGCCGTGTTGCACGAAGACGAATAATTGGTCCCGTTATCCCCTTTTGTGCTGCTTCCGCGACCGCAATTTAGACACACCGCACTAAATAACCCTCGCAACCCTGACCCCGTCCCTATTCCCGACAGGCCGGTCATTAAACATGCATTGGGCCAAACAGTTATTTTTTACCTGAACAAATTCTGCGGCCGCAGCGGCGACGACATGCCCACCAGGGAGGGGTGCAGAGGCGCCGCGGCCAGGGCGTCCCACAGCTCGGGGCGTCGCAGCGCCGTGGCCGATGCTTGATCCGCCAGCACGGTGAAAGTGTGCCAGTGCGCCTGCATGAGGAGGCCTCGCAGCGCCTGCACCAGCTCGCGCCCCGTCGGCGCCAAGTGGACCTCGAAGGAACTCGATTCCTGCAAAAGACGAATTATGTAGAGGATTTCCGACAAATATTGATAATAATGTGTAGTAAAAATGCTTACTTAATATACAGTGTGATTGGGGAAACTACCAATATTCCAATATTCGAAAGGGCGACAATAAGTGAGATACCCAAATGAAGGATTTTGCGTGTAGGTATTTTGAAATATCACTAATTAGACCATGATACGATTAATTACTCATGAAAAATGTTATGTGGTAGGCCGTGATAATAGTATTCAAAACATTGTGGACAACATTAGATTAAGAACTGAGCTACATATTGGCGTGCTCATAATTTTATTCCCATCTGTAACTGTTAAGATCCAATATGGCGTACATAAGAAAAAAACAATTGAATATTACATAACCAAAACTTATTGACCGTAGACATTTTCCTATGAAAATGGATTTCTTGTATATTCTCTTTGTTGTGAAACAATGACACTAGATGACATTACCTTAAATCGCCATTTTCAGTTTTTACACAATATTTCAGCAACGGCAGCATACAATGTATTACAGAATGCTGTTAAAAAAACCTAGAGGCTATATTTAAAAATGGGTTCGGGAATGCCTCATTTTTTGAGATACAGGTTGATTACAATTTTCTGTCTTAAGTACTATCGATCTAGATATTGAGATGAGGTTTGGTACACAACAATGTAGACTACTTTTACGCCTATAAATGTTTCTTTTCTCGTGTCGTTAAATACTCATTTTTAGTAAAAAAAAAAATGTACGCCACTGAACTACGATGTATAATTTATTCACGTAAAAGTAGCCCTTCAATATACACTGGTGTGTACCAAATCTCATCTCAATAGTCTCGATATGTTTTCGAGTAATGACTTATTGAATTCATTTAGTTTATTTTAATAGCCATGAAAAGGCACAACATTTTTACAATTTGAATCACCCTGTGTATGCTACGGTTTTCTAGATGCCAATGGTGAGCTCATTCTATATAGATTGAAAACTGTGCAGCTAATTTTTCCTTGGTGGTCTGGACCTTTAAATTTTTAAATGAAAATATTTTCGCAATCTTTTTGTTTCAAGGTAAAATGTACCTACTTATTAAGAAAAATGTCCTAATTTTGTATAAGCCGTCAATTAAAATTAGACGTATGGTGATGAGAACAGCCTGTATACTCTCCCTATGTTTTGACACATATTTCGTAGTCGAAACCACTTAAACCCTACCCACCGCCATTGTGCGCGACCTAATCGTGAAGGATTTATGTATGCAAAGTAGGAACGCTGTAAGAAATCGTTTGCATGAAATAGGCGCCTCCGGAGGTGCCGGTTTCCTCTCTGGGGAACCACCGCTTTCTTGGCCCGAGAATTATCAAAAAGAAAGAGAAAGCCGTAAGCGCCGGTGCCTCCATATTTGATTTCTGATTTAAATTACATTCCAATTCCAAACGCATTGCTATCTACATACCTGGGAAAGTTTTCTTGACACTGCGCGAGTTTATTTGGAATGGAATCCGATGTTTAAGGGGGAGTTGCCTTAAGGGAAGTTCAAGTTTAGAAGGTTGTGGTTATAAAGAGGATTGTTTTTGAATTTTAATGACTTTGCCTTAAAACCAAACCCTAATTTTATTTTAAGCTAATTATCCAGATACAGATTGATATAATCAACGCCTGTTTCTGTAATAAAAACACATTTGTGAATGTTACAATGTTTACAAATTATGATACATAGTTTACGCTATTTTATTCTACATCTACAAGGTAATCCTGAATATATAAAACTGTTTACAGGCCTTTTAGGCCCAGAGCTGCGTTATTTTCCTCCCCCTCCGTTCTGTTCTTCGCCGTTCTTTTCCAATCCGTTACAATTTTTTCCCTAAGATATATTGCCATTACCTCTCTCCATCGCTTCCTCGGTCTCGCTCTTTATTTCTTGTAGTTGGGTGTACTCCCTATTATTTTTTAACTGTCCAGATACACATATTCTTGAACTTCTTTAAACTCGATCTCTCCGTGCTGCGTTCTCATTTTGAAATTGGTATTTTTTTGTCCTCCTATTCTCAAAAGCTTACATTTCTCTTGATTTATCTGCAATCCCAATTTACGTGCATCCTCCACAAGCTTTCTCGTTACTTTTCCCAAATACCTACTATATCTTGCAATTATGGCCACGTCATCTAACTTACTATTTGGTGACTTTTAAACAATATGTGCCCCCCTTCTCTGTTCAACTGACTATGTCTTATGACCTTTTCCAGTACAAAGTTAAAAAGAATAATGTGCAAATAAATTGAGAGTAGATCGTACGACCCATTTTAATAGGGGTGCTCCATATAAAATGATTGATTTGAGGCCCCCTTAGGGAGTTTGACCCCTTAAAAAAATTTGGAGTTTTATTTAGTTTCTTCCAAACGCTTTGAAATTATGAAGTGGAATTTGGCAAGGTATTTAGACTGATGAAACTTCTTCTGAGCGAATATCTTTATTCTCCTCGTCCAGTCATAAGGCGTTGAAATAAAGTACCACCTGTGTATTATCATTACATTTTTTGAGGGTAAACTTTTCGATTGAAAATCATTTTTTTAATGTCTATTGAATTTAGAATGTTTTTTGTCTCTTGCAATTTTTTGATAAGTAATACAGTTTTTAAGTAAAAAAATAAAGTTGACCCTACAGCCCAAATTCACTTTTGAACATGCAAATTTAACCACAATAGATGAGATCTGAACTATTTCTGCATTTTAGGCAATCCAAATGCTGCCAGGTATGTCTTTTTTAATTTAGATAATTATTGAATCCAATTTGGTAGAGAATTAAATTGCTCCTTAGCATACCTAGATATTTGTTATCAAAGGACATACATACGACTTCTGATAGGATTTGTAGGAAAATTGATTTATACTAGCTGAAATATATCTTTACAACAGGATCTGCAATCTGCAAGGTATCTCAACTAAACACAAAGTTCAATTTGATATCAGATGAAATTTATAAAGTTTAAACACCTTGTACTAATAGTATAGTATAGTATAGTATAGTATAGTATAGTATAGTATAGTATAGTATAGTATAGTATAGTATAGTATAGTATAGTATAGTATAGTATAGTATAGTATAGTATAGTATAGTATAGTATAGTATAGTATAGTATAGTATAGTATAGTATAGTATAGTATAGTATAGTATAGTATAGTATAGTATAGTATAGTATAGTATAGTATAGTATAGTATAGTATAGTATAGTAGTAATTTGAAAGCAAACAGGAATATAAGCCGTATCATTCATTAAAACTTTCGTCACAAATGGGCTGAAAGCATTATCGATGTAGTGGGCTTAATAATGAGCAAAAAGTGAATAATTACTTCTTCTTAACTTTTCTATTATTCCCTACCATTACGCAGCTATGTTAAGGGAGAGACAAAACATTCTTTTGCTCCAAATTGTATCTGAAATGATCGATTTTCATTCAATTATCCTAATTTGTTAGCTTCTTCGCATAACAATTGTCGAAAACAAATAAAAATTGGGTAGAGAGATAAAAAATAATTACTGATTGTTTGTTTATTTGATTGGCAATGTTTGCTGAGATGTAAAGAATACGTTTTAAATTAAATTCAATTCATATATAAACAATAATAATTTTTATTAGTTGAGACGTTTTATAAAAATAATCTATTCTTTTGAACGCCATAATCTAACAAATTCATCTGTGACTAGCGGTTTTTAAACTCGGTATTTACCAAGGTGTAAGTTTCATTTAATCCACCTGTTGAGATTTTTTTTATGAAAGAGAATATTAATTGTAAAATAGATACAGTGCCTTCATAAATGATTACAAGAAACGTGATCAGGGCCGAGATTCTCGAATCAATCGCAGAGCAATTCATATGCGAATATCCTTTTCCTCACTACAGCAATTGAGAGAGACAAGAAATCTATTCGCATACGAGTTGCTCCTCGAGAATCACAGTCCTGGTCACGTGGCTTGTAATCATTTATGAAGACTCTGTATAAAGCTTAATTTTTGCTATGATTTTTCACTTCATAATATTAAGTTTTAAGCCAATATGCCTTAATAAAATATTGATCACAAAAAAGATACAAAGTGTCAAAGTTAGAATTTAAAAAGTGATTTTTTGTAACAAGTAAATTATTGTCTTTGAACGCATCAACTTTAAAATTTTGGATATGAGAAACCATAATCTGTTGTCAATTTTGACGTATTTTCTATAGAGCGCCACATCCGCCATATTTTTTTTGTCCTAACGCTACCACGCTTTTATTACAAAATCTTAAACTTACATTATTTTTGAGGAAAAAAGTATACTTGTCATTAGTCTCAGAAATTGATCATTTTTGAGAAAATAGTTTTTCAACAATGAGCTGCATAGTTCATTGTGCAATATTTTAACGTAGTAGACGCCAAAATTCCCTTCAAAATTGGATATGTTGAAGGTAGATCGAGAAGCAATAAAATTTACACCGATGTAAAATGGTACGGATAGTATTTTTCAACATACAACGCAAGTCCTGTAGCTCCAGATAATCGTCCTGAATTAGTTTGTGGATAAGCCGCAATGTGAAGAAATTTTTCGTTTTTTTATTCTTTAAATTCCTAACAGATCTTTTAAATTGTTGATTATCAGGTTGTAATCTATTTCTAAATCCTCCCAAACATTTTCGTTGCCTGCACGCCAGTTGAAATTTAATTGCCAACAAATAGTCACATCTCTCCTATGTGAATATGAAAAATCATTGTATCTAAGAATTTTTCGATTTTGGAAAGTAATTGAATTAAATACCTTAAATTTAGACATATTTATTAACTTTAACATACATTTTGTCTAATAATTGTTAAAATTTAACTTATTATTGGTGGCCACTACGATAAAATATTATACCTACGCGTACACTCGTGTCAAGAATTCAGACGTGTTACGTCACGGCTGACGTTACACATTTGTTTTTATTGTCAACGTAATTTTCGATATTTGGTCGCGTTAAAAACAATAATTTTTTGCAATTTAGTGCAATATATAATGCAAACTTTTAGTGTAGTATACAGGCTGTATCACATAAGAGGGCCACTCCCATGTATCTCGCTTAATATGCGAGACACGTCAAAAATCTTTAATTGTTTTTTGTTGAATTTTTGGAGGCCTTTATGCTCGTAAAAACAAATTTGAGATCCATGGACAACTTTACCAGTAAAAACAAAAAAAACTGTAAAATACCCAAACTTTAAGGCTGTCTAACTTTTTTATTTTAAGAAATAGAGAAAACTTATTGGTAATAAATTTTGATTGCAAAATTGATACCTTTCACCTGATATAAACAAATTTTTGAAATATCGTATGTGGTTCGCAGCGCCCTCTAGGCGGATAAAAAAATGTACTTTTTCATGCAAAATACAGATTTCCTCATAATATTGTTTTATTGGTTTTCACATTAGAAGCAATTGGGTCTTTAAAATTATTTTGACACAGACAATATAATAAAATAATATTATAAGAAAATCTGTATTTTGCATAAAAAAGTACATTCTGTTTATTATTTTTTTGCAATTGGCGTCTTTAAAACAGGTTCTACATTATCTTGAGCAACACGAAAATATTTTGGTACATTTTTTTTTTAACTAAAATTGAAACAAATGTAATAAATACGAAAGATAAGGGCAACATGTAGTATAATTACATGAAAAACGAAAAAACAGGCAATTTTTTGTGGCCATAGCCTGCTTCAATAAAAAAAAGAGGGCGCAGCGAACCACATACGATATTTCAAAAATCTGTTTATATCAGGTGAAAGGTATCAATTTTGCAATAAATAATTATTAACAATTAATTTTCTCTATCTCTTATAATAAAAAAGTTAGACAGCCTTTAAGTTTGGGCACTTACAGGTTTTTTTGTTATTACTCATAAAGTTGGCCATGGATCTCAAATTTGTTTTTACGAGCATAAAGGCCTCCAAAAATGCAACAAAAAACAATTAAAGATTTTTGACGTGTCTCGCATATTAAGCGAGATACATGGGAGTGGCCCTCTTATGTGATACAACCTGTATAGTTTTATTACTATCAGTTGGAGTTTCTTAAATATTTTGATGAAAATATAATGAATTCTTCATTTGTTCGTATGACGTAAGTCGTCTGAATTCTTGTCGCGAGTTTTGAAAATGGTTAATTTCTGAGACTAATGACAAATACAGCTTTTTCCTCAAAAACAATGTAAGTTTAAGATTTTTTATTAAAAAACGTGACAACGTTAGATCCAGAAAAGTTACGCCCACATTTACGTCACAAATATGGCGGATCTGGCGTCCTCTAGTGAACACGTCGAAATAGATAACAGATTATGATTTCTTATATCCGAAAACATCTATTCCCAAATTTTTAGGTTGATACAGTCAAACACAGTGTAATTATTATTAGAAGAAACCACTTTTTAAATTCCAGCTTTGACACCCTTTATCTTTTTTATTATCAACATCATTATCATCTTGAAGTGAAAAATCTAGAATGTCTCCATGGGCCATGGACTTATACACCATCCTGTAGATGTCTAAATACTAAATGTTCGGTATAAACCCAACATGACATATTTTAATTTACAAAGAAATGGTGCTTTTATACACCGCTTCCATTTTCCCGGACTTCCACGAATCACCGAGTCGTACTGAACACGCGATTTATGGTTATTGTGTAGGTATGTATCTTGATGGAAATACTAAAAAATCACATAAATCTTGATCCAATAGGGCACTTATGGGATGTACTTGGCAGACATAACGGTTGCCAAGATACAACTATATCCGTTGATTACAAAGGGAATGGAATCAAATTTACCAGGACCCTATAAAAAATCTCATTTTCGGGTGACGGTGTGTGAACATAATATTTTTATTGAAATCAAAATTGGATTTCAAATTTAACAAAGAAATACCTCTCGTATATAATTCCTGTCATTACAGTATCTAGTAGATGTATGTTGAATGTATATGATTAATAAAATAATTTATCTTAGAAAAACAGAAGATGCCTCCAAAATTAAAAATTCTCATTGTAAATTATATCATTTGCAAATTTCCTAAACAAAATAAAGCTATAACACAATGGAATGTCGAAATCCAATTTTTTCAAGTAATACAGAGAGCACTGGTTATGTTACGTAATGTCATTTAGTTTTTAATTCTTTTCTGTTTGTTCCAAAAAAATTTCCAGCGTACATTCTGCATAAAAGATAGCTTTTTTACTGCTAAAAAGTTGCTAGTTGTTGCATTGCCATTACCAATAGAATTTGAAAATTCAAAAACAAAATGCACCCAACTGATGGGGACAAGACAAATGTTTTTCAAAATGCAGGAACAATTGTTCTCTTCTTTTCCGATTTGATATTTTTAAAAAATCTCAAATTATCTGAGTTTTTATTAATTCGCAATTTATTAAAATAATATAGTAGCAACGCGTAGCACCAACTGACATCTGGCATTCAATTTTATTTAATTATTGTATACAATTTTACTTACTTTGGCGTATCCAAATAACCAACAGATACAGGTACAGGTCGATAATTTCTTATTAATACTTACTACTTTAAAATTGGTCTCGTCGTTCAAGAGATAATTATTTGCAAAAACCACCCCGCCATCTAGAGCATAAATTCATCATCGTCTGTATACATTAAAAATCTGGATATTTCCTTCTTTTACTATAACTTTTTAGGTTTGTATTTTTCTGATATTCGCTTCAGGAAAGCAGCAAAATTTAAGTATATTTTGATATTCTTCTTGAGTTAAATTTCATTCTTATCATTGAGTAATGGCACCAAAAGATGCTTCTGTGTTTTCCTGAGTTCGTTGCTTGCATGGTAATAACCCTTTCTTGTTGATTATGTTAAATATCTTTTTTTTCTACACCATTTTTGCATAGCAACTAAATGCTTGTTCGTATTCCTTCCTAAATCATCGCTTGAAGTCATATTTACACTTTCACAATAATTACGAGAAATAATAATAATAATAATCTCCAGGGCAGAGTGGTTTTGGAGGAGGCCTGTAAAGTCATCAGGAGCTCGGATCCCTTCTCTGCATGGTCCAAGACCATGAAGCAGCAGGGATAGGAGCGTTTGTGTATAAGGCAGCGAGAAGAGCAGCCGATGAACTTGGTCTCGTGTTCGATACTGAGCGGGAAAATTCACACTCTATCACCGAGTCGGATCCTGCTCAGTTAAAAGCTCAAATTAAAGCTGCAGAAACGCGTCATCTTCTGCAGTTACATAAGGATAATCCAATGCATGGTCCCTTCTACCGTCATTTAGAGGAGCTTGGCTTATCTGAAAAGCTGACCTTCGCTTTTTTGAGGTCAGCGGGGCTGAACTTTGAAACCGAGGGGTTCATAATGGCTTGTCAAGATGGTGTAATTAACACTCTCGTCTATCGTGTCTTGGGTATCGAGGTTCCTGATACCAGCTGCAGGGCTTGTTGCCAGGCGCCGCAGACGCTTATGCATCTCCTGGCGGCCTGTCCGGTATATGCGGCGACGGCGTATATCCAAAGATACGATTCAGCCTTACGGATATTGTATTATCATTTACGACACTCGTATGAGATAGACGAGACGCCAGTGCTGCCTTATGCTCTGGGGGATATAGAATCCGTTGTGGGTAATGAGAAGTGCCGAATTTATTGGAACTATTCATTTCCCACCTTCAGGCAAATTCAAGCCAATAAGCCTGATGTAGTCTTCCTCGACCACCAGCTTAGGACGATGTTTGTGATTGAGTTCTCGGCACCCGCAGAGAACAACATCGAAGAGGAGGAGAAAGGGAGGAAGTATCGAGATCTTCTCTCCGAGCTCCGCAAACTGTATCCAGACCACTCTGTTAAAGTTGTGGTGCTAATTATAGGCGTCCTGGGTGGAACGAGACATACGCTGCTTTCTGAATTAAAGATCATACCGGCTTGCCAAAATTGGGCAGAGATCTTAGCCGGCAGAATGCAGAAGGCAATCGTCCTTGGTTCGCTACGTCTGCTCAGCACACACGATTTACAGGCTCAATGATTACTGACTCCACGGAGTGAGAGTGGTCATTGTTTAACTCTTCAGAACATCTCGAAAGTGTCGGAGGATTAGCCCAGAAGTCGAAGACTTGTGCGGAAGAGGGGGCGATATTATTATTAAACAGGCCGCATTCGCGCCCAGGAACGACTTACGCTGGTAGGCCCTAACCACCATTCAGTGCAGGAATGAGGGAAACCTGGAAAAACTCATTAATTAGGGGTAGTCAAATTTCAACCGGTATCAATCTCTCACATTGACCCAAGCCAACATTCGTCAACCCTACCATACCCGCAGAGAGGGTGCCAATCTCTCCACGAATATAGCTAATATACGGTCTACCGGCTGCTAGGGTCGAACCCACAGCGATCTAGTCACCTCGATTTAAGTACTGACGCCTTAAACCCCGCGACCACTGACCGATCCTAAATAATAATAAATAATTCAATGATTATGTCCGTTGCTTAGTAAATTCTTCTCAATAAACAATGTTTTCATTATGACGTACTAAAATATAAATTTGTATAATAAAACTGATCACTAGTATTAATAACAACGTCAACAGATGAAACGTTGTACGACATACGTGGGATACTACATTATTACCTCACTTATATGGTTATACGTCTTCGTAGGCTGGTACATGCTTCACCTGCATACGGTAATAATGTCTATATTCCACTTATTGCTTAAATAATTACTATCTAATCTTTATACTCTGAAACAGAAATTACTAAAAATTATTTCTAATTAAACTGACTTATATCTCAGAAGAATGTCTCTGCTCAAATTTTCCTTTGAATTGTTTGTTATATATTTCACTGAATATGATACTTATATTTGTCTTGTGTTATGAGTTATTTAAAAGCTATCAATGGAAGCGAATCTAATATTATTTCCTGCGTACATTAAATCAAGGCACAAAATCTTATCAAGTAATCCCTACTCCAGCAGATGTATCGATTTTCGATTCGGGCATTTCTTTTCTGTGAAATCAACCAGATGCTACCCATAAAATTGACGGTGATCCTAATTTTGCGGTAATCCACAGAACTGATGTTGCGGCAGTAAAATCGTGCGGCAATAATGATAAACTTTTTTTGGGGTTTAAAGAGTTTTAATAAATAATTTTTACGTGCAAGATCAGGCGATTTATTATTCACTGATTCATTGTATTACATCGCTATTACGGCAAGTATACAATATAAACCCCCAAAACATGGAAGAGCACTTAAATTTATACTGAGCTATTGTCAGAAGTTTTTTGCATCGCATCTGATGCAGGAAATGGAAGGCAGAAATTAAATATGAACGGAGGAAAAATTAATATCTAATGAAATAATGCATTTTAAATTATAAACACCTAGAGTGGGCTCTTTTGTATACAAATTTTAAACTGTTAATGTTTCACATACGATAAGCAGCTTAAATTCCAATTCCAAAACTGAATTGCCTTTTTTCATAGAAATCATAAAATATATAAGACAAATACCTTTACATTAGGCACTTAAAAATAGTCAATCTATGGAGGAGCCTGAAAAACAACAACACCATATGTTTCTATGAATTGGACGTAAAATTTTCATATTTCGAAATTCCCGCCCATTAGTGTGAAGCTACCCTGTTAGTGCAACCAACTCATAAAAGCTAAGTTACTGCAATATTACCAGACTCGCGGGTTCTCCATAATTTGTACAGGGCGATTCACAACTTTGGGAATAGGTATATGCGTCATGAAAAATTAATAATTTGTAAAATCATTAGAGTTTTCGAGTAAGAAATTATTGAAGTTGTAGTATTTGCAACATTTACATCACTGGGTTACTGTCATCTCTAGCCAAGCGATTCCGAATATTAAAATCCAATTACTTATAGTAGGTGATAACGTTTCTGTGATATATCTGTGAAATACGGTTAATGGTGAAGGAGCTGAAATATTCTGCATACTAAGTTAATTAATTCTAAAGCTCTTTCGAAAGTAGTGGAAATGAGAGTATAGAGCAATCGTTAGAAGATAACATTTGTTGTATTTCAGTTAAATTAACATACCATGTATTTTTCTTTTTCGACTTTCACTACAATTGGCAAAAGGTACGGTCTGAAAAAACCTAATTATTAAAACAAGGGCGATCTTTCTTCTCTGGAGATCACCTGATCTACATGTAAATGTAAATTTTAACGCCTGAAGAGCCAGAGGAACAAAATATAAGATAATTAAAATTGAAATTAGAGGTGTTGCTCTCAAACTTCGAATACCTTTCCATTGAACTAGCAAGTGCATTAAGTAATGAAACGTATACGAGTATTGAGATCATATATCCAAGATACGGCGTAGTTCAGAACACTGGATCAATATAATTACAGTCTCATGAACTTTATGCATAATTTAGGTAGCTTTAAATATTATATCATCTAAAAAGATGGTTAGAAACAGTTTGTCCTCAGTGTTATACAGAGTATATTTTAACTCCATACAAGTTTGAAAAAATGTTTATTTACAATCGGTTAGTAATATAGACATTTCTTACCTTTAAAACGGTACATTACTTACTTACGTAACTGAAGTATACAGAGCATGTCAGTTCCTTGGTTAAAAGTCACATTATAAGTTAAAATTGTTATATATGCATAAAGATTATCTTCCTACTACTGTTAAGCTTAAATTATGTGACACTGATACTGTCCAGTTTAACATACTGTATTGAAGTCTATTGGCCTGCCTTGTTAAAAAGAGATCAACAGACATTGCAAAGAATACTGAACAGCTGTTTTAAGATTCTGTTATGGTCTGCGTAAATATGATCATATTACCCCGATTCATTATATCAAAGTAAATGGCTATCATTAGACGAGAGATTTGATTTGCGTATGGCCTGTCTTTTATTTAAAATCTGCAAAGAAAAATGCCCGGCATACTTATTTGAGAAACTTATTAGAGGAGTAGATATACACATTACACAATTGTGAAACTCGTTTTCGTAATATGTTCTGTATCCCGAAACATTGTACTGTTAAATTTAAAAAATCTTTTTCATATAATGCAACTGTAATTTAAAATAACCCAGACTTAAAAAATGCCGTGGAAACAAGCTTGGACCAAGTAAATTTATATAAGTACCCTTTGTCTAAATATTCATGAACAGTGTCAACGAGTCTTTAGGTTTAATAAGAAGACTCATCGAATCTGCACCACTGGTTGAGAATTTTATTAGCTTAGTTATCATTTACCATTTTACCTGAGTATTTCAACAATGATAGATGAACTTCAGTTATTCTTATGCAACAGTCCTGGAAAAACTGATATATAGCAATAAAATGATATACCATTAAATACTTACGTAGATGTACCCTATTAATTGTTTATATAAAACAATTGTAAACTTTCAACTGTTTCATGAGTTCAATTCTATATTTTTTTTCTATCTAGTAAAAGTAGGTATGCTTTTTATTCTGTAATTTTTTGGTAGACCCATTCTTTTTTATGGTTCAAACTATTTTTAACAAATTTCATTATTGACACTTTGTATCAACTTACTGAAACATTTCTCTGTACTTTAATGTTCTTCGACATCATTCGAATATTTGACATCATACAGAAATTCGACATCATTCGGAAACCTGAAGTAATAACAAAGAAACAAGCAAAGGAGAAAATTCACAGTGATATAAACAGTCCCGAGTCTTTAAGCATAGCCAAAAATATAAAGCTACAAGAGAAGCTAAAGACAATCTTAAACCAAGTACAAAAAATATAAACTGTTATGACACTAAGACAGAAAATTATTGAAAAATGGTCAAATATCATCAAATTTTGTATTTCTACTTTTGCTATTGTTACAAAAATACTAATAGAAAGTAGAGATATAGTAAGATTTTGTTTATGTTGTTCAATAATATATGTGAAATTTATTTTGTTTTTAACTAATTGTTTGATTAACAATTAACACGTCTTCCAATTGTTGAACCAAAATTCGCCTTACATTTTGTATTGATTTCTTCACATCGTAAAGAAATCATGTTAAATAATAGACACTCTTCAAAAATGTGCACGATGCACGAAAAATCATACTGTTAATTCATACTTTTATCAAGAAATTACGTTACATTATAAATGGTGTTTCCTTCACAATATATCTTCGTCAAAATGTATGCAGTTATATATACCAGAGATTTAAGTCAGCTCACGTCAGGCCGACATGACAACCACCCAAAGATAACTAAAGGATAACGGAGAGATTTATACTTTCCTGTACATCCTGCGAGAAGTTGTGTGAAATTCACTAAAATTAAGTTAAGGGCAGCAGTTTTTTCATTTCATTTTAAAGCCTGCTTCATTTAATGCAGTTTATTTGATCAACTGACTCAGATGATCTCTAATACTGAATAAATATTTAGCACGATATCACTGAAAAATTAAAACCCAATTAACACATATGTTGTCTTCAAATGTCCACCAGAAAGAAAGACATACTTTCGATTATAGACATATTAAATGTCTTGCTATTTTTAAATTAATTATCATATATGTTTTCAGAAATTAAATATATATTTGGTGTTATAAGAGAATGTTTTGACATTAACTGACTTTACTGAAGATTATTATTTTTCTTGGGAATCATCACAACAATAACACTCATTTTACAGAAATATTTTTTATGAAAGTTTTCACTTATTTTGCACATTACTTGGAAAACTTAGGTCCATAAATCTTAAACAGTTACCATAAATTCATTTAGATTCGAGAAAGACAACTTGTGGCAATCCATAATTCTAAACTAATTTTCACATTCGCTCCAAATGCAATTATTTGCTCGAGCATTAGCGTTTCCCGTCATTTCTCATGGTTGTAGTAAAACAGATGACGGTTAACTCAAGTTTTAATGTATTCAGATATCAAATTATTGATTTAATGGAACACAGTTCAAAATTTAACCGCGTATGATATGAGAATATGGGGAAAGCTGACGTATAGCTTTAACTGACAGCAACTAAGCCAGTTTGTTTTTCTACATCTCTGTATAAACTATAAGATATAGAAAATATTGCATCTCCTTATGGGCTTGTCAATGTTAACCTTATATTTTTTTTGCTCAAAACAGAAGAATAAAGTTCGATACACTGGTATAAACACATTCGGTAAATTCAAATTTTCTGAGAAAAAATTTACATTTACAAATAATAATAACAATATCTCTACCCCTCATTTTAATCGCGAGGATTAGCCCAGAAGTCGAAGACTTGTGCGGGAGAGGGGGCGGCATATTATTATTAAGCAGGCCGCGTTTTCGCCAAGGAACGACTTACGCTGGTAGGCCCTAACCACCATTCAGTGCAGGAATGAGGGAAACCTGGAAAACCTCTTTAATTAGGGGGGCAGTCAAATGTCAACCGGTATCAATCTGTCACATTGACCAAATCCACCCTATCATACCCGCAGAGAGGGTGCCATTCCTCTCCGCGAATATAGCTTATATACGATCCACAGGCTGCTTAACTATTTCCCTTATCGACGTCATACCAAATTTTATTGTATTATAAAAGATAATACTAATATAATTAGTCCAAGATCAGATAAACCATCAACACAAGAAGGTTCCCTGTTTTTCCTTTTAAGGAAAACAGATGTAAATCAAAATGTTACAACTAAATAATGACAGCATAATGGTTTTTATAAATTAACGCTTTAGAGCCTGTCGTTGCCATATGGCAACATAAACTACTTTATCTATATCCACACACAATCTAAACGCATGTATATTTTGGGCTCCCAATCTGTTTAGATCATTATTGTCTTGAATAAACAGAAGAAATCTATTCTAATCGCAGTTGCATGCCAATATTAGAAGTGTTCATTATGGCAACGCTAGACTATTAGGTACTAATCTCATACTATTTTATTTTCTGGTCTGAATTTGATCGTCAAGCTTTAACTGTATTTGAGAATTCAGATAAGAAAATGGGCGATATTGAAATAGGAGAAATATATATTTCTCTCCCTGAACTTTGACTTTATGGAGAAGCGCACTAATACCTAATACGATCTTAATCGATCTTGTTTTACGCGGTATTTATCTAATATGATTGGTCAGGAATGGCATACAGGGATGATGTAAGATCTGAACTTACCTAAAAAAACTTTTGAATGTACACGGGATTCTTACAAATACAATTTTGTAAAAAAAATCGGAAAGGGCTGTTCGAAAATGACGTAAATGTATACTTCTGCATGACACTGGAAACTGGTTCATTCTTAAACCTGACAAGGCAAATGATGTCATCGGCGACCGGACAAACAGATGAAAGACATTCCCAATGAAAGAAATAAATAACATTTTATAACACCTATTTTATACAGCAAAGTTAACGGCTTTGCCGCCATTGTTATAAATGATAATTATTAATGGAATGAATTTGTAGTTTTAATTAATAAAATAGTTTGACATACCTGATGTTACAGCAACAAAATTTTGGGCTGTCTTACTAAGTTTCTAATACAAATGTTTCTGCGTTTTGTTCGTTTTGCACTTGTAAGTTATTGGCAGCAGCTATGATACTTTTGCGTAAATCATCAATAGTATCCACTTCGGTACAATATACTTCATTTATAATGTCCCCACAAAAAAAACTCCAAATGATTTAAAATCAGAAGATCATAGCGGCCATAGTACCGGTTCTTTTCGTCCTTGGTATTAATGGTTGGACCATTATTTAACGCACCAATATCGGTTAGTAACTTATTAAGACTTCCCCTTTTATTATCAAGACAGAATCTCTTTTTTATATAAAAAAATTACTTTTGTTATTCAAGCTTTAATTTCCATTTAAATTAAATCTCTGAAAAAAGACTTAACGGCTTTTACAGAATTTTCAGGAAACAAAACACGCTAGTAAAAAGTCTAATTTGCGGGCTCGCCTTAATACTGGGAGTTTCAGTTCCCAACTTTATTGTTAATAAACCCTCCTGAAACCGCCTGAAACTGCCGTACCTTATTCCGAAATAATTTGAATTGCTTAAGAGAACAGTATAATTAGAATTTACGAAATAGAACTTTTATCACTGCCAGTAACACCTATTTGCTATTATTTTCTTGTACAAATTTTCTGGTCTTAGGTTTATGGAAGCAAGGATAAAGTACAAAATGTTAGTGAAGCTATATAATTTTTATCGAGGTAGTTCAGTTCAGTTTGAGTTGGTTAGCACCACAAATTAATTGGATGTGTGGTTCTCCATCATACTGATGAAATCTGTTTGTTATTTGAGCATAAGTTTGCACGAGAATAACCAAGCAGGAATGAGAAGTCCATAATAGATTATATCTTCTTAATAAAACAAAACAAAAAAGTGACGCAAGACGTAAGAGTAAAAAGCAGCGATAAAATTAATAATACTAACAGCAAAAATACAAAGTAATAATAATTTAGGAAATGTGAAACACATGCGAAAAAGAATAGTAATAAAAAAAAGTAGAGGTAATAGAAGCTTATAAGTTGAAAGATAAAACTGTACAAACAGATTTAAGGAAGAAATAAGCAGATAAATGATGAGATGCTCTGGAGTTCCTGGCCAGACAAAGGGAGGTGGAGTTGGTCTGGGTTCCTGGCCATAAGGGAATCCCCGGTAATGAGACGGTTGACTTGCTAGCTCGTCTCGGATTTGGGGCACCTTGCCAGGGACCAGAACCTATTTTGGGAATTACGCGAGGTAGTATAAATAGTGCCCTTAATAAATGGGCCTATCAAACACTAGGAGGGAATTGGAGAAGGAGTGGAGAATGTAGACAGGGCCACGACTTCTTCAATGAACCTAATAAATCTAGGACGATGTGGCTGCTGAGCCAAATGGTGGGGCCACTGCAGACTCAGAAGGCATTTGAATTTGATAGGCATAGAGGAGAGTCCCTTATGTCCGGAATGCGGTGAGAGGGAGGAAACCCCTATCCATTTTCTAAGATATTGTGCGGCCATTGGAAGACTAAGATATAGGATCTTTGGCACCGAGGAGCTGCAAAGGGTAGAGATGAGGGGCCTACCATGAGCCAAGATCCTGACGTTCATTAGGGCATCGGGTAGGTTCGAGGAAGGCCGAGGGCGGATAGTGGAAAGGTGATTGGATGCTAGGGTAGGCAAAAAGGGCCCACGTGTGGCCTAATTGCCAGGCTGAGGCCGCCCGCACTTTACTAACCTAACCTAACTAACTAAATGATGAGAAATACGTATATCCAATGGAATGAAACAGTAAATGAAACATGGAATACATTTAATATTTGCAGAAGCAAAAGCAGTATGTGGAATTAAAATGATAAGCGATCAACAGAGACAGACTGTATGATGAAACGCAGAAATCAAAAAACAAGCAAAGCTAAAGAATATGTAGAAAAAATATATTGGAAATAGAACAGAGAAAATACAGGTCAATACAAACCAAATTGACAATAGTTACGGATAAAATAAAGGAGGCAAAGAAGACATTTTGGGCAGACTTTGAAGACAGAATAGAAAATATTAGTAAAGGAAACCAAAAACTATTTTTTAAGGTTTTAAAATCATTAAGAAAAGATAAAACAAACGATAGCAATAAAAAAATTATGAAGAGGGGAAAACATAATAACAGAAGAGCTGGAAGTAATGAAGAGATGAAGATGACACTTTCACTTTCAGTGAACTATGAAGAAGATAAAAGTGAAGACGGCGCAAATGATAAAAGAAGTGAAATAAGAAATATTGAGTATCAATAAATCACAGAAGAACTCAAAGAAGCTATAAAATGAAAAATGGGAAAGCCCTAGGACAAACTCACAACAGAGATTCTAACACATATGAGGCAAAATGCATCAAATAAGTTTTTAGAATTATTTGATAAAATCTATAAAGAAGAGAAAATACCGGAGAATTGAGAAATAGGAGTAATACTCCCGATTTTCAAAAAAGGTGATAATAAAAACTATAGTATTACGCTGTTTCGTACAGAGTTGAAACTATTTGAGAGAATATTAGAGAAACGATTGAGACAAAGCAAGAGTCGTAAGGGTAGAAGTACACAAACCCATATATTTACCATTAAACATATAGCAGATAAAGTAATAAAATAAGAAAGAAAGGATACTTGACATTTATGGCCACAGAAAAACCCTTTGACAGAGTACGAAGAGAAAAAATGTGGGAAAGCTTAGAAAAGGTTTTGAACCGAATGCTGACAAGATCGATTCGCAGTTTGTACGGTAATAGTAAGTAAGAATTATGTAATTAGTAAAAATATGAGATCGACTATACTCAGAAAGACGGAAGGTTTATGACAAGGGGGAGTTATGAGTCTTACGTTGTTCATTGTGTTTATGGACGACATAACAACGCAATCTAATCAGAAGGGTAGTATACAGGAATTTAGAGAAAGTAGGGATAAACAAATACGGTTTTGCAGATGATGAGGTAATCATGGCGGGTACTAAACAAGACTTGTAAGAATAATAATTTGGAACGGAGAAATGAAAAACTTGGGAATAGGGGCAAAATAAAAATGAGGGGGTACTGGGGATGGAATCCTAGAGCTATATATAGTAATAAATGCACAAAAATAGAACAAGTAAATCAGTACAAGTATCTACGTGCAATAACTGAAGAGCGAGATTTGGAAATTGAAGAAAGAACAGAGAACAATTTAAAGATGTATTATATAATGAACAAGAATTTTATAAATACAAGGTATCAAAGGTTAAGGTATACAGAGTTAACTATGACTAAGTACAAAAATTTTAACCACGTGCTCAAAGTCTACAAGACAATAAAAAAAATATTCCAGAATTTAAGCTCGATATTTAAAAAATGGAGCAAAATCCTTTTTTCCTACGGACAGTCGGCGCCTATGATAAGCATCGACTGAGATGGCTTAGATCCATCTGTCACCAATGTCAACTATCATGCGGTCGCCTTTTTGCAGCGTTTCTAAATGCAGAAACGACAAAAATTAACATTGTTATAAGTAATAATACCTGATAGATAGTAACAGTTAATCCAGTTAGCTCCAGTATTCATTCATTCGTTTTTCATTATTTTGTTACAAACTGACTGACTATAAACACAATTAGATAAAATGCCTAGGTATTTATTAAAAGAGAATCAAACGAAATGAATGTGATAGAAAACTTTTGGAAGGAGTAAAATACTCTTGGGAAAAGATGAAACAAATTGGAAAAAAGAATGCTAAAATATGTGATAATTAGACAATGAAACTTTACCCAATGTTAGAGATTCTGCAACACAAAATGAAGAATTCTAGAGTTTTGCTTGGCGAAGCAATTCTTTAACGAATAACCCGAGAAATAAAAAAAATTAATGCAAAACGTTTAGTCTATTAAGGAAATATAAATAGGAAAACTTTTCATTTGTGTATAAAATCTCAGAGAATAATAGAACCACGCTAATATGTAGAAAGCATACATAGGACGTTAGTAACTTTTGTTTTTCTATTCTGCAATATTTTATTTAATTATTTTGTAGTAACTTTCTTTTGTTATTTTGTGTTGGTTACGTGAATTACTTTGTAGTAGTGAAATATGCGGTATTTTTTAATATAAAATATATTTTCGTTGTTCAAACAAAAATGTTACGTTTGGTATAGCCACGCCGGTGTTACCAAAGCATTCCAATGTGTTCCTTTTGTCAAAAAACCAAATGTGGTATAACTCCTAAAAGATTTTCCGAGGGCTTTTCATTGCAAATTATAAGATTAAGCATGGAGTGCACGAAATTTCTGTATATAAGTGTGTCAAAATTTGCATGTGAATTAAAAACATTCACCAAAACGCCGTTTCTGTCATCCAATTAGGATATATAATTTAATTTTCATTTATAAAACCCCGCATTCTGAGCGTGTATCCTCATACTCATTTTCCAGGATCGTTGTAATAACACTGAATAGCCAAACGCGAATTTCAAATGGAAATTAGGAGACGCGATTTCTCTCCATCCTATCCTAATTTATTTTTCTCTTTTGAAGATGTTCCACAGTGACAAGCTATGGCAGCGATATTAAAAAAGCAATATAACTCAAGATCAAAGATTGAAAATTTCCTTCACTATGGGAGTAGATGGTATTCCAAGTTTTATCTTGAGAGATTATGCATATGCATTTGTTGGGCTCTCATATATTTTATTTAAGTGTATACTTAAATATTCCACGTTTCAATCAACTTGGAGAAGTGCATATGTATGTCCGATATTTAAAAAGGGTAAACATACATAAGATTTTTGAGTTCACGTTATACAGTGAAATTTACTGATTCACTAAACAGTTGATTTACGAGTAAGTATGTACATCAACATGGGTTTCTGCAAGGAACAAACCTTTCTATTTTTTTCCAATATGTATCAGATACTTTAGATGCTGGAGGACATGTTGACGTCTTATTTACAGATTTTCAAGAGGCTCTCGACCTATTTTCTATCAAGATGTGGTATCATGTGAAAAATTGCAATTTGCAGATGATTTCAAACGGTATTCAACAATAAATTCTCTTATAGATTGTGATCGGCTTCAGATGAACTTACACAGTATATCGTTATGGTGTGATTTAAATCGATTGTCTCTTAATATCTCCAAATGTAAGTCAATGTCCTTCACCCGTAAAATAAATGTTATCGCTCATGATTACTATGTTAATGATTACACTATTGATCGGGTTGAAAGCTTTAAGGACTTAGTAATAACTTTTGACAACAAACTGACTTTAATAGAGCATATCAATAATATTGTGTCTAATGCATTCCGCATTTATGGATTTACATATCGCAATTGTAGAGACTTTTCTGACGAACGTACTTTTCTTATTTTGTTAGATCGAAAATAGAATATGGGTCAATAATCTCATATTCCATTTATGGTGTGCAAAGTCAGAGGTTGAAGTCCGTTCAGTGACGGTTCTTAAAATTTGTAGCTTATCGACAAAATGGCTTCTATCTACCTATAGGCATTAACCATGTTAAACTCCTGAATCGCTTTAGTATGGAAGCACTACAAGTGCGTCGTAATATTTAATTTTTTTGTACAGTCTTTTAAATAACAAAATTGACTGCTCGACCTTGTTGGCCAAAATAAAATTCCGAATTTCGCGAGTTTATTCCCGGCAGCAAGCATTGTTTTATTGTGATACGCCCAGGACAAATATCTTAACTAACTCTCCAATTAATTTAATGTGTGGACTATATAATAATATTGGAAATATTTGTGACCTCTTAAGTGATAGTATGAATATAATTTGTAGTTTTGTGAGTCACTTGTGATGAGTTGTTAAATGTCCCTAGGTATAAAATCATTAGTTTTAATATTTTAATGTGTAATATTTCTTTTTAACTTTTTTTATAATTTACTTATTCCTGTAATTGGGTTCTCCTGTTGGAATAATAAAGTTTATTACTATTATTATTATTAAGAGCAATTATTCTGACAAATAAGTTTTTTTGAGGCATATAGGAGATTTATGTGAAATATCAGTGGTGTCTGATAAGCAGATATCATGAAACTGTTGTTCAGTTCACCTTTCATATTGTTTTCTATGCCTGAGCATGTAATAGGCTTAAAAGATTAACATTTTGTGAAATGTCAAGAATTCCGACAAGACTGATTTTGTAGTAATGATTAATAACGAAACTGAAAGTACTTTTATTACTGAAATGTTAAAGAAGTAAGTGGGTTTATTATTCCACAGCTCCTTTACGTCCTGATAAATCAATAAATCAGTTATTCTTTCAAGTGCAAATAATATTTCAAAATTGAAAGCAAATTACTGTTTTACAGCTGAAGCTCTATTTCAAGATCGTTTTACATTCCAAGCTTACCTGTTTTATACTAATGTAAATACAGACGTGCTATGACACGAATATATTTTTAATTTATATGCTGCTCTAGTCTAATAACTGAAGATCTAAGCCATCAATTTGAATAATAAGAAAAATTATAAAGGATGTTAACGATAAGTTTGGCGAAACCCCAACGACATTGATGAAAATAATTGGGGTTTTTTACATAACCATTTTTATTCAACTGAATAATGCCTAATTATCTCAATAAATGTCAATGACATATACTGCCCACCCAGTGTATATTTTAAGAGGGGATAGAAAAAAATACGAATTAATGGAAGTATTTATACACAATATAAGGAAGTTCATATCTGCTGAATAATTTCTTTCGCAAATATTTCAGATTATTCAAATGTCATCCGCTTTCCGGAAACTGGCAATTTTTGGAAAACTCGCTGGAATAGGTCAATTTCGTTTTTTGGGGGCTTGAATTTTGGTATTCAATTCTCAGAAACAGTGGCGTCGGGAGGGGAATAAAATTATTTTTTAATGACAACCATCTGTTCTTCTATAGCACCTTATAAAAGCTCTTCCTGATTAATTTGGTGTGCAATATGTAAGGGGTTGGTACGGAAAATGTTGGAGAAAAACTGGAAAAAAAATATAAACTTCCTGTTTCAACGGGACAACTAAGCATATACACAGACTTTTGATACACTATATATGTTGTTTTTATTTAGAATCATAGGAGAATAAAGCATGAGGTAGAAGCACTTCTTTAATATATTCCTTACTAAATCAGCAATATTTAAAAAAATATATATATTCGTTGGAACATCACTGATATACTTTGCAATCATGTTTCTTATAGCAAAAAATTAATACTATATAAAGATTGAAAAGATTGTAGCTGCATTGGTGTATAAATTTACATATAATTTTATGGAAGGAAATTTGCAAAATATTAAAGTTATCTAAAGTTTAGGAACCTCATCTACCTATATAGCAAACATCAAAGTACTGTACATTAATCAACGCAAATTCTCGAGCTTGAAACTGTACTGATGAATTCTCGATTCATATAGGGATTTCTTTTTATGTACAAATATTCTCTTTTAAATGTTTACCCGTACAAATCGTTCTTTGAAGAACCTATCCACAAGCTCAGGAAAAATAATCATATATTCTCCTTTTGAAATTTTGTTTCACTTTAATTTTATATCGAACAATTTTAAAGGAACACAAAACAATAATTATTTACAGACTTTATTTTATAAGGATTTATGTGTATATTATTTGAATTTCATTGAATGAAATCGATTTTATTGCAAAACTTCATTTCAAGATGATTATTGAATAGTTACTTATAAAATATGACGTATTCATCCAATAATATAACTTTCGTACAATACCCTGCATGTATTGAATAATTACGCCATTTTAATTTACCACTTGAAAAGCACACTAAATCGTCTTTATCTCTGGAATGTCTTCCATGGTAAATATCTGGAGGAAAAGAGCGGCCTGGACTACAATAGCAATTACTTCTCTGTAGCTTATCTTCCAAGTATCCTTTAAAAGCTTTTTAATGGCATTATATGCTTGCGCTTATTATGGTGAAGTTTCAAGTGGCTTCTTCTTGCGATCTTTTCTAGTGGAAGAGGTACATGAGACTATTTTTTATTTGAAAATGGAAGTAACAATTCTCCACATTTAGAAAGTAGAAGTGTTCTTTGCTGTTAGACATAATTTCAAACCAAAATTTTAAAGTTTACGCTTACAGGGTGATTTACCGAAAAGGGGTGTAGCGTGCATTGAAAGGGGGAACATTTTTTAATGCAGGAATATGTTGGGGGTAGTTAGGACGTAAACATATTAAAAGTCTCCGCTTCTAGCTCGCCCGCTTCAGGAAAGAGGGGGTAGAAATGTCACATTTTTGTTTTCCTTACAACTCGAAAACAGTGTACCGCATAGCGAAAAATTCTTATATAAAATTGAGACCTTATTAAATTTTATGCAAGATTATTTCTATCCATATTTTCGCTAGAATGTACCGTTTCCGAGATATCCGTTCTCAAAAGTTGGCAAAAAAATTGACACCCGTTTTTTGTCACATTTCTACCGGTAACTCCTTGGTCGTTTGTTTTACACAAAAGTTCCATAAGGGAATGTTTTAGAGCAATACATTTTGTTCAAGGATATATCGTCAGTTTGGAACAAGACTGTCAAAAATGTAAATTTTCAGGAGAGTTCGGAAAATTTTATAAATAATCTTACTCTAAGTATTGGAAAATAAATAAATATATGTTTGAATCATGTTAAAATGTTTGTGTGGATAGTTCTTAGTATTTTTAATAAAATTTTTTGTTTACTTTGGTTTTTGACACTTTGTTATGTTATTTTTGTTAAACAATTCCGAGTTGTGACTCTCTTTCAAGTTTTTCAACATGAATTTAGGTAATAAAATGAAATACATTTCAAAATTATTTTATTAAAGTAGACTAAAATAATACAATTTTAAAGATTATTATAAAAATATTTATAATACTGCGCAAAATATTACGGTTTATTGTATGAAATGGGAACAAAAAAGGTACTTAGCTTATGAGAATGACTGGTCTATTTAAAGATGTGACAATTTTGCATATAAATACACATAAAGAAACTAGTTTCTTATTGATATTATTTCGACTTGTGACACTCTTTTCCAAAATTTGCTCATCTCATCTCATTAAACGTCACAGCACGACTAATTGTGACAGTTTTGTCTAAAGCACAACACCATTTTTGGAGATGTGACATTTCAACGCAGCGCCATTCGACGGTTATTAAGCAAAGTTTACTTGTAACTCTTTTACACATAAAAATATGCAATATTTGGAGTTCATACACCACTAAATCTTGAAAAATAAAAATTTTGAGAAGAAGACTGTCTTGTTCCAAACTGACGATATGTACATATGCTAATTTGTCTACAATGGGTCAACAATTACAGCAATTTGAATTTTTGGTTAAAAGTAGTGATTCTTTCTTAAAATTCAAGAGAATTCATTATCGTTGTTATTACAGAGTTTATAAGCTAACATATTGTGCATTTATACAGAAATAGTGTATAATTGGCGTATGTAAAAGTTAACCAATTTTCAAGTTAATTGTAAAAATTTGAAAACCTAAGAAGAAGGCGGAATGAGAAGTATAACAAATGAATAAATTTGATTTTGATTTTATAAAATTTAATAAGGAGGAACTGTAACAAATGAAAAATCTTAACTGAACCTCTTGGGCACTCCCGTCCTGCTTCTAGTTCCACCATTGATACTAATCGCAGCACGAATTGCGAATCATCCCCGTTTTTGTCATTATTGCCCTCAAGAGATGTAGGAATCGGCTCCAAGTCTTCTTCGTCATCTTCTTTGATCAGAGTTTTTTGCAGCTGCATCTTCTACTGCTACAATTTTTCGTGTACCTATCTAAAAAATATGAGGTCTATGGATGCTGCTTCGTTTTTTGTCATCATAGGAATTAGGATAATGCCCTTACGAGCCTAACCCCTCAGGTCTAGAGGTAGTTGGTTTCCCAGGCAAAGCTGCACCTGGTGGAATGTGAGCTGCTTTTGTATGTCAGGATGTTTTATGATTAATGTGTGGGGTAAATTTTGGTTTGTACTTACTGACTGGTCAATAGATGTGCTTACAATCAACACGTTATCTTACAACATGTGATGATTGATATGTTGTGATGCCGTTTTACTGGAGTTTCACTCAAGAAGAATTTCGATATCAAAAAATACTTAAATTTGATTGAATTCCTGAATCGCAAATCAAAAGGAGACGAACCTAAAAAATCTAAAATATTAACAAAGAATTTCTGCTCATGAATGTAATTGAATGTGTTACAAATACTTTTTGTAGTAAAAAAGTTTTATAACCCGTACACATTTATTTTAGGTTAGCGAGTGCATGTTGGTGGGAAGAACTCACAAATGTGCCTGTAGAACAAGTGAAAGATGAAGGACTATGCTTCCAAGTCAAGATACCCATTACCCAAATTAAGAACTTATAACTGTCATCATGTTTTCTTATTTCTTTGACATAAAGCTGGTAAATATACCAAACAACCTATTGGCATAAACACTATTAAAAATGTGCCAAAACTGATTGCACGTTTTCGGCGATCTTCAACCTCCCTTGGTGATTGTGGGGCAGATCTTGTAAGTATAAAAAGACGTGGTGGCCGGAGATCTAATTCTGTCACTGAAAGCTACATCTAAATTTCTACCAAAAACAAGAAACGAACAGCTAAGACAATTCTAGGCCCTCAACATCTAAAGTCACGTATTCCATCAACATCTAAAACTTATGTTCATACTCAAAATATTTCCACCTATCCAAAAAAATCGTTAGGCATATCAGCATTTAGTATCAATTTATCCAATTATTAACATTTTACTGTCGATGTATTTAGTAAATGAGTTTTCATGTAATCTTACATATTTTTTTATTTAATAAATATTTAATTTGAGTCTAATTTAATTTACAATGTCATTATCGCACTTAGCGCGTCAATATTATAAAGCACATGTGGGATAATGTAAGTCATTAAGATATTATGTCACAGTTGTTGATAAAAAAAGTTGACAGCTACACAGACAATAATTGAATAGGCTTAAGACCTTGGTAAGTGTAAAGTGAAGTAGGCGTAAATAAATCCTCGAATGCCGAAGGTCTAGACACAAAAATTATCGCTACTCTAAATACTAGTTCCAACTTGTAAAAGGATTTATTGATATGACAAAAAGCAACATCTAAGTATCAATGTAAGTATTTGGAGCTGCTGTATTGATTGCGTGGAAGTCGCCTTTTGTCGATTTGAGAACGATTTATGTAGCAAATTAGAAGTGTTTCAGGTATCTACAAGCAAACAAACACATGTTTCTATCAAAATGAGTGTAAACAGAAGTTTCTAAGAGGATTTTAGAAAGTAGCAAGATGAAAATATTCTCCTCGACATTAATGCTTATATTTATCTGAAACTGTGTCTAAGAATTTTTATTGTCAGTCAATGATATGTAAAATATGTTTTACTTTGATTATTTCATGTCTGTATTACATAGTCCGATCATATTAATTTTCAGTGAATTCATTCATTCAAACCAATTTGATTACTTTGATACAGTGTATGTACTCATAATTATGTTATCTCAGCTGTATGTTCTCAAGTTTATCATTACTACTACCACACTGAATCAATATCCGCATTTGCATGTATATGTGATATCTATCAGTTGTTGTTCTTGGGCATATTGAGACGACAGGAACATTATCCATCTTATATAAGACATAGATTTGCCGGACTGTTCTATTTCGAGACAATTAATATACAATTCACTTAATGCTTTACTAATTCTTGACATGACATATTTTATTATAAATAGTAGCAATTTTTCTCTTGAAAGCTTAATTTTGAATAAATGATCTAAACTGGTTGGAGATTTGGAGTATTCTTGGATTATTTGTCAAATTGCAGAATAAGAATCTGTATATTCTTAAAATGTAAGAGCATAGACATAACCTGGAAAGTTTTCGGATTAGTCTCATTTCTAGATCAGTGGCAAAATTTCTCCAAGAGAACTGGAATAAATTAATGGGCTTCTCAAATCTCACAAAAACATCTTGAAGGATTCTACCTTTGAATTGTATACAAATCTGTAACGAAATTTCTTTTCTAAAAGTGGATAATATATTTGCTATTTACAATAAAACTTGTGATACTGTCAATGCACCATCTTGGAACACTTCTGAACTTATTTCTTGCATACAAACACAATTTTGTACGAGATTTAGAGTTTCAGACGATTCGGAAGATTTTTTAATAACAGCTATAACGTTTCAACCACTAAAAAATGTCTATTGCATTTGAACTAAGCTAAGAAAAAAGTCAAACCCAAACTACAAATCTTTCTGAGTATAGATTTTTCATAAATTGATGCTGGAATAGATGGACATATCTGTCTCAACAGAAAATTCAGTCAGAGTAATACATTTTTCTATTTGATTCGACGTCTTTGCAGGGAATACCCCAAGGAATATCCCAGGGAATAATGAGATCAATTATCTTACTCATATACCTACAGGGTGTCCGGAAATAATGCGTCAATATTCTGGGCGGTGATTTTGTACGAAAATTTAATGCCGCAAAACTATAACATTTTTTTCAAAAACTAAAATTTAGCGAGGCTACAGGGCGTCATTTTTTTATGAAATCTTTCTAATAACTTTATTGTCAGTATATCAATGTTTTTACTAGTTTATACACATATCACTAGTGTTTCTTTGTATTCACGTTTGATGCATATCCTACACGCCAAAGGGCTACAGGTTCAAACAATAAAGTTCTAAGTCATTATTTGAAAGCCAAATACAGTTTAGGCCCTTTAACATTGACGGATATGCGACAAACTAAGAAAGTGGATAAAAAGGAACAGAAGAAGTGATACGTGTGCAAAATTAGAAAAAAATGGGTAGACTCACAAAAAAGTTATTAGAGTAAATTCATTAAAAAAATGTTGAGGCCTTGTAACCTTTCTAATTTTGTGTTTTCAAACAAGTGTTATGAGCAACATGACGATTTTTTTGTCGGCAGTTATTTCGTTTAAGAAATAATTTAAAAACAATGAATTCAACGCCCTGTACCTCAGAAACGAAGCTTTTTAGAACCCATATTTATAGTAACTTTTAGATCAAAATGAGGTCTTCACAACTTATCCGAAAAGTTTGGTAGATATATTCATACTTAAATAAGAAGTCGATATCACCAAAAAAAATTGTAATAAAAGTAATAGATTTTGCGTAAAAAATTCTAACATTATAAAGGACTACGTAGCTGGGCAACTGTACTTCAACGGCATCTGATATACAAAAAAGTAAACAAGTTTTTGCGCTTGGAGCGCGTGTCCACACGCCTTCCTGCTGAATAGGGTTGGAGTGAGGATATGCTCTCTAAGTGGTAAACTAACGTGGTCAGCAATATTGTTTTATTTATCGTGGGAGTGTCAATCCTCAAAATTTTCAAAATGGCTCATATGTACAGCAGTGCTGAGTTAATAGGCATGGTGCTTATTTATGGTGAAGTTGCACAAAATGCGAACAATAAGTATTAATATATTAATATATTAATTACGTACTTGCTTTAAAAATTATAATGTTTGGTAATAACTTTATTTTGACGTTTTCTAGAACATATCAAGCTATATTCAATTTGGTTCTAGACGTGTTCTCGAGAACCTAGGAAACTTCAGGAACCTTAAAAATATATATAGGCGGATCTGCCGCGCCTCCAGAGTTTAGTTTACGTCAGTTTATATTGAGCAGCGAATGACTGAAACGTCAAAGTAAAGATTTGACAGAAGTGCATTTGTTGTGTAATCAAGTAATGACAATAAAATTTGTTTTCCTACGTGACGTATTTCAAAGCTTAATCAACGTAGCGGTTACAATGAATAATAATCAAATTGACACTAGTTAGTACAAGAATGTTATTTTTTGTCTACTAAAATCGTAGAATTGATCATATCGTTGTCTTAGGGCTGCTTATTCTTCGAAACATATCGATTTGACGCTAAGTAAATTTGCTGGGAGGTGAAAAGATCGGCCTTCAATGCTGACCGTGTGTTATGCTTAGAATGGAAAAAGAAACAAAACTTGTTCGGCTCCATTACAGTCTGTAGCAAATGTGCTTGAATGTAAAACGTATGTAGACGAGTTCAGAATACCGAATTACTTTCTAACAACGTTTGCATTTGAAAATTACCCAAGTGGACATTTCTCTACGGGCACCCGTAACGGTATTCAAATACTGTGTTACACATCTATTCTCTATAAAGGCGGATTAGGCGTTGGGGTTGTATAGTTGGCTTTGTTAGGAATTAAATTTGTCAGTTGCTCTATAAAGCTTATTTCTGGTTTAGACTATTAAACTAGTGGTTTGACTCGTAACGGAATTTTTTGCGGTAGCAAGTGTAAACTTCTCGAAGAGAACAGTACCTTTGTTGAAATTTGACTGTATATTTTCCCAGAACAATAAGGATATTAAAAAAATAATTGTTTCTTTACTTGTTTATTGCATACAGGCAGTTGTGCCTAATTATAAAGAACAATAAAATATATATGTCGTTAAGCCTTCAGATACCATTGAAGATATCCATCCACCATGCATTTTTAAAGTTGTGATATCAGGTCCTAAATTTATAAATAGTATAACTGAAGTTCTACAGAAACAATGCGTTAGAATCCTTTAATTTCAGAAACTTAGCAATCTGTTTTGCTATTTTCCTATTAATTGGTTATATGATTTACCATTGGAATATTAAAAATAAATCTGTTACTATCTATTTGTATAGGTCTTACGGTACTATATTCCCGACATGTGCCTAAACATTCACTTCTTTGTTTTTGTAGTTGGCAAAGTGACCAGCAATCTATTTTCCATATCTGCAATATCTCCAATTTTTATTTGACATAGATACGCCCCAAATATGGCAAAATCATTTCCACCTAGTCAGTATTCTTCGTTTACAAAAATATTTTGTTACTTTTGTACATAAATACGTATCATCAGGGACCTCCAATTATTCTTAAACAAGTGATTTTTAAGGATGATATACATCCAACTGCCGTTTCAAGAATGCATTTAATTTTAGACACTCTTTTAGTGCTCTGAGCACCACATATATTGACCATAATGAAGAACATTTCATAATTTCGCTTAATTCAGAAAAATAAAAAAAACAATTATTCTCAGCCCGGTAATAAATATTTTTTTATGTTTACTGATATTTCTTGTTATATATATTAATAAATTGCATTCTATTTCAATAATTTCTGGCGGAGTTAATGTGAATTTTTCTTCTCAAATAATAGTTATTTTTATGTATTTAAATAGGAACAATATGGCAATAACTAAGTACTTAAGTTATTTAATTAATAACGCTCGTCTCATAGCAACTACAGACGACCTAATAAACCTATTATAATTGTTGATGAAAAAAGTATCTTATAATTTTAATAATATAAATAGCTTTGTTTGCTATTATGATATGTTTAATTTGGTAGTAAAATAGATGCCTTGGCTGCTTTAAATTTGATCAACCTAATACCAATTAAATATTGTTTATATGTAAAACATCCAATCGTTTTATTATTAGAACAACAGTATTTCTGTAGAACTTTTAAACTGTGAGTGTTCGTATTCTAGCGTACTACGTGTTACCAATATGTTGTACCTAGGTGACATTATACGTAAATTACTGTCTAAAAAGCTGTTTCGACAGCAAAGAAAACTACTGTAGCAGGCACATAAGTTTTTCCTAGAAAACGGCACGTTGAATTTTTCTACTTAGATTTCTATATAACAAAAAACCGTATTTTATATTTCTTAAATGTTTAGCTCCTCTTATAAATATAAAATTTGTAACAACACTTGACGTTTAACAGTAATATCGATATGTTTTTGATACATTAATTTTGGATAAATTTTTATTTCATGAGTAGTCAATTCCAGCGATAAAGGAGTTTGACAGTAAAACAACCGTATCTTTCAAAATTTAAATTAACCAGTGTTGTTGACCATTTTCAATTAAAACTTTGTATCAAGGTTAAGAGCTCGTCAGCAGCTGAATCACACATAAAGGACAATTCATTTGCTTAATTTTTTTAATAATTCTATGGATGATGTAGCAATATGGCCATCTTTCATCCAAATAAGCACGAATTTGTGCAAAACTTCAAGACACACCTATGCTAAAAATATTTAATCTCGTTTTGTAAGCTATTTGTGTAGTCGAAACTTAAGAATATTGGTTTCAATTTACAATATGTAGCGTAAAATGGATATAAATCACCCGAGTGAATTTCAGCCATTACATGCAAATAGAATAGGTACTGTACTTTATCCACGACTATTAACAAGATTTATGAACATGACATAATATTCAATTCAATTTTACTTTCAAATTTGACATTACGTTCACTTGATAAATTTAAAAAGCAAATAAATCTTTAATTAATAAACTTCTACCATAATTCGGAAAAATGTTAATATTACAGTAACTGGTATAACGGTAGCGTTTGGCTTTCACAAAGGATGTTCAAGTTCAATTGCTGACACCGGAGAATTTTTGTTTTTGCTAATTCATTCCCGATTCTTTGATACCACTGAGTAATGATTTTATTATTCACTAGTGAATAATGGATATTATTATTATTATTTAGGAAACACATGTATAATGAAGATTTTATAAAGTTGTCACGAACAATAGTTATTTATTAGATAAGTGTTCTAAGGCGGTGGTGGAAGAACAGAATCCGGGATCCTCCGTACTCTGAACCACTAAGCCTATTGTTTATCTCTATGATCTATTCTTATTTATGATTTATGTGAAATAATTGTGTAATTGTGAGATAAATAATAAATGTATTCGTATTATTAAGTAGCATTTGATCCAAGCAAGAATATTTAAACGCGAGAACGTAGATATTAAAGAATTTTTGACTGGGGTTTCCCATAAAGAATATTTATTGATTAAGGTTAATACCTCTTTACCTTTGAACTATTTTAAGTTGCAAAAATAATGGGGGTTTCTGTGAAGTGACAAATTTGAAAATTACTAACGTACAGAACGTTGGCAGTTACTACCTATTTGTTTCAATACCTGACACCAAAACGGCCAATTCAAGAAAATTTACAATTACAGAAAAAGAATTTTGCGTGAATGCTGTTGAAATATGCAGACAATATATTTTCTGCGCCCAATTCGCTTAACACAAGACAGATTTTTTTTAAGATACATCAGCCAAAAATGTACTTCTCAGACTTTTGCAATCACCATACTGGCCATTGCATGAGGCGCACTTCAACAACTTTATTGGCTAATAAAGATGCTGATCTTACAACCATTAAGAAGAGCTATTACGGAAGAGCTCCTCTGTGGCAGAAAGTTATGTTGAGGAGTCCATACCTGACAAACTTGATATTTTAAGGAGAATCCAAGGAAAATATAGCTGTATCTTACAGGCACATGACCGTAACTTATTGCAAATTCTTCACACATTTCGACAGATGCTAGGCGTTCCGAAAATGATAACAAGAATGCTACAAGGGTTGCTATTAATGGATAGGAAATTAAATGTGATAAAACAGAAAACAAAATGTCTATTGCTATAAATGTAAATGTGTGTCAATAAGTAAATTAAATTTGATTTATTATAGGTTTATTACTTTTTTAATTATTCTACTAGTGAAATAAAGTTACTTTATTCCACTAGTTTATAAAGTATCGCTTTAGACGGTTCATATATGTGGATAATAGTCCAATTATAAGGTGATTGTGGATAAAAGTATTTAGCTCATAAGTATTCTGGATGATCCTTTGAATTTATAGAAATAACTAAATTTGTAGATTGAGGCGATGTGAATGGTTTGTCATCGAATATTTCTACAAGTAAAGTTTTAGCGTACTTATGATCTGGTAATTATCTTTGACTTTTTATCCTTCGCAATGCACATTAAAAATAGCGACGAGTTGTCAATGGGATTTACAATTCATCAAGTCATTTTATTTATTTCCATACTTCTGGATAACAATGCTCCTCCTACTGATCGATGGAAAAAGTCATTTCTGAGTGTTTGTAGTAACGTGGTTTTAACATCTCCGTAATTCTCCGTTTATCATAAAATGATATTTCTATTTAATTATCAACCCTAAACAAGGACAAGGATGTCTGCTAATGACACACAAATCAATAGTAGGTATAATTTCACTGCAATATCTACTGCCGTCACCCATTTGTTGTGTAAATTTATGAAACACTGTAATGCGAGAGGTTATATCTTACTTCACGTGTATGAACCTATATTTACCTTGCCAGCAGTTGTCTAGTTATAATCCTACTAGCTTTTACATATAAAATATACATCGCTTTGAGAAAGATAAATCATAAAGCTGGGAACTTAATTTCGAAAGTTATGGCGTTGACAGAATATTATGAAGTTTTATAGAAATTATGAGCTAGAGGTACACAAGTAATTAACGTAGTGAAATCACTGTGGGTTTCTGTTAAAACCAGACCATAGGGATGATAAACTTTTAGGCCCTAGGGCTAGCAGAATTAGA
Organism: Monochamus saltuarius; assembly: GCA_025584915.1. Taxonomy (NCBI): domain Eukaryota; kingdom Metazoa; phylum Arthropoda; class Insecta; order Coleoptera; family Cerambycidae; genus Monochamus; species Monochamus saltuarius. The sequence goes on from CM046725.1 coordinate 2,960,680, forward strand.
AGAAATTGTCGAACAACAACAACTATAGAAACCAAAATAAATACCATAGATTCTTTCAATAGATTTATTTTCATATTAATGTCCTTGATTTGATCAAAATTAAAGAATTTTCTGTGACAAATTCTTTGAAGAATAAATTCTGCCGAAATATGAAAACGTTGGAAACCATAGTAGGTATATTAACTAGCCCTAACTACTCAAGTTATCCTATATATGAGAAATTTGTTGGGGTGAAAGATACACCTACCCAAATCTATTGCATTATCTCTGACATGGGATTTTCATTCCCTAACGAATTATACTGAATATTCCTACTCTATCAGTGATGAGTCTCTTCTGCATTTATTAAAATAAATGCATAATGAATATAAAAAACAATCAAAACAATATTTTTTTGTTGCGGAATTTCATGAAATCGGGAAAACAAGAAGTGTCATAAATCAAAACAAGTAACAGAATTGTTATTTTAATTTATTGGCTTAGTAAGATATTCGCGAAAAGCTAGCCAGGAATCTTAAAGAACGATAACAACATTCTTGAATAAAGATATAGGTTCTTGTTATGTTGACGATATAGGTTAGTGGGACTAGTACAACAAACATATTAACAAGGGAAGATTTAATTTTAAGTATTCAGCAAGCCTGCAATGATATGCGGCGAAATCCGCATGAAGTATCTGCTGCAATAAATGCGTTAGTGAGAAGATGTCGAAAATGTATTGAGGTGGGTGGACTACATTTCGAGCAATTTTTGTGATTTTGCCCTTAATTTTCTTTCTTTTTGTTATTGTTGTTGAAAGCCACTAATTAAATATCTCATTTTCGTTTTTGTTTACTTAATTGTTTTTCAGAAATCATTAGGTAATTTAATTTTTAACTGGTAAACGGTGTGTCAAACGAAAAAAAGTAAGGAGTCTTTTTCTGTTGTAAATTGAACAAGGATTCTATAAATAGTTTTTGTTTCTAAAAAAATATTAGCGTACCATTTTTTTCATTAAAATTTCCCGAAAATCTGTCCGTACGCACGCCACTGGTGGAAGAAAGATAATATTTTTTACGTAAAAATATGTATCTAGATTAACTATTCAGAGTGGTTTTTAGGCTTTCACGGCCAGTGCTGTAATTTGATACATGGTGATTTTCCGGGTTGTTATGCCGTGACCTCGGTAACTGGTAGCTGCCAGAAACAGAGTTAAAATGCACATCCCTAGCATTAGCTGGGATACTTTTACCTGCCCTGGTTGTTCTCGGGCTAGGCTCTGTGGGGACAGACCCGCTATCGGTGTCTCTGGGCTGTCCATATATTGATTTCGGTTCCTACTGTTGGTATTACGACTGCTACGGTCGGAACCATTCCTTCGGAGAAAGGTGGACCTCCGAGGCGTTCCGTAGCCGCTGCTGCAACTGGTCGCATCCCATGCTTCCAAACGTTTCGCTGATCTTCACTGTCGGCATCTTCAGTGGTGACTCCGCAAAAGCTTCGCCGCGACTGACTCAGTCGCCAACAGTAGGAACCGAAATCAATATATGGACAGGCCCAGAGACACCGATAGCGGGTCTGTCCCCACAGAGCCTAGTCCGAGAACAACCAGGGCAGGTAAAAGTATCCCAGCTAATGCTAGGGATGTGCATTTTAACTATGTTTCTGGCAGCTACCAGTTACCGAGGTCACGGCATAACAACCCGGAAAATCACCATGTATCAAATTACCTATTCAGAGGTCCAATTTTCATTTAAATATCTAAAGTAGTTTTAAAAATGTTAATAAATTTGGAACTTTTGATAAAAAATTTTGACACCCTGTACCTTTGTAACGAAGCATTTTTCGAATATTTTCCAATATAATTCGAAGTTCATAATACAAACTGATATTATTTAGTGGTTCTCTGCCTGCCTCTAAAGTTTTCGCTTTCGAAAGTGGACCACAATGTATAACGCTACGGTAACTTCTTCTTAATAGACTGATTTTGCATTATGTAGCACTATTGTAGAACATAAATTATGGATAATAATACTAATTAATATTAATAACATCGACAGTTGTAGATAAAACGTTGTACGCAATATGTGGGATACTATATTATTACTGCACGTATGTGATTATACAAACTTTACATGCGTATGGTAATAATATCTATATTTCCTATTGTGTAAAAATTATGGTTGTATTCTTTACTTCACTAGTACAATAAATACATATACTCGTGACGAAGAAAGGTAAACATTTTAAATATAAATTTATTATGATAATTTTTATCATGTTTAATTAAGGGAAAGTAAAAAATCATTACATTTTCAAGTTTACCCATCTGTTAAGTTTTTTGGAAGTCATACTTTGACAACGTAGCACTCCGTTTTAAAATATTCTGCTCACATTTGTGTTGCAAGTGTTGAGAAGCTTGTTGAAAACTACATATTTTACAGCTTATTATGCTTAGAGTACGTACATTTGGTCAGATTTCCCAATTTGTTGACTTTGATACGGGGTGGGTTAATGGGCTGCGCGAAGCAGGTGTTTCGAAGAGAAATTTCTAGAACGATTAACAGATACTTACGTACTACGGTGTTACCAGGCATGGGCTCAGAAAGGCTATAGACACAGAGTGAGAGGCACCGGTCGTCGTAGAGGAACCACAAAGCGTGAAGAATATATGGAATGACATATGGCTTCATCACTTCCTGGATGTAATGTTGCCTTTTACCATACGCGATAACACCGCATACCACAACTACTACTATGTGATGGACATGACGCTATCTGTCTAATTCTGATTCCATGTTTGGTCCTACTCACAGTATACTGTATACTGTGGTCCTACTGAGTCCTCTGTCTTCACCATTGCAAGCGGTTAGTTTGATGGTGACAAGTGAGAGGTAACCCATTTAGTTCTTTTAGAGATATCTCTCACCGACAATCCTGCTTGGTTCAACCCAATAGACCTCACCCTCTCAAAGTCACTAGACTGAAAAATCTGCGCGATGTGGTTTGCAGCAAATTTTACAATACTTACACAGCAAATGTGAGCAGAAATTTGTAAAACTGCACGACCTATGAAAACTAAGAACTCCCAAAAAACTTAACAGATATGTACCTAAATATTTAATATTTTTTTATTTTTATCGAAATAAGTTAAATTCAAAAACCTTTGTTTTTCTTAGTATACTTTTGACAGTCAAATTATTAGTATGTCATATATAACACGATTGTGGAAAATATTTATTCAAGTAAAAAATTATGTATTCAGACTTGCCTAAATGGCGTTATAGTTTCCTGCTATTGGTAAACTAATAAGAATCCTTCATGCGTAATTTTGCTTCTCCCAGTTGAGCTGAACCATCCATTCAAGTGCCTTCGTTGTTTTATTACATTTGCGAAACCAAACATTGAAGTCTTCCACTGCGGGGTTCTAAAGATATTCTAGTGCTAGGGGAAATTCTCTTTAGAGATAGACAGGGATTGTAACAGAGCTGTCAGAAGAGTGTTACAGTCGGTGACGAGGGAAACCGAGAGTAGAAACTAATTGACGCAGATAAAATGGGTTGCCATCTATCTAAGCATATTCTGCGGACAGAATGTTTCCATAGTTTCCTTCATACAAATACATTTGTTCTTATTAGATAGATAAGTATTATCTTCAACTTTATCCGTAATCAAAAGCTAACCTTCAGAGGTTTCTGTTGCTTGTATTTAAAGAAATATAAATCTTCTTTAGATTTTACTTGTGTAATTTATACTTATTTATTTGGTTATTAACCTTATTAGAAAATATGTACTTATTCATTCTAAAACAAAAATAAATTACAACCTTAGTTATGCAATTTGCTCTAAAATATGCACTCTAAAATCCAAGGTGTAACAAAAAAGCAGGTCATTCCATTAAGTGCGATGACGATTTAACAGGGTGTCACCGTTTAACCATTAAAACTGATTTTCCATGTAATTTTGTCAATTTTGCAGGTACCGTTTGAATATTGCCTAATCCAAAATGGCACTTCATTCAATAAATGAATAAGCTTAGAAATGTCACAGGATTTAAAATTTATTGGTAGCAAAAGTGAATTTAGTAGAAAGTTACATAGAAAGCTACATTAATGTTAATATTAATACACTTATTTCAATGCTAGCTTAGTTTTACTATTCTTCAATAACTGTAGTAATACTTTATTGAAAGATTAACTTACTTTAATAATACGATCATATATTTCTCACTTAAGAATAAAAATTATTTAAAATCAAGAAAACTGCTACGAAACTACTTAATATGAGATAAAGTTATGTTTGTTTAAATAATTGCTTAGTTTTATTTATTTATTTATAATATGAACTACTTAAGTCAACAATGGTTATCCTCAAAATAAAGTTATGGTTTTTTATTTGAAGCGACTGAAAGAATTACTGCAAATATTTGAAATAATATTAAAAAATGTTTTAATAAAGTAAACATTGCAATTATTGATCATTAATAAAAAATAAAACAGAAGTCATAATTAATATTTCCGTATTCATGCTATACTGTATTACTTTCTAGAGTAGTTGTAGTGACTACTCTGCCCACCTTATATAAATAATTATATACTATTCAGATTTCAGACTCACTCAGTAGTATTTAATTATTTTTATGGAGAAAAAAAAAACTTATAACAAACTGCCAGAATCATTCATTAGCAGCATACCTGACATATACCGCTTTTGAGCGCCTTAGCTCTCTTAAGTATAAAGATACTTCGATGACAACAATATGTAAATATTTATATCAAGTGTGTCTTATTACCTGATTTAATGCATAACTTGAATGAAGTTTAAAATTCTAAGTAGTTATATTATTATTGTACTTAAAAACATATTATATTTTTTCCGTGGATCTAATCTGCTTCTTAAATACTGTTTAAATTTGTATTACTATATAAAATTACATAAGTAAGAAATATTATTATTTATTTTCGTAGAATTGGTAAATTTAGTTAGCCTTATGCTCAGAGGCATTCTGTATAAAACCAGTTCGACAAACTATTGCATGGGAGGGGAGGTTCTTTGTAATTTTTGTAATAATTATTTGAACATCACTTTTTTGAACAAAGGTGTTCCTCAGGGCAGCATTTTGGGACCGTTGCTGTTTTCTCTATATAGCTCTGATTCATGTTCGGATTCAATATTCTGTAAATCTCATCAGTATGCCGATGACACGCAAATTTATTATTCATTTCCTGTCAATGATATTGATTTGGCTGTTCGTAACATCAACTCTGATCTTAATATTATTAGTAAATTTTCTAATGCGAATGGTCTGGTCCTTAATGAAAAAAAACTCAAATATTATTGTTCGGCCCTCAGCTGTTAATCATTCGTAACCATCCTTCATTTCAAATTTTGCTGAATAATACTACGCTGCAACCTTTTGACAGTGATGTAAATCTGGGCCTTTCTCTAGATGCAGATCTTAGATTTGGCACTCATGTATCCAATCGGTTGAGAAGGTGTTATAGCAAATTAAAAATCTTATACCTATATAAAAATATTCTTAGTACTGAAGTTAAATTAAGACTTTGCGACTTCTTAGTAATATCTATCCTTAGTTATTGTCTTGTAGTTTACTGGCCTACATAGTGAAAGATAGATTCTGGTTGGCTTAAACTACATGAGCGTTTTCAATTTCAATTAGGTACAATGTTTTTGGCCATAAGTTATCGATATATCTATATGATAAGCTTGTTAAAGGTCAAGATATACATGAACACAATACGCCTCATAGAGATCACCTAACTATCCCCTATCATACCTTAACAATGCTTCAGCGTAGCTTTAGTTACAATGCTGTTAAAATTTTCAATGCTTTACTGAATATCATCGTTGAGGCTACAAGTTCTGTCACCTTTCGGAGAAAGTTTAAAACATTTCTGGTTCATCAGAGAGATTGCTGAGTGCATTTCTTAATTTGTTTTTTTTTATTTTAGCATATATGTTCAACTTCACATATATCATTCAATTTTTAAAAGTTTTCGTGTAGGAATATTGTATGGGATATGTTTTATATGAAAATAAGTGCTCAAGTACAGATTTGTATTGTACTCCTTTCCAAAAGAAAACTAAAATAAGGTTTATGTTTGACTAATAATTTGAATATTTAATCCAATTCGTTTTGTATTTGGTGCTGAAAATTTATTAATTGATATTCAACTTCACAGTAGTCTAAAAATGAAGCAGTTTGTAATCCATTTTGCCATGTATTTGCCGGAGACAAAACAACGATGCAGTACAGTGAAATTATTAACCATAAGTTGTTCTGCAAACTACCAACTAATTTTAGCTGCAGCGTAAAGTTTGTTCGTGAATCAACTTTAGCATTACTCGAGTAGGGGTAATGTAGTTTTCCCCTCCATATGCCTCTCAAGATGACGTTATCTGTAATTGTATAATTTGTTCAAGTTAATTTAAAAATTTAACTAACGTATAAAATACTATTCAGAAAGTATCAAGTTTAGTCCTAACAGAAATAATAATAAATGCATACAAACACTTTGATCAAATACGTTTTTCTCTAGTTATTGGTATCTATCTAAGAATATATTTGTGTTCTGTTAATGTGCCACATACCTTTAAAAATGTAAAAGAATTTCCATTATATGAATAAAGGTTTTCCCGCTAAATCTCTGTGAATTGAAAATCAAAGCTAATCACAGATATCCGTCCTACTAGTACTGTAAAAAAATTATACACGGTGTTCTACATAGCTGGGTTAATGTCAAAGATTTTTTCTTATATGAACATAGGTCCGATTCGTTTCTATTTAGAAGTTACGCAAGCATTTATAATAATATTCAGTTGCAAATATATACATTTTTTATTTAACACTTTAACGTTAAATGACAAATTAATAAACAAAATTACACAAACAGTAATTATTGTTATAGGAACCATAATTCTTATTCATCAGGCTACTTTGATTGAAATATGAAATTATATTTTTCAAAATCCTTGTAACTAATAAATAAAAACAAATCAAACCTATGTTTGTATAAGAAAATATGTTACCAGTTACCTTCTTCAAAAGTTTGTCACAGAGCTTGTAGAATACCCGGTATACGAATGCTTTAAATATACCTAATACTTGAATAAATAGTAACATAAATAAAACATTGTACCAAGCTGCTATCAAGTCTAAACCATTTAAAGAAGAGAGTGAATTAAAGGCGGCAGAACAAATCCGGACGAATCCAGGGATTGATAGCAATCTGCCAAGATTACAACTTTACAGCATATTTTAGCACCAATTTCTTATCTCTGTAGTTCGAAATGAAAAGCGAAGTTTACCAGTTTTTCTTCACTGACAAAAAAACTAAGGAATTTGTTTTACGAGTTTTCATGTTCTTTCACGCATGCAAATTATTCTCAGAAAGTTGTTAGTCTTCGAGTATAAGTATTTAAGTTGAATGAAAAACACATTTTTACATAATAGATTATGAAAACATGCATATTTTGGAGTTAGAATAAAATTTGTCAGTGTACCGCATAGTCATACAGTTATTGTCTAGATATCATTCTATAACAAATGATGTAATAAACTTAAACATTCTTTATAGATAGCCCTTAGATCTCTTTAGTGGTCATTTTCGCCGCCGTTTAATGGATATACTATTGGAAAAGACATTACATGGTTCATAGAGACTGTACCGGTTAAAATCTTTCTAAAAGCTACACGACCAAACGAATAGTAAAGGAAATAGGCACACGTACCCATAAAGTGACTTTAGAAAGCTTTACTGAATAGAAATTGAGCTTTCATGATGTATTTTCTTCTAAGAACCTATAAATTTTAGTTGAAGTTACTAAATTGAACTATTATTGAAATAACACAGGATAAAGTTTGGTTTCTTAAGCTTGTGCAATTTTTATAACACCATCTTCAAATCAAGCATTTTTGAAAACTTACTATGCAGAGAGAATAGTCATCCAGTATTCATAAATCACTTAAAAAATTAGATGAAATGTTTATGTAAATTCTAATTCAACTAAAATATAGTCAATAGGCAAGATATACAGAGTGTTTTAGGAATGATGCATATTTTAACAGATATGTTATAGTATCGGTAATTTTGAATAGTTCATATGAATATGTGTTCAAATCTCATTGAATACTGAGAAAACACCATATCAGCGTATTCATCGTGAGAAACTATATGTGGCATTTCAAACAATTCAATGCTAAATGTCACTTGCTGTCAAATGACAATTATTCTGTGGCAACCTACTTGACAATTTATCTGTCTCAACGCAATTGGCCTTAAAATTATTATATCTATTGTATGTTCTCAACATGAACCTTTTTTTTTAAATGGTACTATAATATACTAAACTATTGACCATTCCTTCTGAAGTACCTGATATATTATGATAATTAATTCTTTACCTACTTTAATTTATATTATATGCTTAATACTCTTAATAATTCAAACTGTTTACGAACTGCATTTATAAAAATGAAATTTCTCAAAAGTTTTTGTAGCAAAAATATCTATTTGATGTTCATCAGCGATTCCAGCATTTTTTGTTTACAGTCACTATCGATAACATACCTGTCTATAATAATTATTGATGGTAGATAAAAGTACATGAAGATAGGAATACAAATTAGTTAACATTATAGTTTCGTATCATTTCAAATGTTAATTTGTATAAAATAGCAAATATAGTATAGTACTTAAATTAAATTTAACTCCATTCACTTCCAACATGTAATTTGATAGTATTTCCTTTAAATCAGTTGTTTGTTACTTAATTGTAGCGTATTATTTTATAATTTTATTTTTCAATTAGTCTTTATTACATCTAACGCGTTGATTCATGACTAAAATCTTCATCGAATGAATCATGCCGACCCGACCCATATTATTATCATTCAACTTTGAAGAAGAGGAATCGAATCTGCATTTTTGATGTGATCTAATGACTTAGCCTTCTTTGAGTTCTTCAGTTTGGTACCTTTGACCGTTTTTTTTTCCTCCTCTCTTTTCCTTTTTCAGTATAAACTGATGAAGGTTAAGCTACTCCCAATTGGTTGATATTCATGTTCTTCGGAAAGTTGCTGCGTTTTTCCGGAAAACTTGGTGTTATTGTTCTAGGCTTTTGGCTGTTCCAATCCAAAAAACTTTGGACTATCTTTCATACTTACATACATACATTTCTCGCATACTAGGAAAATGACGCGTCAGAAAATTTTTGGAGCTCAACATAATAAAATGCTAATTGAATTAGTAGGTGAAAATAGTGAGATACGATTTTTCAGTAAACTGTATTTAGATACAAGTAGCAAATCATATACATATAAAACAAAAAAATTCACATTCCAATTTATCACAGAACTAATATAATATTTTGTACGAATATCCTAGCAGGTGCCGAACAACTTTTTGGCTAGTAAAAAGAGGTCTTAAGGTCCGCCGCAAATTGAGCCTAGTACCAACAGAGCTTACGCATATCTCATGTCTTTCTGAAAAACAGTCCAGGTACGTGTTATTTATCCATTGATACTTGCTCATTCATGGTTCAGCTAAATAACAATAAAAATGAACTACCGTTAAAACTGTGCTTCTCGGACAACTCGATCTACGAAAAAATTGATTAGGAGAGTACTCAGCGTGAAAGGGGTCCAATATGTGTTACTTTTATTATTCCTGTTACACTTAACATCTGAATAAATAAATAAACAACATTACATGTCTAATAAGTTTACACGCTATGCGGAAAACACATTTAGGGACAACAGGTCTGGACCATATTTTTAACCGACATTCTCGTATGCTACGTGGTAGACAAATACAGAGATTTCAGAATTTTTACGTGTCAGAGCAGAGTTAAAGGTCGCACGTGGGCAAGACGCCAGCTAACAAATTCGATTAATTGCATGCTGGTCCTGGGATAATTGCAGCTCGGACAGGCGATGTTTGGTGACCTAAAAAGAGAATTGGTTCTGCCTCCTAATTTACATCACGTGTTGAATATAAAGAAAAGGTAATACCAGATTTACTACGTTACAAATTAGTAATATATCCACACATAGAACAACCGTCCAAGTAAATTATGTTGCTAAATAAAATAATTACCGTAAATATTTTTTTATCTAGTGTCCACAAGTAAAATAACATACACTGACAAATGATTACGTCACTTGTGGTTAATAAAGCGTTTTATTGAATTTTAAAATTCATTTCCGGTAAGTCATTAATTTACTTATAATTTTCTGTAGTTAACTGTAATTGGTGAATATGATTAACTAATGAAACATAAATTATTGTAATAACAGCGGTACAGATCGGTACCACCAACTAATTATGTTGCTGCGATAAGTGAACTTGTTCTCTTGTCACGAATTAAAGCGAAATGTGCCGAAGGATCAGTCCAATTCGGCACCATTAAGCTTTGTGTGTTTCTTTTTAAATATTTAACTAAAAAGGCACCATGAGGTTGTGGTGTCGCAGCTACACATATTTGATTTGATTGTCGCGTTTTATTATTTATTGACAGCTGGTAAACATGAGCATAAGTAAAATTTCCGAATTTGTCAATATATATAATAATTAGATATTTTTTATTATTTAATAGTCAAATGTAAATGATAAATATAAACCAATACAACGTATATCTTCTATTCGCGCCACATTTCAGAGTGACAGATTTACTGACGCGATCAAATTGAGAGGAATATACTCGTACTCACGTATAGCAACACCAATCGCTAGGGACAGTATTATCAATGTTATAGTTACGTCCCCCTTATGACCCTCAATTTGATCGCGACAGGAAATCTGTCGCTCTGAAGTTAGAATTTGCCAACTACAAATTGTGTCGCGCGTTGTCAGAAAATATGAACGGAAGATAGAGATTGCATTGATGAGAAGGGTACTTAGATAATTGTATTTCTAAAAAATGTGAGATAGCCACCCAAATAATTACGGGAGAAAGTACTACTTCATGTGCCAAAAAACGTATTATTTTTGAAAACTTTGTTTCTACCACAAGTACTTCATCAACGACCACGAATTTGGAAAATAACAAACAGGAACTCATCTCCACCAGCAGAGCCAATATTTCTTCAGGGGGAATTTCCATTAGTAATTTAACTAATTGTACCATAAATTTTAACAATATTTAGTTATTGATGTTAATTTAAATCTCAATTTAAACTGTTTTCAATTTTTATAAATAAAAATAAGTAATAAAAAATCTGTTTAAAAGAAAAGCATTATTATTAATTTTTAAGAAGTTTGTTGATCAATAAAATAAGTCTATACACTTCTGTTATAGCTATTTGAAGTTTCTACTTGTTTGCCTCCCGAGGGAACCAAAGTATTTTCCTCCGAGGGAGGAGTACTACTTTCCTTCCTGAAATGAGGGACTAAAATAGTATTTTCCATATAGGGAGTAGAAAAATTATTTTGCTATTAGTTTTATAAGACAGTAATAAAAATGTCAAAGAAGTAGTTGCAGCGAAACAAATTAGAAGTTCAACCATGAATAGTTGTTATATAAATGAAACTAACCCCTTATCCTCTTTCCGATTGCGGAGGGCCATAAAGTCAGCAATTTGCTTCGTCTCGATCGCCTAATGAAATTCTAAACTCATTCTCAGCAGGTCTGTTAAGAATGGAATTTTATTGTCAGCACAGTAAGATTCTAATGAAAATTCTTTACGGAATATCACAAATCAGGTCTGTATTAAAATACTTTATTACGTTTGATATACCTACGCGTTGAAATTACATTTAAATATAGAATTGTGGGTGTAGTTTTACTATGTCCAACTTTTCTCAATTTTAAAATTAATTTTTTTCTCATGCAAGGTTAGTCAGAGAAATATGTACTAAACTCCAGGATTGGATTCTGTACGTCAAAAAAAATAAGAAAAAATTAAAATGTCACTAAGCAATTTTTATTTGGTTTTGAGTTGTGACGTACATTTTAATAAAAAAGATAATTTATTCTGTTCTTTTATGCTCATAAACACCATCATTAGCGGCCCACACATTTACAGTCTTGCAGACAGGCTTTTGATGACAGGCTTGGTCTGTCAGTTTTAGCCCCTGATGGTTCATAACTTTCATTATCCACTAAAGTTTGGCAGTCTAAGTTATTTATTAAGTTCGTGAATGGTCAACACTGTATGTCAATGGCACAAAACTGCTGAAAAGTCCGAAGTCTTGGCGTGGCCCGTGGACTTCGAGTCAAAAGTATTGGGGTATATTTTATATGATCTATGATGGTACAAGTATAATATATATTAATTTTATTATGACTAGTGCAAAATCAAAAGCGATATACTGTTTATCGAGTTATTGTTATTATTCCAAAGACATGGAAATTGTACAGACTTTGTCTGTAGGGAAAAATCGTACCCCGGTGTACTCTACACACTGCCAGTATTACTGAACGGTAAAGCCTGGTACAGTCAAAGGCGGTCGATTAGATGTGTGGTCACTGGTCAGCTATTGACTTCTAAAGACTTCCTGCCTCATCTACGACTGGCGTCTATAGCTCTCCTGATTGCAGCCTATTTTGACAATACGTCGAATTAGTACTTTGAAAGTAAAACAAAATCTCATAACAACATTTGAGTATTTTTATTATTATTTTGATGTGTAGAATATATTTCTGTAGTTTGTTGCTTTCCTCCTACTATTAAAATTGTGTAAAACATCGATCCGAAGAAATTTATTACCTACACTGCAAAAAGTTGCCGTGTAAATAAGATATTCCATTGTGTAAATTTTCGTGTTAATAGTTTTATATACTATGGCTTTTTTAAACGTCTTACACAAAATGTGTTAAAATTACTAGCATTATAATAGAATATACTGAATTTGTGTAATATTTATAAATTGTGTGTTAAAAGTACACCAATTTGTGTAAATTTAACACACCTCTGTGTTCTATATCCCTACTTCTGACTGGTTGATCACAACTGAGCAGCTGCAGTATATGAACTGTTCCAATATACATCATTATGTCAGGTTAGTCGTGTCGCGTTGTTGTGTTCAGTTAGCCCTCATTCCCGGTATTCAAATGGAGAACAATTAAATTTAAATTGATGTTTGATCAATCAAAATGGTAAGGGGCCATCCATAAATTACGTCACACCAATTTTAGGACTTTTTAACTCCTCCCCCCGTCCTTGTCACACGTTGTCACATTTTCAGAACCCCCTCCCCCCTGATGTGACATCACACATTTTTTAAATTTATGTATGTAGTTAAAAATAATCAAAAGAAATCAGTTAGGTACTTTTATTTTTTTCTTACTTTTATTATACAATCTTTAATAAAATCAACATAAAGTCAAATATTTTATGTAACAGAAAAAACAAACGACTAGTTAGAAAGCAATAAACGACTAATTATCTTAATTAAAGATACAAAACTTAAGCATTACAATGCCGCTCTAGATGTAAACTGTTGTTGCTTAAGAGATAATCGCATAGCGAGAGTGCTAAATTATTACTAAATATAGATCAAGTTTGTAAATTTTTAAAGTTTTTTATTCACATATAAATTTCGCGTTATGGATTTTGAATTTTAACATGTGATGTCACAAAGTTTTTGACCCCCCCTGCATCTTGTCACACTATGTCACATTCCGGTGATCCCCCCCCATCTGTAATTTATGGATGATCCCTAAGTATCTACCTAACTGTAACAAATATTGGTGATAGTTGTGATAAAGTTAAAATTAGTTAGGACTATAACTCTTAAAAATAATAGTTCATCCTGATGTTTTAGATTACCATAATCTGCATTTTGATTTTCTCTTTATGAAAGAAAATTATATGTTAAGATAAGGTATAGATTAATAGGTTTACAAGTTAATTTTCGCAAACTAGTATTATGTTATTAGAATATGTATTATTTGTTGTGTTACTTGGTTCTTGGTCATTTGAACTGAATTATATATTTTTAATAAAATCTTAAATAATTAAATAAATTTTATCTTATTATTACTGTAAGACCTTAATTCTAAAAATATTATATATATTGATACACCAGTTCACCTACTAATTTAGTTGGTTAATTATGTTCCAGTTTGCGTTCGAAATTATTATTTTTGTCTCGTTTTGACGGTTTCTGACACATTCCAGGCTATATAGACTGGAAAAACTTCTAGAAAATGTCAAAATAAAGGTATTACAAAAAAGAAACAAGACCATTAACAATCTAAATAGATGAGTTAACATGTTAACATGTTAATGTGTAAAGTCTACACCATAATCATACAAAATAATACTGAAATATGTAAAAGTTACATAACACTTATTATGTTAATTAACACAGTGAATTGTCTTAAACCTTTAACACACTGCTACCTCGAAAGAAGTGTGTAAAAATATACACAATCCTCTGTGGACCTCGATTAACACATGATTTTGTTTTTTGTGTTAAAATGTGTAATCATTTTATATTAATAAAACTCAAAACATGCACTCAAAATATATCCTGTGTCTAAATATAATTTAACAGTACAACCAACGAGGTATTAGGGTTTTTGTTACACCCACGACTCTTTATTAAACCCATTACGATATAACATATGTGTTGCTTAGTGTTTAAATTAGCTAAACGTTACCTGAGGGTCAGAGTTTAATGGGGTACTTCGGTAGAAAACCCTTATGTGTGCAAGGTGGTCAAATAAATTTTAAAATAACTTTCACTGTTTATAATCCCGGAGTTGGCCACCTTGTTAATTAAATTGTTCTCGTTCCAGGTTGGACAACGCTGCAGGACCAGAATGACACACACCTACGAGCTCGAAAGGGCTGGAAATTGTTCCATCCTCGTTATTAGCAGCTTATTCCGTACGGTGTTCTACCACATGAAAATATGTTTAGATATACTAAATCCACCTAACACAATTAGGAAACTTCTGAGGCTGTCTGATTTGTGTAGTCAAATATGGAGTATGCCATTGTACGTTTTTTTATTTAAAACATATTCTTTCACGTGACTGTTAAAAGTCTGATGTGTAAAATGAATCAAAGAATTTACACACAATTTCTTGTTAAACTAAAGCACCGAATTGTTACACACCCTAAATTTTAATTCAGGAAAAAATCTTTTTTACTGTAAATTTCGCATAGGTAAATGTAGAATGTTGCGGTAGAAATCTGAAATATAGAGAAATATCATCATATACTCTGATTGATTCAAATGATGACATATTAACCAAATAATACCTAGTCAGTGGCGCTTAAATAGATCAAATATAGTGTCTAAGTACCCCAAGAATGATAATATTCAAAAAGCTGTCAATTAGGACACGAATTCAAAACAGAGCAAATACATATACACATATTCTCATAAATATAAGATATCTAGAAAATTTGTGAGTACCTTAAGGGCGCCGTCACCATATAATAACAGAGTAGTCTACAATACTGTATGACTTAGCAATAGCTAAACTAATTATACCTCAAAAAATCCTGATAACTGTATATTACGTAATCTTACTATGGTTAAATATGGCGATAATCAAAACAATGTACGTATTGACAGATAATTTTAAGTTTGCAAACACGGAATTCCAGGAAACTACTCTGCGGGCTAATGCGCCGACCAGCATTGAATTACACCTGGAAAACCTATAGCAACAGCTAGAGTCATTCGTCAGAAGCCCACCAGACATATAGGTACCGGTTTCGAGCTTATTAGCTCTCATCGGTTTGAGCAAAAAATTTGTAAGCTACAACTATTTCAATTTTAAATAATGACCTAATACAAAGGGCAATAAACATATATTCTTATTATTAAAATTGATAAACCCTTTTTGATACAAATAGAAATATAATACTACTAATTTGGTATCAATTATTGTTATTTTTTATTAATCTATAGGTATATTAATTTTAATTCAAATTTCACTATTTTTATTTATTTTTTTAGTATACTTTCTTATAGATTTCATCGGCGTGTCTTTACTATATCAAATTTGTAATAATAATAATTTAATTCGGAAATGGTACAATAAAGATTGCAGTTTTACACCCTTCCTTTTAAGAAAATAATAATTACCTCGTAACTTCCATTAAGGAAAATGAAGAAGCATTTAAGAATTCTACGATGTAAAAGTACAGCCGTTGTTTACTTATCTTCTCCCTTTGAGTTAATTAAGTAACTATTCTGTAGAACTGTTTTACTCAGGCTAAATATTTATTTTTAGCAGAGCATCGTCCAACAAGTTAAATTAAAATGTAATTGGAATTAATAAAAAGTTTCTCAAATTTACAAAAGATCTTGTGCAGTAAATTCACTCTAAAAATTAAGTTAAGTTTCATTCAGAAGTATTTCCACTTATCTAATTAAATTTTATTACATGAGTTTTAATTATGGATTATTGTATTAAATTTTCTTCTTATGGAAACAATAGATAGTTAATCAATTTCTGGAATACATTACGATAGACTAGGTAAAATTTTACCTTAATCATAAATAGCAACCAAAAAGTTTGTTTCTAAAGAAAACTTTTTGTTCAATTTTGCATCACCTTCAACATTATCATGTCAATTGCAATGGCATACTTAAATGTTTTATTTCATACTGTTCGTTAAATGACTATTTCCCGAAGCTATTTGAGGACGGGAAATGGAAAATTACAGTACCTGCTACCATAATAAACGTAATTACACTTAATTTTTTTAAGTTGGAATTAGTACTTTATACAGGGTGATTCAGAACGTGTCTAAAAAAATAGAATGGGGGTTCCTCCAAATACAATTTTATAAAGAAAAAATAAATAACAATTAAAAAATAATTTAAAAATTCACGTCTGCATGGCGCAGAAAACTGATCCACCTGGCATGACAAAGCATGGAATTAGCGACCGCATAAAAAATTTAAAAGAAATTCCCAGGAAGCGAAATACATAACATTTTATAACACCTATTTTATATAGCAAATTCGACTGCTTTTGTCGCTATTGTTAAGTATTAATAGCATTAATTTGAGGTTTTAATTAATACAGTAGTTTAACATACCTGATGTTACAACAACAAAATTTTGGGCCCGTCTTACCCAGTTTCTACAAACCAACACAAATGTTTCTGCATTTTGTCCGTTTTTAACTCGTAAGCTATTAGCAGCAGCACTCGTCGTGAGCTTTGGAAACGCTGCAATGACTACATATGTTGTTTATTTCATTGTTCATTTATTTTGGTGAAAATAAATGTGCCCGAAACAATTATTATTAAGCAAGCCACCAGCATAGCTTCAAGATTATTGCCAGAAAAATCATCTTGGAGGTACGAGAATAGCAACTTCAAAAATTGGCAAAATCAAAGTGGTGTGACTGGGGCAACAGAAGATGTGCTGTTGATTTGCATGAATCAATTATCTGTTAAATTCAGTTCGAATATATTATGAGCTAAATGGTCTATGCTAAAAAGTTCAGAAATCAAAGAAAATGGTCGATTTCGCAGGTTTGCTTTTTATTTAACGTTCAGTTGACATTTGTCGATTTCTAAGGATAACTGCATTTCCCAAACAAAAGAATGAGTGTTATATTCCAGAAAAAGCTGCGGTTTTAACTAAAGAAGAGAATGAATAATTTCTGTTAGTAGCTCCTGATGGCCATTGAATGCTTGCGAAAACTGTACGCATTCGAGACCGTCTCTTGCACGTTATATTAATAATTCACTTTATCGTGACTTTTTTAATAGATAATTCGCTCAAATGGTGCATGCAGCGTTTTTTAAAGGAAAAGAAGACTTATGCAAACTGTCGACCAGACATATACTGCATTTGAGTTTAGCTCTCCTCAGTATCCGATAGAAGGGAACCTGAGTAAACGTGATGCAACATGTAACTACATCTTGTGGCCACATGCTGTGTAAAACACAACTTTCATACAATTTGTAGTGAATAATACTACAACTGTATCTTTATAGTTTTGGTAGTGATCACCACAAGTGTATTAATATCATCTATAAATATTATTATTTTGCACTATTGCTAGACTTTGAACGTAAATTGTATAGTATAACTTTTATTACAAAATATTAATAATTTTAATTCGCTATTGACACAGGACTGAGACAAGGAGACCCACTCTCAAGGCTTCTTTTTAATTTAGTATTAGAAAGGACACATATTGTTTAAAAGTCACCAAATAGTAAGTTATGCAGATGACGTGGCCATTATTGCTAGAGATAGTAGGGAATGCAGATAAATCAAGAGAAAAGTAAGATTTTGAGAATAGGAGAACAAAAAAAGGATACCAATTTTAAATTGAGAACAGAGCATGGAGAGATGGAGGTTGAAGAAGTTCAAGAATATGTGTATTTCGGGGGCGCTAATAAGAGCTAACTATGATGAAGAACAAGAAATTAATAGGAGAACAATAAAAGCAAACAGAAGTTCCGCAGCAGTCAACTACAACAATTTTGAGACCAACAGCACTGTATGGTAGTGAAACCTGGGTTCTCAATAAGAAGTCAAGAGAAAACCTTTTAAGATGGGAAAGGAAGATCTTAAGAAGACTTCTAGGGGGTAAAAAAACGGAGGAAGGTTATGTAAGGAGAAATAATGAATGAAATATATGTAATGTACCAGGCACCAACAATAGACGAATTTGTAAAAGCCAGAAGAGTGCAGTGGCTAGGGCACATAACGTAAGGAAGATGAAAGGGCAGTTAAGAAAATTGTGGGGAGTAAACCGAATTACAAGAAAAAAGAGACAGACCGAGGAAGCGATGGAGAGAGTCAGTGGCAATAGATCTAAGGGAGAAAAATGTAACGGATTGGAAAAGAAAGGCGAAGGACAGAATGGAGTGGAGGAGAATAACACAGCTCTGGGCCTAAAAGGCCTGTAAACAGCTTTATATATAATATTTTGTTCATATTCTCTTTAAGTACATTTTAAATTTAGAGCCATTTTAAAAAGCAAAATGTTGAATTAAGCATAATAATGTGTGTGATTGCACAACTCTTGTTCGCCAACTGCCTTGATTGGGTCGGTGAAATGAGGGACCCAACGATACTTGTGACGAGTGGACTGTATTTGTGGTTTTATTGGCTGGTTCCCTTTTCTTTTTGATATTGAAATAAACTGCACAAGCTTGTGTATGTACAATTTATTTACACTATGTACATGAATGAATGAAATGAGTACAATGGCAATGATGAGAAAATAAAGCGTGCTGTGCTGCACCCGTGTTGCACCCGTGTCTTGTTGTTTGTAGGGGTACTTGTGAGACCCTCTTGTCCTTAAAAACTAACGCCCAAAGTCACGTGATAGGGCATTCACTAATAACCGCATGCAAACGCTCCAACATAATGCTTGAATATCAATAATAAATATAAATATTTAAATTAAATATACTTTATTACTGAATTAACATACACTAGAATAAAGCTTAAAATTGTAAGTATATTATTACACTTAAATGCAGATTACATTTTTTTCCGTATACATACAAATTTATAAGAATAGAATTCGAATTGCTAATTATATTTATTTTAAATTGATTAAAAAATGCATACCAGATTTAGAATCTGAGGTTTAAATGTTTTAATTTACCGAAATAATTGTTTATAGGTATATCGAGACATCCCGTTTTTAACATGTTAAATGCATATGCAAACTTTATTATCAGTTGTGAAAAAGTCAATCGTTTGAACTAATTTTACAGAACACTTACAAAAGAAGTAATTTTCCATTTTATCAAACAATCGATTGAATAATACACTAATGCAGACAGATGAACAACTGCACAAAATCAGTTCTACCTTTCAAAGGATTTTTATCTCCTCTGGCATAGATAATTGAACTTTATTGAACATGCACATTCTTGTATCATTGAAAAAATAAAGCAAGCGTGTTTTACTACATCCGAAGTCACCATTTACTTGTTTAATATGCCGTTATTTATTATTGTTCGAAAACTGATATATTGAGGTAATATAATACTTTTCCATATATGTATTTGAGAAATAAAAACCAATATATAGTTTACTGTTAAAGCAAACTTTGTAAAACGAAAATTAATCACATATCCTGTGTCAATCCGAGTTAATGCTATAAGAAAAGTTTGTGGTGCTTTCTTAGGAAGTTATATAAGACAAGAAAAACTTCTAAATAACACAGCAGAGGAATTCGATAACTGTTGTATGTCGATCGCTCTCAATCATAAGTCCAAACAGTGAAGCAGTAAAAAGGAAACAAACAAAATATAGGGGGATTGTACAGTGTTTAGTCTACTGACTAAATTGTATCCTCTGTCACTTCACAGAAATAAATCGAGAGGATTCAGGTCTGGCGAATTTGCCAATCAAAATATATGTTACCCTTGAATTATCGCGCCGCATACAATATAGTTAGTGGAATTATTACGCAAAGCCTAAGCCTTGATTCATATTCAAGGGCGTTACGTTTGATTGGAAAAAAGTTGTTACGTAAAAAAATTCCCAGTGTATAGCTCAGGGTTTGAAAAATTCTTATGTTAATAGTTGAACATACTCGAATCCTCATTTTACACGTTATACAGGGTGACCGGAATATGACTGCCTTTATTTTGTTGTATAATAACTGTACCAAACAAAACATCTTTGACTTAATTATTTTTTTCTCTGGCCGACGGTAATAAAATTATGGCAGCAAACAAGTCTTGAATATGTGACAATGTCGCTCACATACCATGTCAGGATTGTCAGGTATTTGTACATAATAATTACAAATAGGTACACCTAATCATAGGTACTTTACCTGTGAATGTTTTTTGAGCTCTTTTCACAACACATAATAAAATATGAAATAGTTGCAAGTGCTCAAAATGACTTATGTTTCTTGCGAGAAGTATTTACCATACAAACATCTCATAGCCAGAAAGTTTTGTCCAGATTTACCATAAATTAACATGTCATGCAACTGGTCATGGTTACTATAAATTGTTCCATGTACACACACAAGTACATGTACAATTGTACAAGTATAAAGAAGCACTAGAGAAAATCGAAACGCATTAGCCATAATACTACTTTTTTTGTTAGCTCAATGTAAGAAAAAAAGCATAATATGCTTTTTGAAAATACCTATAGTAATATTAAAATATCTACATTAGAAAAATTCGTATTAAAAAATTCACACATTCAATTAATTATTGGAGAATTCTGTACAGATTGAGTTTTACAAAAATTTATTGAAAAAGGGTGACGTACTCTAAAATTACAGAGAGGCACATAAACATTGATATTAGATAAAAGTAAGGGCGAGTCTACATAGATATGGAACACTTTATATAGGTACATCACGTACAATTCTTGTCAATTATTCAAAGAAATTATATTAAATTCCATTTTGATAACTGCTATAGGATTAATGTTATATGCCATTGGCTTTATAATCCAAGAATTTAAAAAACTTGTTTCGAAGTGATTTAACTCTAGAAATGGAATTGTTATACTGAAGGGACCAAATTACAGAAGCAATATTTAATTTACTTTGCACGTATGCGAAATACAATGTTTTCGATGCCTCAGGTGATTTAAAAGATCTGCTATAACTTATTTCAGATTAATTTGATTAAAATTATAGTCATATGAGTATTTATTAACGTTCCTAGTAAAAGCAATAAATAGTACTTTGACTAATATTACTTTTAAGTCAACAGCAGCAGCTTATACATTGCAATGTTGTCGAACGTTACAGTTTGAAGAGACGCATTAGTTTACTTCATTAATACTGATAATAAAAACAAATTACGAACAAATGATGTTGCAGGAGCTTTTACTTAATCGTAATTGTGCCATACGAGTAGTTTGTATGGAGGATCGTACGATCCTGCTTGCTCTTCAGTTAATTATCGCTAGTAGTATCGAAATGGAGGAGATTTAAATTTAAAATAAGTGTTAAAACAATAAAAGCTAAGTATCTTCCTAATTATAACAAATATTGTTGATAGTGATAAACCTAAAGCTAATGGAGATTAAAACTCTCAAATATATTAAGAGTTTAGGAGAATACACTCTGAGTCTTTAGATTACTACTTTTGTATTTTGTTTTTGCGTTTAAAGTTTTTTTGGTTCATTGTTTATGCTTTTCTAAAATGATATTTTTTAACTTCTCTGTTACAGTGTAGGTATGTTAAATATCTTGTTAACATAGTGACAGTTTATTTGAAGTGCATTAATTATTGAATATAATCTTACAAAATTAATACTATATTATGAAATTATAGTAACACTTTCATTTGTAAATTCTTCGCCTCTAATGATACAAATAACATAAAATATCTAAAAATTACATACATTTCTAATATTGCCATGATTTATGTAAAATATTTAATTCACTGTTTTAAACAAAGAACTGTATAAAAATAACACAAACGTACATAAATTATCACAGGATTATCTTTGTTGAGTTAAAATTTGTAATTATTTTTACAGTGTACCGAAACTATTATACATGCAAAAAGGAATTTTTTATTAAAAACGACATACAAAATTTCACGTGATGCGTTTTCAAATACATATATTTTACCTAGTACCCTAAACGTGTTCTGCATGAATTTGCTGTGACTGTTTTTTGGTTTTGACAAGTCTATTTATTTAAGATATTAACTCATTATATATCAATATGTGGGGTTTATTACTGAAATTAATTCTGAAGAACATTAGAGGAACCAAGACAATGAAGATTATTTTAAATATTTGTATTGAAAATAAGGTGATACTATACTATAAGTAGCAATATTGTGTACCATATTATGTAAGTTCTTGTTTAAAAATAAATAATTTATTAAATATTTTATAATTATTATTAGGTAGGTACCTACGTATAGTATGTACAAAACATTATATCTTACTGATAATGTATATTATTCTATTAAATGAAATATCCTCAAATGAAGAGCTAAAATATAAAAAAATAGTTCACAGTCCATCCACCAGGAGCGCTGAAACTTTTATACAAACTCGATCCTAGAGATTCAACTCTGTCTAGTTTATACTTTGTGCGTAGGTTAATGTCTTTAATTCATATCTATCTTGATATGTTATCATCACTTTTGACATTGTCGTTTCAAAATTTAATTTATTAAATAATTTTATTTTAAAAAACAATGTTTATAGTTAGATATCTGAATCAACTTAAAGGAGGCTATTTGAAAAAAGCAATCGTGAATATACAGAAATAGGCGAATTTGAGTTTTGAATATTACAGAATGATTTGATTAAGCCAGGTATGTCGTTTTTAATTAAATTTTATTTCAGATGATTATTGAATACAGCTTTGTCTATGGAATTATTCATCAGCATACCTAGATATTTGATACTAAAGAACATACTATAGACAAATTGATAAACAGGGTGTTCTGAAAGTCCGTCAGGAAACTCCGGAAGGTGATTCTATGGATTAAAATAATAGCGTTTGTAATGAAATTTTTTTTTGAATTGTCAATTGTTTGCAAGTTACAGCTTATCAAGGTTCATTTTTTTTATTTTTCTTTTTAAATAACTTATTTAATTCAAGTTCGATTATTCTATCATCTTGCACCGCATATAGATGAAGGTCTATTCGACCAATCAGAGAAAAGTTTTATTATGCGCCGCTAGAGGGAACTTTACCTAAAACTCAGAATTAGTTTTTATTCATAACTTTTTTTTCTTGCTAAACAGCACAGAAATTTAAACCTTATCGAAAAGAGAAACAATATTAGAACAAATTATGTACATTTTATACAAGCCGATAAATGTAACCGTTTAGCAGAAAATCGCTATTAATCTACAATAGCTAATGATAGAGAATATATGGGTAGATATTATGAGTGTAATTCAACGCTGGTTGGAACTACAGGCTGCAGAGTAGTTAGTTGCAATATTGTTAATACCTATTAAAAAAGTATATAAAAGTGTTTCCTTGCTTTCGTTCAAAAATATTCCCACGTTTTAGACACACAGTGGCATGTACTGTATATTACTGAATTTAACCAACAGAAATATTACCGTTATTTCTGCAATTTAGTTTCGACTTCCTCTTTTCCTTTTAGATTTGCGTGATTGCCCAAAGGCACCGGCAAACACTCTAAAAATGTTTTTATTAAAGCCTTACATCCATCTTCCCGTCTCCGTCTTTCCATTTCGTTTTGAAAGTTTACAAACTAGCTTACACACAACGAAGATTAATATTCAGATTATACTCTAAGAAAGCCTTATAGCGGAAAGGTTCAGAAAAATAAAAGTTTTGCTGTACTTAAGCCAACTCCTGGGTACGCTGAATGTTAAAATCTTATCTCAACCGGCTTCATTTGAATTTAAAATTTCAATGGCACAGAGTCTTGTGCAAATACATATAAAGGTATATATAATGCGAGGATTAAGTGATATTCCACTTCGCTTTTCAGTCTCAGTTCTTGAAAAATAAATGATTGTATGAGGAATGTAGCCAAAAAAAATGTAGCAAGAGGTGAAAAGATGTCAGCAAAACGTCTATAGTTGGGGCCCAAAATAATAGAGGGTGTTTCATTCAGAGCACTTAGATGAGCATGGGAGATGAGGATTCTAGCAGACAAGATTTCAGAGGCGTGCTATTTGAGAAGGGTTCAAAGAACACAAAATTACCAAAAATAGTTGACATTACACCCACTTACACCTACCTAGTATGGACTCCGCGGATATCAAATCTTTAATAATGTAATACTCTTCGCTATTTACATGCGCAGTAATACACTACTAACTAACACTGTCTATAACGGTCATCGTTCGTCATTAGGCCTATTCGTAGAACAACTAGAAGCATGTAAGTTTCATTCTGTGATATAGCAACCTGTTTTCTTTTATTGTCGGAAGCTCATTTATAAAATATCATCAATGAATTTTTCGCGTATTTTGTATCTTTAACCTCTAACTCTTCTTTTCGAGTTTCTACTATTTTCCGTTTTGCAAATGTATGTTCTTCTATGCCACTCTTTATTGCACTATATACACTAATCACGAACATTCTTGATAATGAACTACCGCATTCAATTTTATTTTGGACCTCGATAATAGGCAAAATTTAACTAAATAAATTAATAATAAATTAATTTAAAGTTCAAAAATGAGATGGTGTTGAACAGTACTATCAATTAATATGAATTAAGAAATTTTTATTACTGAATATCTATCATTTGTTCATTACAATCTGACTGCTTAAGAAATCATTTCCAATTAGGTACTGTTTATTTATTAAAGTATATTTAAAAAAATATTTAAAGTGAACAGTGAAGATGTTGTGTCCGAGACACTACCAGAGTTAGTAGCAGCTACAACAAAATATGACTTTATATTTATTTCCAAATAGATCTAAGGAAAAGTACGCTTACAAAAAATACGATCTGCCGATTCGAAAATGTTATAATTGCACTTTTCCGATTTATCTACAATGTTGAAGGTATTTACGTTATGGTTAAATTACTCCATGTTGAGACAAATTACTTACTAAAATTTTCCAAATACATATTAATACACAAGACATTGTTTCCGTCCATCCTCTGCGACCATATTGGTTAATTCTGGGGTAGATTTAATTGAATTAAAGAGACATGATGGATGGAAGTCTTCAAACGTTGCCAAGGGATGTTTAGAAGAACATTTTACGAATAAATTAGACAAATTACAAAGGGGAGAGACAAAGAAAAATTTGCTAATAGTAATAATAATAATAATATTAATAATAACAATATTGTCGAAGCAAAAATAATTAACAACAATAATGCCGCCAAGTTTTCAAGTAAAGTTCAGACTGTGCTTAATAGTTATACAAACTTTATAAATATAAACAAATAGTTATAACAAACTCTTTTACGTGGTATACGTTCAATAAATATTATATTTACTAAATAATGCATTTTTTATGTGAATTTGGTTTGCCTGCGTGTATTTACGAGTATTTATTCCGGCTTAGGCCGGAAAAATAACTTTTTTGTATATGCTCTGAAAATTTTACAGACCCATTTGTGTCCCTAAAATTATTCTTTTTCGAACTCAAGTTGCCATGACACATTTCATATAAAATAAATGTCAATAGTTATTTTGTGTTTACATTAAACAATCTAGTTAATATGATGGCACGGTAATTATAACTGAAGCTTAATATTTTCTAAAAATATTTGATTTAATCACATTAATTATACATAGTACGAGGTTTGAATATGTGTTTTTAGAGGTTTAACAAAATAATGTTGTTTGTAATATTTAGATACGTACCTAAAAAGTTTTTTTTTGGGCTCATCTGATTCAATTGAAACTACTAGGCTACGGAATTGGGCCGAATAAGTATACATTCCTCAGCGATTTCAGAAAAATGTACGTCATCAGCAGAATCCCTACTTTAAACCTCATTATAATAATAATATCTCTACCCCTCATTCTAATCACAGGGATTAGCCCAGAAGTCGGAGACTTGTGCGGGAGAGGGGGCGGCATATTATTATTAAGCAGGCAGCATTTGCGCCCAGGAACGACTTACGTTGGTAGACCCTAACCACTATTCAGTGCAGGAATGAGGGAAACCTGGAAAACCTCATTAATTAGAAGGGTAGTCAAATATCAACCGGTATCAATCTCTCACATTGACCCAAGCTAACATTATTCCACCCTATCGTGCCCGCAGAGAGGGTGCCAATCCACTCCACGAATATAGCTTATACGGGTGTTTCAAAACAAAGGCGAAAAATTTCAGGGGGTGGTTCCTTGTTGAAAATAAAAGGTAGTTTGTTATATAAACGTTGGGTCACAAGTCAACCATTAGGGAGATATCGCGTTGCAAAGATGGCGGAAAAAAGAGTGTTTTTATTGTTTTTCTCGGAAACGAAAAGCGTGGGAATGGTAAAATTTTGTGGAAGTGTTACCATCATCAAAAGACACTTGTGACATATTTTTTCACTTTTTGAAAATAATTGGAAAGGGTTGAAATAAACTACCCCTTTCAGTTTTTTAACTATACTTTCAAAAAACTTCCTTAACGACGTAGAAAAAAATAAATTAGGTTAAGCCGATTCATTTAGAAACTTTTTTCTCTCTTATATTTTTTTGATAAAATTAACTGTTTCGACGTTAAAAATAAAATGTAAAGTATTGCACGTCGGGAAGAGGCAGTCTTACTACACCCATTATTAGGAAAAACTAGTTGGCTGCTGTCAATTTCCGGATGTTTCCATTGTTGCTTTGACAAATAGCAAATGGTTTGTACTTCCCGGTGTCGGCCTGTAGCAAAACTTCGATTAAGCTTAGCAAATATACTGTGATGAGGAATTCTACGATTAAGATACGCTTCTGCATAAAGGCGACAAGCATGTATGGAATTTCCATTTGCCCGGCCGTACATAAAGTGCATGTCTGTCATTTCTGCATTTGTGAAAATAACCATTTTTGTTGTATTAACTTAGTTTTGAATCCCAACTTACTCCGCAATCAAACACATCACACAACGAAAGGCAAATTATCCCATAAATCACTCTCAAAATGTTAAAATAGTACAAACCATTTGGTATCTGTCAAAGCAACAATGGAAACATGTTACATTTTGAAACACCGTTGTAATCCAACTAAATTTATTTGCAGAACTAATAATAACTTGTATCGTTCTTACCTTAAAAGCTAATTATTTATTGAAATATAGCCTTGCAAAATGAAAAACTAATTCAAGCTCACAAATCCTGTAATAAATTTATTTAGTTTGATATTTATAAATATGTGATGAATGCCGTCTTCTGTCATTTATGATATTTACACTGTTAGATGTTTCTATCTCTTATCTCCAATATAATAAAAAGTGTTCTCCTTAGCGACTGAAAAAAATAATGCTTCGTTTCACTTTGTACGAACCTCTGTGATATAGGTATACTTTAGGAACAGTAGAACGTCAAGCGGATACTTGAGGCAATATCCTCCTGTATCACGCCGCTGTTATAGTGTAGATGTATAACATTTTGAGCGATCTAATGGCATTATTAACCTATTCAGTCACACAAGGGCCCGGAAGGTAAACGTTTAATGTTTTCCGCCCCATTCGCAATTTTTATTGAGTTTTTATAAGGTTCTTCCTTTTATATATGAACAATAGTAACTAGATATGTATCTTTTATGCAAATAATTTATTCAATGAATTTATGTTGATATTGTATTTTCTTATAACACTTCCTTTATCACAGTTTGAAGTTTTGTTTTAATTCTGAAATGACAATTACAGAGTCTAACAAAAATTACCATCAAATTTGGAGGAAGTATTCTACAGCACAAAACGAGAAAAACGCTTGAATAATGAGATGCAGAGAAATAAAAATAACATAATTTATTTAGAAAAATAATATTTCTGGGTTGTTGCAAATTTTATTGCAAGATTTTATAACTTGTATATGGTGTTCACTTAGAAGAAATCTAATGGATTTAGATCAGGAAAGTAGGTCGTCCATCCAACAGAACCACCTCGACCAATCCAGCGTTGCGAATAGTTATCCGAAAAATCTCTAATTGCATAACACTGGATTAAGCGAGCGATAACTTTCTAAGGCAAGGAGCGCACTGAAGTAGTGTGGTAATGGTCAGGTATTGGAATGGTGCGTGGTATGGGGATGGTGAACATTTGGAGTGGCGATGGAATAGCGACGAAGTGGTATGAAAGTGATTTAAAGCGCACTGCAGTGGCAAACAACGTATGTTGTTACCAATTTGTCAGTTAAAATGTCATCCTCAGAGGATGAATACGCTCTTTTACAACTTGCTAACCTAAATGCTAAAAATCAGGAGAAGAAAAAACACTAGTGAGGTCATTCTCTCTTAAATGAAGTTGTTGTTTCTCAGATGTTATGCGATCATTTTTAAATGAAGAAATTCTTGGATTATTATTGTTGCAAAAATTGAATTGCGTTTGCATTCTACTCGTAATTTTAGGACGACTTTTATGAAACTATTTCTAAGGGTTTCCAAATATTTCAGTTCTATCAAAAAAATTGCTTTTCTAATTCAATATATTTAATAGAGATAGGGGGATGCCTATCATTTGTTACAGATATTTTAAAATCTGTTTAATTTTGCGGCATGGTAAAAATTTATTTTCTAATTTGCTTAACTTTGAACCGCCAAAACTGCGCTTTTCTAAGTAGAACACTCTGTATATTTAATCAAAAACTGTTATGGAATTTACCTCTCTATCTATCCCTATCTATCCATATTGTATATTGTAATATGGATAGATAGAGTGTACTTCCCTATACATATCTCTTTTAATTTTTCTGTTGTTAACAGTTTTCGTGATATGTAATTAAAATTATCCAATTTCTTGCGAGAATGGGTGTAAAATTGCAAGAAAACTTGTAGTTTGTAGTAGTTTATGCATATTAGTAAGTATTAAAAGCTGAAGGAAATTTGAAAATCCTTTTTTGAAATTTTGCACAAAGCAATAATAGTACCATTTTAAGTAACTTTTTTAAAAACATTTTGCTGTATTTTCAGCAGAAAAGGCGCATTACCTGAAACCAAAACAATTTTTCCTCGGTGCCTTGAATATTTCAAATAGGATCATTTCGAAAACGGTTACTCCTAACAACTTCACCATGGTATCCCTTTTTCACATAAAGAAGGTAGAAGAATCGATTGTTTTCATAGTCAGATGTATACAGCAAGCCTCAAAAATGTTAAGCCATTTGAAAGAAGCTCTTCTAGCACTGCCAAAATTAGAAACAAATTTAAATTTCTCGCCCCCAAAAACCTCCGATTTCCAAAATGTATCCAAACATTTGGATAATTTAAAAAATTGTTTACAAATATCGTAAATAAAATTTTATATTTCACATCCTGTATCTTGTTTTTTGACTAAAGTAAGGTTAGCTGTATCGCATTATCATGTCGTCAGGAATCTACTCTTTCCCTATAGTGCATTAATTTTGGGAAAACCTGTATAATTCTACAGAACAATTACCCAAATACGATGCATTTTAAAGAATAATTGTTTGAATTTAAAGTAACGAATAGGGCCACAAGGTTTCTACGTCACTGGTGATATGGAAATATTTAAACATACTGAATGATTAGGCTAAAGATATCTCATTGCAACCTAGAGCTATTACTGTTAATAAGTAAATAAAAAATTCCACATATTTGACACCCTGTATCTGGGAAACGGTGAACCTTTAGATATAAGTGTATTTAGATTAATCTTATTTATTTGGCTGTACCATCACCCCTTCCAAGGATGCCAGTAATACCTGAGACACTGTATATGTATAAGTATTTATTTTATGTTTATGAAAATGTAAATAAACTATCTTGTAGATGTTCCTTAACATACCATAATATGGTTATGAATATATTCATAATCTTTCATGTCGTTCTGCAGAGCAAATCTCCCGATGTAAGTTGTAATTTCATTTCTTATTACTGCGCATTCTTTTGTTTGGCTTCGGCAGAATTTAATTTACCGATTACTTCCAGAAACGCGAAACAACCTCGGTTCGAGAAAATAAATCACTTACCAGACTCCTGAATCCAGGTAAAAACACACTGTGTCCCCGGGCCCAGAGGACCGGAATTCCAGCATGCCTGGCCGTGAGCGAGACCGTGAACGCCGCCGGGGAATGGCCGATAATCAGCACCGCCGCGACGCGCTTCCCCTCGAACTTCCCGCAAACGGTTTCGAGAAAGACGGCACTGAAACTCCCATTTTCGGGCAAGTCTATCACCATAGTCTCCAGGCTAATGTTGAAACTGGCCCTGCCCGATCTACCCGCCAAGTAGTTCTGGGTAATGTTCGTCAGGGTCTTGTTGAAGGCCCTGCTGTAGCCCTGGCCGCTGGGCGAAGCCGCGATCGCGAAATACACTCGGCCTCCGATAGGCCTGGGGTCGCCCCCGGAGCGGCGGTCGTTCTCGTGGCCCTTCACTTGACTCAGAAGCAGGACGAATTGTATCAGGATTATCTTGGTGAAGTTATCTCCGAGGCGGAAATTTAACATTTTTGTGGACGTAGGTTGCAAGGGGAAAGGGCTTAAGGGTATTTACTGTGTCATACCATGGGGTGGACTAGGTCTTTCAAAGTGTTACACTTAGTTACGTTGAATTCGGGCATTATTGTGTCTAGATCGATTATTAGGATCAGTGACTTAGACATGGTTTGGGTTTACAATCATGTAGAAAAGATGCTTATTGCTTTGGTTGCGTACAGTGAAGGCGATGGAGGTTTATTTGAATTTTACTTTGTTATATTTCGGTTTGTTCCATTTCATGTTCCCAAAGGGTGTGGTCCTCTCTGCAACATCTGAAACAAAGAACCAAATTTATAACACAGTTGCATCCAAACATATTTCAAAAATACATTTCTTTATTTAATACAATGATGAGTGAACTAGAATTAAAATTTACTTTTAATCCGATTATTGAAATAACCTTATCTGATTATGTATAGGAATTATACGTTGTCGCAGTAGTATGCAACCTGTAGTACTGTGTGTTATAGGAATAGTATATTATGGTACAAGTGAAGAAAAAAAAAGCACATAAGCGTATTAATTTCTTCACGAGTGCAGTAAAACGTTTTATTTGATCCTGCCAATGTGTAAAAAAATATATTAAAATTTCTAAGAACTTTGCTATGGTTATACACGTAGCGCAAATCAACATAGACGGCAGATTGAGTTACTTTGATTCGTATAAATATAAACATTTGCAGTTCTCAAGAAAATTATAAAAGCTGGTGAACATTTTTCATAAAATTATGGAAATAAATGACGATATCAGCAACCATTCTAAATTAACCTAATGTCATTTCTATTTATATTTATCGGAGAAATCTAAAGGGAGATTTAAAAAAAATGAAAACATTCCGTCAGTGGATGCGTGTACGGAAGGTTATGGTGGCATATTTTAATGGATTGACAAATACGGTTTTGTCCACCACCTCTCTTGTGGTCTATATATTCGATGTTGAGGTCAACATTATTTATGTGAAAGTAGATATTAACAAGTGTGTTTCATTGAACATAATGGATCTATATTGGTTGTCAATATTTTGAAAACTAAAAGAGCATCGTTCCTTTGTTGTGTCTGGTGCTGAAAGAATGGGTTTTAATGGTTTAGAAACCTATCAAAAATATGCAATGCTGCTCCCTGCGCATCTTGGTGAATATACAGTGCAACCAGTAGGTATAAACACACTGTTCAAGTTTCCCATATTGGTGGTTTACTATCTGATGGTTCAATTCCAATTGCTTTCGGAAAACATCAGTCACATGCTTGTGCAGATATTTTGTCACTAAACGACATGAAGGTTAGCGTTCGCCGTCTGTAGCAGTAAGTGATGTGGAAGGGTTTGTGTCTAATAAGATTGAGATAGAAAAATAATTCATAGTGGAGAGGGTACAAGTAAAAATATTCACATACAAGTTGAGGCAACAGAAGGTCTTGAGGGATCCACTGAGGCAGATCAGCTTCAGTTGGTGTTGATGTTAACTATAAGTCACCCTGTTTTAATAATTGCGACGTTATTTTTTATGTAAATTTTATTGTGGTTTGACAATTGACAGCAGAGTGGGTAAAATTACTTTTGTATTTAACTTTCTTATAATTTAGTTATAATACTTAGGATACCAGACATATAAACATATCCATATCATCCCGGACATTCATAATGCTCGCTGTCTTATCAGTGGGCAAAATGGATCTTTTTAGGCCCACTGCCATGAGAACCCGAAAATAATGACACTTGGGTTGTTATGGATATGGAAAATATTTAGCATCAGTCATAACCACAAATCAAGAAATGTGAAAGCTATCACCTTTTATAGTTTTTATTTCGTTTGAAGTGAAATATGTATAAAACATTGTATGCACTCGGAAGCAACCAGTCGCCTGCTGATATAATCATCCCTATACCTCCCTTACTACATAAATGACTATTACTCACTACATTTACCTACCCGTTCCCATAGAAAAAACTTGAGTGAGCAAACCAAGGATTTCGAGTTTTGTATGTTAAGTACAAAACTGCATGTTTCAAGAGCAGGATTAAACAAATTACATTTCAATCAAGATAAAGGTCAAATTATCTTACCGGAAAAGGGACATTAGTTTTTGGTTTGTTTCTCTGTTAATAGAAATATTTAATCAACATATAGCTTCACTTTTTTTTCTTAAAATTAACGTAACGTTTCGACGCTTTTATTACGTCTTTTTATCTTAGAAGTCCTTGTCACTACAAAATAACTAAGAACTTTTCCAAATAAATGTATACGAGGAACAACACCAACAATATTTGTTTCATCCGTACAGAGACAACATGAATAATAACTCCACTATTAATTATTTGACCTCATTTTACCATATATTTTTCTTTCAAAAAGGGACTTTGTCATATTTCCACAAACATTTTTCTACGCTCACTCAGAAATACTCTATACTATTGTGCAGCATATAAAAAAAAATGTTCTAACAAAATTGAACTAATATGCACGTTTTTTCTATAAATTAGAATTATTTTTCGACGCACAAATTTAAAATTTCAATCAAAATTCTTTCCAAGCCAACGGATTTGTTGCAGACTCGAATCAGTCATGCTTCATAAATGCCAATAACTGCATGTTATTGACGCTTTAAATC
Organism: Monochamus saltuarius; assembly: GCA_025584915.1. Classification (NCBI taxonomy): domain Eukaryota; kingdom Metazoa; phylum Arthropoda; class Insecta; order Coleoptera; family Cerambycidae; genus Monochamus; species Monochamus saltuarius. Next base: position 2,994,273 of record CM046725.1, read on the forward strand.
CCGCACTCTAATCAAGCGACCTCTGTTGTGACAGATTTTCCAGTTCTACATTCTAGTTCAGTTGACAAATATTTTGAATCACATCACATATTTGTTCGTTTGTTTTCTAACGAGTTTGGATACTAAAATAACCGATTCGAAAAACACGTTGTTTGTGCCGTTATTTTAAATGAACCGATTGAGAATCTCACAGTAAAGTATTCTACAATAAAACTTTTTACGTACGTAATGTATTTAGACATCACCAAGATCTTCAGACAATTCCTAAACATAGACAACTAAATTGAACAGCTTGAAATTAGAAAACATCTTTAAACTGGGTAGCTCATTCGTAATAGAGAATGCAATGAGCTACAATGAACTTTAAATAGAACTTTAAAGATTAATTACTTGTTAAAAATAGTCAAAGTTTTAAGTATCTTAGGTGTTTTTATTTTTATAATTAAAACAGCTCTTCCAAGAATGTCAGTGATACCTGACATAAGCTTCTAATTCGTTATAAAACGTTGATGTGAAATTTTCATACCAACTACAGATTCTGTAATCGTTATTTACCGATCAAGTGCCGGAAGTGATGCTTTTCGATTGCTGACCGCAACTGCATTCCGCGTGCCGGAAAGATATTTTGCTCACGTGTTAGGTATAATATTTTTCCTACGATCATGACAATTCTAATTAAGCGATACAGTTTATTTTAATTACCAATTTATATCATTAAAAAGTACTTAATTATTGAAGTTAAATGTACAATTTGTGGCATTTTGTAAATTCAGTGCTGAGCAATAGTGGCTTGAGGATGTTTTTCAGTCGCGGAACATACTGTTACTGTCGATGAACTACGATCTTCAGGACGGTCCTCTTGAAGTTCTAGGGATTTGATAAAAATCAAAATTGGCTCATAATGTGGCAAAAGAGTGGCGAAATCAATGTCCTGTATACGCTTCGGGATTTAGGAAACCTAAGTAAGCAGCAATGTTAGATATCATTTTCCCGAAATTGTTGATACCCACACATTGCTTAGTACATTTACCCCCTTTCTAAAATCGTGGGAGATATCTCTAGAAGGCAAAATAGCATAACTTCGATAGATATCGACATATTTAATTGTTTCGTCGTCAACAAGCTCTTTTAAACAGCGATTCTTGATTTTGCAGGAATAAATATATTACTTGCATTATTAGCGGCCCGCAATATATCGGAACATCATTGAGGACTCCTGTGATTGCAAAATAAATCAAACTCACCTAGCGCAAACCTTTCTTTGCTTTATGCTGCCTGCATCCGCTGAATTGCGTTGGAGAAAAGTATTGTTACAACAATACCATAGGCCTACTGTATAACGTAACAAAAATTGTGCGGAAAAGTACACTTTTTCGCATGATTGTAGGAAAAAACTTTTACCAATATTAAATTTATAACAATTAAATTACACTTCCAGTGAAGTAGAATCAAATTTTTCCGTGTAGATTTTTAAAATATGACCACACATTTCTAAAAACAAAATCTGTATTACTCCGTCAATTTATCAGAGAAACGAAAAACATTATTCTGATGGATCCTGACCACAAAGTTTTTTTGAGCAACATTGAAAACAATACACACGTCTAAAATATCCGGCATTAAAACTGGCTTGTCAGTTGCATCGGCAAAAAGTAAAACAATTGTAAAGAGCTACGAAGCTTTTCGATTTATAAACTAATATTATGCGAATATTTGTACAGGTTTACATTCCTATTTATGAAAAATGTACCCTAAATGAAAACATCAAATCATAAATTTATCTCTTAATTGAATCAAAATCCCGTTAAACATGGTCTCATTAATATCTCATAAAGTTATAAACTCGCACTATAAACTATAGACATCAGCTAATGCATTGCTGGGTAAAATGGCATCATAATGTATTTATTATGGTTTAGGTCATCTTTGATGTTGTATCACAGCTCTGTAAATACTGTATGTAATCTATTTATTGTAGATTGTTAACTTACATAATCTACTTGATAAAGTGGATGCAAGCTGCCATTTCTTCCCCAACTCAGCCCCCGCGCACCCCCACAGAGCCACCTCCGTGCATCCCCGGGTAATTTTAATGCCAGAATCGAGTTCGGCAGCCCAGCATGTTCCGGCCCAGAAGGCAATTTTCAAAAAATGGCTAAACCAGACGATATAGACTTTTTTCCTGGGACCTTCCTTAATACAATGCAGAAAACCGCATCTCGATATCTGCTGTGCCTAAAAATTTCCGGTCGATTTTGATCTAAATGCCCTGAACTAATTATTCTGATGTTATCTACTTTTCTACATCAAATCCCCCATTTATATATTTAGCATTACTTCAGTGTAACGTTATATGCTATTGGTTTTTAATAACTAGAATGTTATGTTACTCATCCATATAATTTTATATATTCAATTATCACGGTTTTACAATTCTAGGATATAAACACAACATTTACTGTTTGTGAAATATTTATTCGCCCTTTAATATCTCCGAAAATTGCACTACTACACAGGAATATAAACACCAGCTGGTTAAAAGCAGGCGAGATATTTTTCGATTTAGTTTGCCTGTTTATTCTGCTGGCTTATTTAATATATTGCAATCAAATGTAACAACAAGAAACACGTAATATATTAATTGTGTAAAATGTTAGCTTTTAATTCTAGTAGAACAGATGTACAGGGTGGTGGTGGTATGTAAAAATTGGTCCTTTTTTTCGTTATTATTCGAGATACGAAAAAAAGTCTAGGAAGGAATTAATGATTTTTTACAGCATATATTACAAAAAACATTTGAATATCGTATTATCACTACTGATCTTAAGTAATCATAAGAAAACAACTAGATCAGCATGGAAATGCCATCAGGCGCTGGTAGTGACCTCGACCAACAACAGCTTATCTCTATGCTGGGCAAAGGGACACGACCGGTGCAATGACAATAAAGCAGCTGACAAGCTGGCTAGGAGTGCATCGGGTTTCAATATTTTTTAATCTGGTCCCTCCAGTACGCTTCCGTTGTCAGCATTTGTTGAAATTATCAAAGAAGACACCCACAAAGAGTTTTGGAGACGTTGGGACGAAACAAATAGATATCAATTTGCTAAGGAGTTCCTAGAGTACCCCTGCAAGGATACAGCCAAAAGTACCTGATTATATCTAGGATCTTCGCCTGGTGGCAGGTATTCAAACTGGACACTGGAAGCACCTCTATTATATGAGGAAGTGTGAAACACCTCTTTGTTGTTGCGAGCAGGAAGACGAAACAATACTCCATGCACGTCGTCGGTTTAAAACTCTAAGAGTTCTAAACCGACGACGTGGCAACCAGCCCGGAAATCACCTGACCATTAACGACAGCCACGGAAGCCTACAAACTAAATACTCCATGCAGATTGAATATAATCTGGTGTTCAGTAGAATTTGCCAAGGTGGTTCAAAAAGCTGTACAAATAGTAAATGGTTGATTGCCAATAGTGAATGTCAAAGCTGTCTTGTACGTCTTTTTCATAAACTGGTATCAAAACGATATGAACATATTAGACACCACGGCTCTTTTTAAAACCTAATCGACACTGGAAAACGTAAGCCAATAATTGATACAACAATATCCCTGTTGGAAAAAATAATATTAATGAATGGACTAAATTGTCTGCGAGGCTATCGGCCTGAATGTAAAGGACAGAAAGATAACAAATCATTGGAAGAGGTCAACTGCTGTCAACGAATTGGCAAAAAATGGTGTGCAAGAACAGCAATTGGTGAAATTTGCTGGTCATCAACAATCCAAATTCTATAAAACCATACTTAAACATCGACCAAGAACACCACAATAAGATCATAAATACTATGCGTACTTCTGTAGTAGTAAATATAGTCAATCTAATGTTGCGCTAAATTTAGTAACTGTTCCTTTGCCAGCTGTACTTTTAATAAATAAATAGTTGTCTTGTTGTGTTGCAACTCGTTTTTTTTTTCATTTCTTGCCGAATATCCCTCTGACAAAAGCCTCATAATGTTATGTCAAATTTCTCAAGTACGTTGCTGCTACAAAGTAAACTTTTCAATTATTAACAGTCAATCAATACACAGTCACAGTCAATATCGTTCTTGGTAGATACTGTGGATTTTAGCATCGAGTAAATCGACCATAATGATGACTATTTAGTATCTTTGCTTTGTCACAGAAATAGGCAAGGAATACGTTTTCTGAATATTTATAACTTTCCTTCGACGTACACCATGTCACAAATAGATTATATTCATTCTCGTATAACTTTTTTGATTTTAGTAGCAACAAACGTAAAGTTACACTTTCTGCAGTATTTATAATCTCCAGAGGTGTACTCAGATATGTCACTATTTTCAATTTCCACCATTTTTGAACTAAAATTATCTCTTTTTTTATATATTTTTAGGTATTCACAATATTGTGTGAAACTAACTACTCTGCGGAATAAAGCCCCGACCAGCGTTGAATTACACCCACAATATCTACCCATATATTCCTTATTATTAGCTTTTGTAACATGTATAGTTAGATATTTGACTCATCTTAAAGGAGACCACCTGAAGAAGCATTCCTAAAAATGCAGAAATAGATCAGATCTCATCTGTTGTGGTTGAACTTTCGAGTTCCCACGGTTTCGAAAGTGAACTTAGATATTTATAGAACGTTTTCATTAAGCCAGGTTAGTAAATTTAGCTAGATTAATTTTTTTTAGATAGTTATTGAATAGAGCTTTGTCTGTGGAATTGTTTATTAGCAAACCTAGATGTTTGGTATCAGCGAGCATACATATTTATATATTTCCAATACAGTATAAAATTATATCAACTAAACTGCGCAAATTTTACAAAATTAGACAATTATTAAATTGACTACTTAAAAAGGACGCTTTACTTGGTTCCTATTGACGACCGGCATTTGCTAGATTTTATCACTCGGCAAACAATAAAGTGACTCATGTGACACCCCTCAATAAACGTAAACCTTTAGTTGTCACTGCCAAGTAAAATATAATTAGGTAGTGATTGTAGGTAGAAACCTAAGCATTATTATTGTTTAAAATATTCATTGAAACAACAAATATATTGTAACTCGTTGGTTGTAATCAAAGATGTATGTGCAAAGAATAAGGATATGTTATCACTTGTAACCAAATAATAACAATACAATAAACTGTAAATACTTTATAAAATTTCTACTTTAACAAAATTCTAAATTATTATAAAGTTTTCTACCGGACCTCCAACGTGAAAGAAAATAAAACGGAAAATATATTACAGCTACAACCGCTGATTCTGTTACCTTTCATTTAATGTCTAGATTAATTTGGACCATTACTTTTACTGTCACTTTGCGCTGAGAGAAGAATTGATAAATAGTAGGCGCTCTAAACCTGAACCAGGGACATTTAATGGAGCAAGTCTTTACTAAAAATAAATTCCAGGTCGGGACAACCTTTTCTTGAAAGATAATACATGTTTTGATTATTAAGAAGGGCGAGAGCATAAAATAAAGCGGATTTTATTAGCGGATAACTTTTTTCGGAGTTAGAACCTGATTATTTTATAGGGTTTCTTTGCTTTCGAAACTTTCCTGAAGAGGGTGTGAAAATTGCCTAATATATTCCTCGCAAATACCCGCTCCTTACTTCGTATTACGCTTGTACCAGTTTTGATGTGGGTGCAAATTAAACATAGATAAACAATAATAAGGGCAACAGAGAAATAATTGCCGTCGCGTATTATGTTTATTTTGTTCTGCTCTTGCGTCTGGAGGTGGGATTTGGTTGTACTTGATTTCTAAATACATTTTCGTTTGCTATTAATTCTATCAAAGGATCAATTTTGTAGCAGGAAAATAAAACAATCTTTAGATAATGCTGGTTTCACACTCCTGATTAAACTATAGACCATATTTCTCCTTTATTATTCGACCTAAAAGAGCCCCCGCGCACTAGCGGCAAGTCGCGCGGCCAGATCGCGACGACCAGGTCGCGCCACGAAAATTCAAGGCGGCCAATCGAGCGCGACTGTCAAGCACATTTATCAAAAATAGTCACTCAGTGTAGTTGTGAAATGAATTCCGAGCAAGCATTTGCTATATGGCAGCAGGGCTACTGTACTGGCCGCTGTCTAGTCGCTCTCTAGTGCGCGCTCATCCATTGAACGTAATGTAAATAGTTGGCCGCGCTGCTGCTGGGCCGCGTGTGCACCGCCACAGATCTCGTTGGCCGTCGCGACTCTCTGGCCGTCGCGGCCATTGGCAGTCAAGTGCGCGGTGTAAATTTGAAGACAATGTAATGATTTGGTCGTCGCGACCTGGCCGCGCGACTTGGCCGCTAGTGCGCGGGGCTCTAATGACTTCATATTTTAGCGGTAGCCCTATTTAATATCTTACTTCCTCCTGTTAGAATTTTGATTACAATTATAATAATAAAAATTATTATAAGACCAGAAATTTATATAAAAGATATGTAGCGGTTACATGACAGCAATTTCATCGTATTATAGTTCCATTTGAGACTCTTTTGTTAACAGCCGCTATTTTGCTGTTTAAAGTAAGAATAATGTAATTCCATTTTACTGTATAATGTCTATAGTAGTAGCAATCTACACGACTGACTATAAAGCATTATAAATCAATTTTGTAGTAGTCGCAAGAGAAGGATTTGAGAAGTTTTTTACGGCAATAATAAAAGTATTTTATAGAAGTTATTAAAATTACTTTAAGAAAGTTCTTACTCAATTTATACAGCACTTTAATTTCGGAAAGCTGTTTAACTGTATAATTACAGCATTTGTTTTATAAATGCTGTATTAAAATATGTTTGCGCGACAATAGAGCAAAACTGCTTATTAAAGGTATAGTTAACACGAGCACACGATTTTCTACTAAACATGACGCCCTTATGTTTCGCATTTACATAACATTAAAGTATTTTAAATGCTTCTGAAGTGACCAAACTGTTTTATTATTTTAGCGTCATGTTTATTCACTTAATTCCAATTGCTTTTCAGTGCCCATCTTGAAAACAATTCAAAAAACAACTTTTACGTGAAATTTTTCATGAAATAACTTCCGTTGCTCATTAAATAAGAGTTTTTAATATATTATGGAATTTTTATAAATGTAATTTTAATTCTTTAATTCAACATTTTCATTTTTCCACATGTCCACTTGGCTCCGAAATGCATGAACGAGCAATAAATAATATCTGATATTTTGAAAAACCTATAGTTATTGTCTAATTTTTTCAACCGCATTTGTAACATGCTTTTTCAGTTCATCAATATTCTTAATTGATTCGGAATAAGCGCCATTCTTCATAAACCTCCAAACACTGAAGTCCAATGGACTAAATCGGGGGAGCGTGGTGGCCACTGAATAGTTCCGTCTGTTACACTTCCAACCCATCGAATTGGAAAAATTAAAGTTAAATATTGTCTAAACATTTAATCCAATATGAGGCGGATCCCCTTGAAGTTGCATGCACATATTTTGACAAAGTGTGGCAAAGTGAAAGAACCATTTTGCAGAAAGTTTAGGAATGTTGAGGCACCTAAGCTTGTTGGTACGATATGTGCAGCAATTAGCCAAATCTGTTTAATAGCTAATCTGTTTCATATTGATAAAAAATTGATTTAGTTGTGTAAAAATGAGACATCTGGATAGTACTCTGTATAAAGTAAGTTAGAACACTTTAGAGTTAAAGTATCATAAATTATTTCATTCTAATTTAAAAATGTTATTAAGTTCATCTCATTTTGCTGCTACTATCTTCAACGTTGCATGCTCAACAATCAAATTTATCTCGAAAATCTAAAGTTTTATGAAAAATTATCAAGAATAAGAAAATATTCTAAATAAAATTCTATATTATAACGTTATTAAACTTTTTCCATAGGCGTACGAAAAAAGTGGATGGATAAAATAAGTCCGTCCCCCCCCTCATTTCTACATTTGTGTTTTTAGTGTGGTTTACAGCTGTATGATGATTGTTTGAGTAAAACTGAAGGTTTATGTTTATATTTATCTCAGGAGTTATTTTGCTCCAACACAAAATAAAAGTGTAATTAAACACTTCCCTTCTCACAACGTAAAATATTGTAATATATAAATGCATTTGATATATTAATTCTTCTAGTACCAAACTGAAATTGTCTACGGGCCAATATTTTAAATAACTTTTATATGGGCAAAGTTCTGTAAACTTGCAAAGTTTTTATTGTAAGATTCATGATTAGAACATAAAGGTCGAATTGGCAATCGATCTACTTTTATTAGTTTTTTTTTTGTTCCGCTTGTCACATTGCAAGCAGAAGTATATTCAAGATTGATATATGTGGATTAAAAAACCGAAGTGAGAATGAGAGACATTATTTCCTAGCGGATTGCCATATAGGCAGTATAGGTAATAATTTATTAAATATTCAATTAGAAGTACATCAAAAGGGAAACAAAAATATGCGACTAACCTGTACGTAAAAAGGAACAAGGCTTAATTAAATTTGTTCTGGCCTAAATTAAAAATATAAAATGTGTGGTACATGAAAAACATAATTATTAATTTACAAGTTAATTTATGAAACGGAAATTCATTTTTAATAAATTATTAAATATGCGTTTATTTTGAAAATCGTAAAAGATGTCAATTGAAACGTGATCTCGTAAATGTACCAAATTCCGACACCTTAAGGGTTTAAAAATTTTAGATAAGAAAATTAAGAAGTGCGTGGTCTGCTTTTACATTCATAGTATTTTGGTACGTTTAATATTATATGTTGACTTAAAATTTAAATTAACTTAATGCGTTCAAATAAGTTATAATATATATCTACTACGAAATAAAACTGTATCAACTTATATTGCACGTGCGTACCAAATTATGAAAAAATGTTATATGAATCTAATTACAAACCTACATGTACTGATTTGCGACCTGATGTAGGTATTACCGACTGTATTGCCCAAAATTCCGACATATACAAAAAAAGCACTAATTAATAAAATATATGACTTCATTGATAGGAATTGTAGGAGATTTGATTTATATTAGCTTAAAATACCTTTCTAATACAGTAAATAATGTAACAAAAGCTAATAATAAAGAATATATGGGTAGATATTGTGGGTGTAATTCAACGCTGGTTGGGGCTTTAGTCCACAGAGTAGTTAGTTTCACACAATATTATTAATACCTAAAAATATATAAAAACTTTTACATAACGGGTAAACATTATTCAAGTAGATATTGTCATATTTAATTTAAAATTGACAGGCTAACGTCACTTTTGTCATTGTCGATATTTAATTTCAAATAATTTTAATTTATATAATAATTTTTATAGTTAGATATTGACTCAACTTATAGGACGCCACCTGAAGGAGCAATCCTAAAAATGCAGAAATAGGTCAGATCTCATCTATTGTGGTTGAATTTTCGAGTTCCCACTGTCAAAAGTGAAAGTTAGATATTTATAGAGTGTTTTCGATAAACCAGGTTAGTAAATTTAGATAGATTAATTTCTTTAGATAATTATTGAATATAGTTTTGTCTGTGGAATTGTTCATTAGCATATCTAGATGTTTGGTATCAGACAATATACATATGACTTCATTGATAGGAATTGTAGGAGATTTGATTTATATTAGCTTAAAATACCTTTCTAATACAGTAAAAAATGTTACAAAAGCTAATAATAAATAATATATGGGTAGATATTGTGGGTGTAATTCAACGCTGGTTGGGGCTTTAGTCCACAGAGTAGTTAGTTTCACACAATATTATTAATACCTAAAAATATATAAAAAGTTGATCTTGTTGTGTTGCTGGTTAATATGATCCAAGAATTCCTGTAGAGTGTCTATTCCATGCTATCTAACGATGAAATTGTCATCCATTAAATAGTGAAAGTTGTATTGCCATCCGTTTCTACTATCGTCCTAATTTCGAGGTTGTCAAGGTAACGGTTTAGAAATTATAACTGAAATTCAATATTTTACTTCTTACTTGGAAGCCTGTATTGCGGAAGCCAGATAGAACAAATATGTATATGATTTTAACCCCCTGTATAACTTATCATTTTTAACCATCAGTTTCCGAACACCCTGTATATTTAAAAAAAGATAGTAAGCCTGGAATTGTCGTTTTAGAAATCTTTAATCGTGTATTCATTAATGTATCTTTATTAAATTTCATGTGAGTATATCCAATGGTTTCAAACTTTTTCCATAAGGTTTGTTTTGGTACAATTTATAAATTTATTTAGCATAGGTAGGTAAATATTTATTTACTTTCAAATTTAGCGTTTGCTGACAGTTGAAAAAAATTAACAAATAATTTGAATGACATAAAATAGCTTAACGCAATGAGTCATTCCCCTCCGCTACAATACTTCGTTTAAAATCTACGCGATACGTAGCACGTGTCTACACCGAGTGGTCACTGGACCTGAAGACTGCCACAACAGAAAGTCACCCATTATACTGTGATTGCTATTGCAAGCTTTGACCTGTATCGCCATCGACGATTGTGATATTTGCAAAAGCAGGGAACAATTATTCTGCGGGCTAATGCCCCTACCAACTTTGAATTACACCTGAAAAACCTATAGCAAATAGCCAAGGTTAGTCGTCAGCGGTATCACCAGATATATACCGGTAATGTACTGTTTCCTGAAATTACACTTTTGGTCATTTGAACTAATTTTTAAATATTACATTTATGCTGTCAAATTAATATTAAAAAGTCCCCACTACTAAAATTTCTGAATTTAACACATCTAAATTCAAGCGGCACGAACTTTATTACATCGAAGTGGTAAAATAAAATAGAGAATGTGATAAAAACATGTGGAAGTGTAATATAATAATCATAAACATTCATGGACGACCAAAATATTATTTTACTTTTTTATGTTCGCATATTGTATCGTTAGGATCTACGTTGTTATTCCACACTTAGGAAGCGATTCCAATCATTTCCGTCTTATATCCCTGGAAAATTCTGAATTATGTGCAAAGCATGGAAAATCTGACTTTACGATAGCAAATACGAATTGGTAAATATACGACAATATAAACAGAAATAAATAATAATATTATGTAGGACATTTGCTATCAAAGTTTTCAGGCCAGATCCGGGTTATGATAGCATATTCTCATGTCAAATATAATTGCAAAAGAAATGAGATATATGGATTTAAAAAGTGAATATAATACAAATATAGATATTTTGTATTGTATTTGAGTACTGTATGTTAACATAATTGAACCTGCCGAAAACAGTTCCTGAACTACTTTTGTACAGAGCCTAAAGCCCTGCTAAAGGAACGTGAGTCCCCCCATAAAATAAGCATGCTAGAAATAGTTATAAACAAATTTCACGTAATAGTAAGTAATAGTACTTACCTAAATAATAAATTATAGTTATTTATTGTATAAGTGTTTAAGTAGCATCTTATCTACGCAAGAATATGTAAACGCGAGAATTTAGTTCGAGCGTTTAATATTCTTAAGTGGATAAAAAACAGTTAAATTACGAATCAATACAACGTTTTATCCACAAGCACATCATAATCATATTTGTGGAGTCAAAATTATTGGAATTTAGTAAAAAAATATTCGTCCTACTTTATATATCTTAGTGCTCAATGAAACGTTTATTGCCAGCGAAATCCAGGAAACGTTACGAAAAAGTGTTCGCCGAATTCAAAGAATGGTGGAAAAAACGGAGAGTAATGACAATAAGTGAAGAAGTCATGTCATCGTATTCGATATTGAAGGGTCTATAAAGGTTTACAAAAATATAGATATTGAAAACAAGGTTACTCCTTATTTGAAGAGTGATCAAGAGATACCAAGCAAAAAAAGCTAGAGTAATGAATAGAGCACATTTTGAAGAATTTTTCACTGGAGCTTCCGATAAAGAATTTAATGATTAAGGTAATAGATCTTTACCTTTTACATGTTGTTAAGTATATAATGAACTTTGAATTATTTTTGGTTGCACCAATAATGGGGGTTTCTGGGACATAACAAATCATTTATAATATTCGGAACTGAAAAACACTCCAAGATGGCCAAATATGGCTAAATAATGTTAGGTCTGTGCAAGCAAGGAACCCAGACTGGTTCCCATCTGTCAATATCGTTCGCTAAACTACATTTTACACGATGTTTACTGAGAACGAATTCATAACTTTAGTGATCGAATATTTCTGACAGTTTGAAACCATCTCCGATTCCTTGCTTGAACAGACCTATTAAATTCCCTTTTAACGGTGAATTTTAAGAGGAAAGGCACTAAAAACACTCCTCATTATGCCACCAGTTTCTCTTTTCATTTTCCCACCCTAAAACTAATCTGTTAAAATCTTCACCTTTGTACGTAATGGATCTTAATTATCGTCAGATGAAGGAATTCGGTGGATATTTTTCATGATACTATTAAATGCATTAAACAAAAAGTCTTTACAAATTAGCAAATTGTGAAACTTATACCTGTTTTACTATAAGTTAGTTTTTTCCTTTATTTGATTTCTTAGTTTGTATTTTATCCGAAATCCTTTTGTTATTTAGGTACATGTGTGTTTTTAAAATTGAACAAGGGTAAAAATAGTTTATTTAAATTAGATGAATGGAAAAAATGTTTGGTATAATATTAGAGGTGATTCACCCTCAATGAACACCTTGTATTATTTCATTTCAACTCATCGAAGAATACCAATAATAAACCTAGATCATGTACCAAATTTGGTTATTCCAAGTTAAAGTAAGTAATATAAGAGATATTAATTTTTTCGATATAGAGGGTGAGTCAGTCATAATGTCATTAGTTTTAATGAGTATAATGCGAATAAGCGATTAAAAAAATTTAAATGCATATTTACGCCGAAAAAAATATGTCCACATCATTATTTAAACCCCCTTTTCAGACTGTCACTGACCTCTCACAGCCTTGGTCGTTTACAGCTCACAGTTCAACTCGATGTCGACCTGATGCAATGTTGCCAAGTTGCAGTATTTTTCTAGTACCTACCTACCTAGGTTTTAGACATCACAAATAAACGGTTGTACTGACTATTTTAAAATATCATTTTTTCTTGCTCAGTTCAACTTCAGCCAATAATAATTTAAAATGTTAATATCCAATGAAATCAAATAATAATAATTAAATAATTCTATTAAAAATTGCAAGTAACGCGGTCCACTCAGGTTTTCCGGTAGAAAATACGGTCCAATCAAACGATACCCGTACATCCTGCCCATACGTTGATAATAAATCTCCTCTGAAAGCTAAACCGACAAGTAGCGTGTGGATTTCCCTCTGAGCAAATGTAGCTGTTATGACTGCAAAGAAGTTAGCTCAGTTGCATTGCAATTACAAAAATCCAACGTATCTAATAAAATACCTAAAGTGCTAAACGGGGGTAAATAATAACACGCTGAAGTGTTAGACGATATTATGTATGTAAACATGATGTGGCAACGATGTTTCCTCCGGAATTTGATTTTCGTATGAGTGTGTCATCAGAAAGTTCGTAGCGCACCAGGAGCGTCGTGTTACTGATTTTTATAGGGTGATTTGTTTATTTTTTTAAAGGTGAGGTAATTGTTGTCGATTTTCTGCCTTTACTAGGCCTCCCGAATAGGTGGTTAAAATTAATGACATTATGACTGACTCACCCTATATATGGCCCCACTTTGAAGGCCTGTAACTCTGCTTGTGTGCAGCTCTGTATATATATGTTAAATTTCAATATTTTGAGACTGCATCCCTCTGTTCTGTTTCGGTTCTTATGCGGAACACTCTGTACGAGTTTATATTATACAGTGTGACTCAGAACTTATTTAAAAAAAATTGGGACCAGATGCGTCGTGTAAAATGGAGTCAATATCGTACAAAAAAAAAATGTAAAATCCTTATAGTTTAACAGTAAAAACATTGTAGTATTTTCACCCTTGACATCGCTGGGCTACTGTAAGCTCCAGACAGGCGATTCCGAATATTGAAATCCGATTCCTTTTTGTAGCGTGTACTGTTTTTATGAGTATTTACATTAGTTATTTAAGCGTCAAAAACGGCTTGTCTATAGCAACTTGGAGTTAATGGCTATAGCAGAACGAATTCTAGATAAATATCTGTCAAATGCAGCTATTTTTACTGGGGTATGTAGTGAATACAAGTGTAGTGTAACGCGAGTGTGAGGCGGGAAATTTGAAACCAAATCGTAGAAGATATGGAGGTTCAAGAGGTCTACGGGGTAAATCAATTTTATCCGTTTCATGTGCGTGCGTCCAAAGATTAATACCAAAGGATTGTATAAAAAGGACCGGTACCATGGCCGTCACGAGCTCCTGACTTTAAATCATTTGAACATCTTGTGAGGATATTTAAAAAATGAAGAATATCTCAGCGAAGAGGATGAATTGCGCAAACGTATAATAGTTACTGCTAATAACTTCAAAACTAACGAGTTCAAAACAAACAAGAAGCAGAAACATTTGTGTTAGTTTAGAAATTGGATAAGACGGGCCCAAAATTTTGTTGTGACATCAACTATGTTAAACTATTTTTTTAGATAAGTTCTGAATGACCCTGTACATTAAAGGTTTTTTACTAATCTAATAATTAATATATAATATACTATAATTAATCTTATAATTAATTAGCTTAGGTTATGAGATGGTGTATGCTAAATAAATATTACATTTTAAATAGGACATAAAAAAAATGTTTAGGTATTCATCTTATTCATTAAGAACTTTAGATCCTGTACAAACTTCTATTACTAGAAGCTTTTCTAGCCTGACTAGTACGGGCACTTTATAAAAAAAAATTAAATGACCTTATTATCGTGATGATAAATAATGTAGGGTTCAACGTCTGTCTCATTGGCTATCAAATCAGATTCTTCACTTAAACGAGTTAAGCCTAAACAAAGTCCGAGCCCCATTTTGCTAGATCGTAGATTTATTTTTTGCACGCAAGCTGATTACTGACGCGGTATGCGATAATGAGGGAAACTACAAAAACCCTCGTGTGTAGCCACAGCCTGAATCCGAGTCGGAAACAAGAACGCTTCTTATAACGACCTTTCATATTATCCATAATGGATCGACGGAAGGGAAACTAGGTCCACCGGAGGCTTAGAAATTGCAAAAAATCTGCTAGCTAGATATATTCAATTTGTAAGAAGACACCTTTTTAACTGTATGAGGTAAACATATTTTTCAGATAGGTAATATCTTTTCTCAAATAGAATGCAAGAGATATTATTATCCTGTGTTCGTAAAAAAATGATTATTTATTACTTATTTCTTCTATGGCACACCTATTTGTCATATACAGTGTGAACTTTAAGTAATAGGGCGTAGAGCAAGAATGGATTCCTGACGACAAAATAATACGATGCAGAGGGCAACTTACCTTAAGCTAAAAGTGGATGGTTTAAAAGATATAAGATGTCAAAGTTAAAATTTTATTTTTGATATTTTTGTATATAAACTTCCAAATAATAATAGTATCTCTACCCCTCATTCTAATCACAGGGATTAGCCCTGAAGCCGGAGACATGTGCGAGAGAGGGGGCGGCATATCATTATTAAGCAGGCCGCATTTACGCCCAGGAACGACTTACGTTGGTAGGCCCTAACCACTATTCAGTGCAGGAATGAGGAAAACCTGGAAAACTTCATTAATTAGGGGGGTAGTCAAATATCAACCGGTATATCAATCTCTCACATTGACCCAAGCCAACATTCTTCCCCCCTACCATACCCGCAGAGAGAGTGCCAATCCTCTCCACGAATATAGCTTATATACGGTCTACCGGCAGCTGGGCGCGAACCAACACCGATCTAGTCACCTCGATTCAAGTACTGACGCCTTAAACCGCGCGACCACTGACCAAATATTTGTATACATTTGATGATCAGGGTTTTTTGAGGAAAAGAAATTCAAATTTGTTGCTAATTTTGGCCCTATTAGTAGAGGGCGTCACCTATGCTTGTTTCAAATGGCAGAACTTTTTCACGTCTTAGTGTATCCATCTGACTATCGAAACAATCGGTTTTCCTATCTTCAATGGTTTTATCAAAACAAAAAAAAAATTATCGAACCAGGCCCATCTTCTTGAAATTTTTCACGTACTTTTTCAAGTAATATTTTGATATATTTTCAACGGAAAAGGCTCTTTACCTGAAACCAAAACAGTTTTTACTTGGTGCACAGAATATATTTGAAAGAGATAGAAAAATCAGTGAATTGGAAACAAATTTAAATTTCTTGCCCCCAAAACACCCCGTTTTCCAAAATGTATGCAAACATTTGAATTTTTTTAATGTTTGCAAATTTTGAAAATGAAGTTTTAACTTTGCCGCCCTCTACTTTTTATCGAGTTTTATGGCACTTCTCCTTAACCATTTGTCATCATTTTAACATGGTTTCATTCCAGGCAGATCTAGTAATATCAATCTATTGTCCTGTTTAAATCAATGGTCCCTTGTGTTTGATCACAGAGATTCTGTGGATGTTCTTTAGGTACTTGAAATTTTCCAAAGCCTTTAACAAAGTCCCCAGATATAGACTTCTTTGAAACCTTGACCATCTAGGAATTTGAGGTGAGGTGGATTCATCAATCATTCACAATCTCTCTTCGTGTTGAATCAGATCTCACTTCTTTAGGAAGAAAAAGCAATATTTTTCGACAGAATAATCTAGAGAAATATTGCCCTCTAATTTGGGTTCATCTTGTATAATAGTTATTTTAACTTTAAATCATTAAACTAAACTGTATGAACATCGAAGAGATTTTAGAAATGCCTTCTTTTAGAAATACATACAGTATCTAGAAATTTGCCAACACTCAAATCAAAATTTATCTCAACTGATTTCGGAGTTATTTAGAAAGGGCCATCATCAGAGTGACCCTTTAAGACACTATAACTTCTTTAGGAAGAATGTTTGGATCCTATGAAAAAAGCAATACTTTTCGACAATTGACACGCTGGAAAAATATTGTTCTCTAATTTCGGGACACTGTAAAATAATCATTTTAACTTAAAATCATTAAACTGTATGAATATCGAACAAACTTTAGAAATGCCTTCTTTTAGAAATACCCAGGGTATCTAGAAGTTTGCCAACACTCAAAAATATTTAACAAAGAAGAAAACCTCTTAATCCCCTAACAGATACGCCCCTGAGAAGGTGCAGGAATGGATCGGTGTCTGAGAGCACATTCCTGAATGTATCGATTCTACCTTAGGCCCTTGGATCTCACTTAGAGGTCGACAAAGAAATTCACCATTATAGAGAATTCCGGGGTGACGGAAGTGAGTATTAGGTTTAGTCGCCCGCCTATTTGGGACGTGAATAAGCCGATAGATGTGCACTAATTATTCTCTTCCGCCCTATTCAGGACACCTTAGTTCACTCAATAAATCAAGATTTGGTAGCAAAATCTCTCCAGTTGGCGGCTCCAATTTGTTCTGTAGAATTTTAACAAGTATTTATAAAATATTTTCATCCACAATCATCTTATAATTGGACTATTATCCACACATATGAACCGTTTTTTTCATATATTTTCAGGTATTAACAATATTGTGTGAAACTAACTACTCAGTGGACAACCTGCGTTGAATTACACCCACAATATCTACCCATATATTCCTTATTATTAGCTTTTGTAACATTTTTTTACTGTTTAAGAAAGGTATTTTAAGCTAATATGTATCAAATCTCCTACAATTCCTATCAATGAAGTCATATGTATGTTCTCTGATACCAAACATCTAGGTATGCTAATGAACATCCACAGACATCTATTGTGGTTAAATTTCGAGTTCCCACTCCAGAGGTTAGTAAATAGATTAAATTCTTTAGATAATTATTGAATAGAGTTTTGTCTGTGGATGTTCATTAGCATACCTAGATGTTTGGTATCAGAGAACATACATATGACTGCATTGATAGGAAATGTAGGAGATTTGATACATATTAGCTTAAAATACCTTTCTTAAACAGTAAAAAAACATATGAACCGTCTAAAGTTATAGTTTATCCACTAGTGGAATAAAGAACTTTGTTTAGTTTTGTTTTATTGGCATAAAATAAAATAATAGAGACTAATACTAATAAAAGAAATGTGGAACTGCTGTAAACACACGTTATTAAGGCGGGGATTTTGTAGAAAAGATATTGCACAGCCTGAGTGAGCGAAACGGCGAATCTCCGAGGCCTATGAGACAGTATACAAACCGTATAGGTCCGAACCACAAGGTTCCCTGAAGTTTATCGTGCATTTTGACGTACATAAAAATGGAAGCCGTGATATATGTTATGATTTTACTCGAGGACACAAAATGTAAAATTAGCAATAAATATTAATCTGAAAGTGAAACACAAGTTGTCCTATATATCCTGGCTAGTGAGTGAAGTAATTTGGTGGCTGTGGCTGTGATAATTTTGCCGTAATTGCGACATATTGGCGTAGTAACTGTGTGGCTAAGATTGAGGTATTTTAACATTTATTTTAATTATTCTTGTGATTTTATGAGCAATGAAAATTATCTCACGCACTAGCGGGAACCTTTGTGAATACGTTGATATACAGGGTGTTCCAGAATGATGGTCAACTATTTTACCAGTGTGTTCCACAAACCATTATTTCAGGGGGGGATCTTCATATAAAATTTTTCAATTTGGGTCCTCCCTGTTGAGATATTCGAGTTTCAAAATGGCGGGAAAAAATAGTTTTTTTATTTTTCCTTTAAAACGGTTGCACTTAGAAATTTCAATTTTGCTACACATTATCAGCTAGTCAAAGGCTATTTTGTGGTGGTGTCTGTTCCTTAGCTTATGTTTCTGGAGGGCGGGAATAAGCAACCCTACATTTATTTTCTTTTTCCTGCAATGGCCGATTTCAACAAAAGTATACTATACTTAGTTTGACTACTTTTTTCCCTCTTGTAAATTTTTGATACAACCAGCAGTTTGCACGGAAAAAAATAAAAATACTTTTCCTGACTCTAAACATCTTTTCGTCACCGGTTACTGATAACCGCAGTAGCGGTTGCTATGTTGATGTTTCTCTGTCTAAATTATGTTATTTAAACATTTATAATAGCAAATGGTATTTCTGGTGCTCTTTTAAAGCACTGTCTTGCTTTATAGTCAAAGAAGTGTGCTGGATTTGTTGGAAACTGGAATATCATATTTAATAAAGTTTTTATTTCGTACTTTCAGTGTTTCAGTGTAAAAGAATTTGAGTCTATGTTGGTGATTTTTAATAAACTTTCCATTAATTATATTCCAAGTTTTACTATATCGAGATGTCTAGAGTTTCAGCCAAATAATAAAAGGCAGATTTGCATATACTACATATTTATCAAAAGCTGTCAAATGAATAATTTGAAACAAAGGCATTCATGCACCATCATAACAGACAATAAAACAAGAGGAAAATTACTTTTTTAATGTATTGATTTTTACTTTTTTGGTTTATGCATATATAGTTTCAGGATCTTTTATCTGATGCAACTACGGAAATATATTTCTTCAATTCAAAAGTTATCTCAGTAGGATTGGATTGTTTTGCTGTGAACGCTTTTTTTATATTCAACGTGACACGTTATTAATGAGAAACTAGCTAGTAAACACCGCCATCTAAAAATAAAATTGCGCCATTAGCATCAAAATGAGGTCAGATGTCGTGAATACATCAATAGAGTAACTCGAGGAGGCAATAATATTTATGCTTCTGTAAAGTTAAAAAGACAGCTTTCGGCGTAGCTATATCCATCCAAATTGATATTTCTCTTTTGACATGACACTTTGGATGTTGTTCCTGTTTGTATTGTTTGTGTTCGAAACAAACTTTGGCGTGGATGTTTCTCAAAATTTCAGTGCATAGGGTGTTAGTAAAGTAACAAAAATGAGACTACAGATTCCTTAGGCCTCGCCGATCATCTCGAAATTGCACATCTCCATAATTTACCATTCTGAACAACTTTTTCAAGTAACATTTTGCTGTATTTTTAGCAGAAAAGGCACTTTACCTAAAACCAAAACAGTTTTTACTCGGTGCACTGAGCATTTCAAATAGGATTATTTCAAAAATGGTTACTCCTACCGACTTCAGCAAAGTATACCTTTTTCAAATAAAACAGGTAGGAGAATCGATTGTTTCTATAGTCAGATGGATACACTAAGCTGCAAAAAAGTTACACACGCAAAATACCAAGGGCCCCCCGTACCCACCCCAATGGACCTTGTGGAAATAAATGGATTAGTCCATCAAATTGCTCATCAAAATTTAGCTGTGCATACCAAATTTCATTCACTTATCACAACGCGATTGAGAAATATTGCAAAAAAAATGATGTCCATTCCTCCCTATTCAATGGGTCCCTGTGCCCTTAGGAAGCATCTCCGGACCCATGTTCATATGAACTTTTTTACTTAGTTTTGATCATAGAATCGGCCTGTTCAGGGCTGGCAGCTAATTATGAGACACCCTGTATAATAGCAACAATTCAACTGAACAATTTTATAAGGGCTATATTGTTTTTCAAATTTCATGGTTTTTGATTTAAAACCTATCGCCAAGAGCATTAAAATCATCATAACTGTTCATAGTCGTCTTCGTTTTGGCTATTCATTATTAGAAAACCGGCTAAAACCGGATATTATAATAGTTATATGCCACAATGATTTTCAGCGTTGTCTCTAATTCTCTGCCGCTTATAAAATAGTAGTAGGCAAGTAATTTAACTGACCGATTTCTATAAAATACATGTTTATTCTCATATAATGACTATGATATAGCTAAAGCGAAAGGTAAATCTAGACTTCTACCTTTCGCTATGACACAAACAATGTTTTATAGAATGGTTTGTCAATGTGATTTTGAGTCAAAATAAACGTTTTTCTGTTGTAATTGTTATAATACTATTTTACTTTTAAAATGATATAATTACATAATGACCATATTATTACAGTGTATACACAGTTATTCGTTCTTAGAAGTAAGTGTCTATTAATATAATAGTTTTATAGGTTTTTAATCCATATCTAAGAATCAGTTATAATTTTTATAGTGATGTTAGAAATACTACGGAATATTACTAAAAAATGATTATAAAACTTGGCATAGAAACTTTTATAAAATATATTTGCCGTTTAAGCTGTTTTATTATATAACTTCGAAAACATTTTTGTGATAAATTTATGAAATAATGCAGTTACTGGCAACGAAATAATGATACTTGCTGCTATAATAAAACAGATATGTATTTTTGAAGCAATAGTAATACGGTAATTGCCGTATAACCTGAAAATTATAATATTGTTTTGCTGGTTGGGATCGAAAATTTGCAATGTTCCAAAATGTAACTCATTAGGCAGCAACATAAAGTTTGCCTTGAACAAAATGGTTTGCGATAAATAGTAGAAATGTCAAGTACCGCTAAATTTTCAAGTAGCTTTAATTAAGATAGAAAATAGTATTAGTTATTGCATTTTAGAGCATGTCATAAAATTTTTATTCCACTTTTGTCCACTTTCATGGCCTCTTGCGGTTAAACAAAGTAACTTGGAATAGAGATAAGTTTAGTTAAATCTGTTTAGTTTTATCTTACACAACACTGGGATACCATGTATACTTGTGCATATATTTTCTGTCATCTGTAATTTAGTATTGTGGAGGTGTAGACATTTTTGTAAGATTAACTCGGAAGTGAACTACATAAAAAAATAATAATAAAATCAAATTAATGATAAAATATATTCATGGCATTCAAAGGGCATTTTATTGCGTACTTACTGTCTGCCATAAAATACTTCATTAGTTATCCAATAAAAATGCAATAAACCGTGAAATTAAAACGAAATCACAATTAGCAGTTTATTTTCTGTAGAATAAATTCGCGTCATTGCGTAGAAAATTGTTATTGGCTATTAGCTTCCATACTCAAGATATAGATTGGAAAAAGAGGAAAGAAATAATAAATAAAAAATTCGTTATATGTTCTCATCTCTATTGTTGACTTTTCATATGTAGATTAAACAAATGTTAACTAAATTAAACTTTATAATTTTTGTTTATTTCAGATGACCAAACGCCAAATAATTGTAAAAATGGAAACGTGTCAAAAATGGTGCATGCGCCGGTGTTTCGGCATTTCACCGACTGATAAATCAGATTTACTATTTATTAAACATACACCTTTAACAGTCGACAATTTATGAATAGCGTATAAACATTACTATATTCACAACACAACATCATATTCCTTCGCAACTCTGTTAATTTCATTAATTAAAGTCACCTTCTCTTCTATGGATGAATTCGGAAAATGTATCTAAACGCCAACAAAATTTATCTTCCCTACATCTAGATTGTATTTACAAATAGAGCTAATTCTAATTTAATTGGAAACCTAATATAGACGTTGAGGCTCTGGAATTTTAATGATTCTATATACTTCTCGTCACGCTACATATTAAATCAGCGTATTTATTAATACATCAATGTGAATAGCAGTTTTATAAGTATAAAGTTTTTTATTTGAAAATTGTGTTATGCTCGTGTCAAATATACAGGGTTAACTATCACTAACTGCAAAAAATTTAACCACGCGCTGAAGAAGGCCTAAAAGAAGAGTAAAAAAAATAATTCGAAATTCTTGTTCCATGTTTTAAAAAAATCGGTGCCTATGACAACCATGCGCTCGTTTTTATAGCGTAGCGAAATATAAATAGTTAATATGAAAATGACCAATTTTATTAACAATAACCTGATAGGTAACGTTAATCCGGGTAGCTGCAGTATTTTGCATTCGTTTTGCGTACCAAACTGTCAAAACTACATTTTCACTCGTTACAGGCTCGTTAGGATTACCCACTAACAATGAAGCATAGTTGGGGTACGGTTAAATAAAATGCTCATTTGTTTCAAGAAAATCGAACGAAAGAAAAAATAATAGTAGAAAATTTCAAATGCACCCGCAGTCTTTAATTACAAAATCTTGTCCGATTACAATGAATTTTACCATTTAGTCTTCCGTCTCGTAGTTGTGTTGTTGGTTGCCGTATTCTCTCAACGTCAAACGTGCCAAATAACCTCACGGCCGGCGTGCATAGTCGTCGATAAATAACGGTTTAATATAATTTCGAAAAAAAAAAATGTTTCGCTTTATAAAAAAGTTTTGAAAAGTGATTATTTTCCTGCATCTTCTCTTAAAATTTTTGTACTTTGTCATAGTTAACCCTGTATATTAAGAGGTTTGAAAATTATATCTATTTTTTAATTAACATTCTGTTTCATTTATATATAAAAGCAATCATTGACGTACGCAGAAAAATTACATTATAATTAAGAAGCATACATGAGTGTTTCATAATGTGCAAATGTTGTAAGGAAGAATTTTAGGAGGGGTCTTTCCACGTTTCCCATTTGAGCCCTATTGCGAAAATATTCGAAACTCAAAACGACCGAAAACATAGCTTTTACTTTTTTGACAAAAATGCCTAAACTTATAAATATGAACATTGGTTAATAAATGTCGCTTTTCAAAAAAAAAAATAAGTTAAAGTAGTAATTGCCACTACGTTTTTAGTATCTACGTAATCGGCAAGGAAAAGTAATTTAGTCTAATAGTTTACTATTAAGTATGCAAAAAAATTTGTTACGGTTTCCCTTTATATTCCAAATATATTAGATTTGGTAGAATTTGGTGGAAGTACATTTGACGGCAATAAAAATGTATGAGTATACAGTTTGAGATTATGGTTTTCTAGCAAGAATAGTGCTGGTGTGTGAACAGCAAAAATTTGTGTTAAATTGGAATATCGTTGCTAATTTTGGAAAGTACAATTTTATCAATAGTGGTTATTGGGATTGTTTCAATATTGTGATGCATTCGTTCCCGAAGTTTGGAAGTCTCTGATTTTTACCAGTGCCTTGTACTTCATCTCCTGCTGAGTGTCTATTATACGCGGTAGATCGTCGTCTTGAAGATCTGGAACGTACTTTTCACTAAATCAAAACCAGATAAGCTTAGTTTAAGATTTAAATTGCCATCTGATACCCTGAATATCAATATTTAATGATATATTGCCTTTATTGACACTTGCATATTTATTCTCATTTGTGCTGGTTATACAGTTTTACATATTTAGAACATTTATTATTTAACACTAAGATATAATAGTTCCTGTTTTCCAAAATTTGAATAGTTGTATTACCCAACTCTTATTTTATACCTCTATCTGCTCCTTTATTTTAAAACTGACTCAATGATAATATTATAAGATTTTATAGTTATATTATGATTATGTACACCAACCTATAGTACTGTAGAGAGGATTTTTACTGAGTATTATATCTATATCATAAGAGTACGGTTAATTGATTAATGTCAACATAATTTACTGCTGATTATACAGATTGCCGCTATTCTATATTTTTAGTAAACCGAAAGAAATAGAAAACTGTGTAGAAATTGTTACCTTTTTCATTATTATTGCAGAAACTTATTAAGGTATAAACTCCTTAGAGTGCAGAGTACGTTATAACAACGGATTGTAAAATGAGTGGAGTCAAATAAATAATTTATAATATTTAACCGCTTCTCTTTCCTCGAGCTAGGAACTCTAAACGAAACTAAGGTACACAATTTTTTTTATTACCACCTGAATAAGCAACGTAGCAATGAGAAGAGTGAAAACAGTTTCTAAATGAAATGTAGAATTAAAAGCTATTTTGCTTTTTTGAATTAGCTAAAGCAGGAAAAAGTTCTGAGAGAAATAAGAATAAGAGGTACGAATTTGTTTCATTCAAAGACATGAACTAAGAAATAGAGGAGCATAAGTATCATTCAGTTTTTAACGTGTACCAAAATTCAAATTTCTAAGTTTTACTGTTCTCGTGAAAAAAAAAATGAATAAAAGCCAATTTTTTCGGCCATTTTGGAATTTAAATATTTTCGTAGAGAGTAGGGGGCTCAAATAGAAAAAATGTATTGGAAAGATCCCCCTAAAATTACTTTCTAAACACCTCCATAAATATTTGCATATCATTATGAAACATCTTGTATAACACATACATTCGAATGTGTTACGTAATATTGATATGCAAATTGACTTGCAATTATAATAGCATTTGTACTACTTTGTCCAAATTCAATGGAAAATCGATTTTAATTAATCATGTTCACTTTTTTTCATTGAATTTGAAACCAGAACATAAAATTTTACAAATACATTTAGAATATTTGGCAATAGTCAATCCATTAGTTTTCGTTTTTAAATATAAATTAAAGTCTTTAACTTAAATTAAGGCATTTTCAGTTAGTTTTCACAACTTTTCAAACTAAGGGGCTTATTAAAAATTTACTAATCAGCATTGTGATCTCTTACCTTAACGAGAAACTTTTCCAAACTTTTACTCATACTGCGGTCATGTTCCACTCCTATAACAGAACTTTTTAACTTTTCCGTCCTAAGATGTTCCCTATACCAGATCGACACTTCAGTGTATTTATTATTCAATTAAAGGGGTGTGTTTAATTATTTTTTAAATTGTTCTCCTTCGGGGAAACGGTTAAACTGCCGCAAACGCGCGATTTCGTTTAATCCGGCACGAGCTGCTCTGATCGGATAGTCAAATTTTGATACATCCAGCAGCAGCAGTTGATTCTCGCGGTATAGAAGGATCTGCCGGACCCTGTGAGGATATGACGCGCTTGCGCCATATTCGAATCGATGGGACCCATCCCATCCATGAAGATATAATTTTTCATGTTTTTTTCTTAATTATTATATGACAGGCTCGAAAAGGGGATATGTCGATCATAAAGATGTAATCTGCGAAGGATTTTGCAGCAAAATACCGTTTTGCCTCAACTTTTTACGAATCCGTAAAAAATCTCACGCGGAACCGCCCAGAAAATGTGCCGTAGCAGTTAAAAAAAGGCGAATGGTTCCAGGTTTACCTTACCACTTCTTCCATGAAAATATGGAGCCATTACCATTTTTTAGGTTTACAGGCTACTGGCTTCGTAAGATAATTTAACGCAATTTAACCTGACATGAAAAGTTTAGTACAGTATGATTTTAAACAGTTTGCTAGCAACCCATTTAATGTATAAACCAATTTGTGACAAATAAATATTGTGTTAACACTTGTATCTTAGGTAAAGTATTTCCCAAATGTTTAAAACTATCCAAAGTTGTTCCTATTTACACAAAAAATAATATTAACGACCTGCCTAACTTCAGACCTTCTCTCATTCCTTACTTTGCCAAAATATTCGAAATAATTTTCAAGATTCAAATTACTGCTCATATGGAATCCTTATATTATTATGCAACCAACAACAATTCGGGTTTCCAAACAGTTTCTCAACTGAATTATCAATTGATCGTTAGGTATCTCATGTAGCTAGATGATTTGAAGAAAGAAGATACAGGGTGGCCAGATGAAAACGAAACAGAGCCATTTTCAGGAACTGCGTCAAAATTGTAGAGAAACCCTCAGACCCGTCGACTTTAGATTAAAAGGGGACACTTTTTGCTGGTATTTTTGACTCCACCACTTTCACCCCTAAGCAAGGGTAAGCATAAAAAATAGTTACGTTTCTGTTTGCTTTCAAATTTATAATTTTTGTAATATCTTATTTTGACATCTTCTAGAACATTTCTGGTTATATTCGATTTTGTTCTAGACACGTTCTCAAAGACCTAGACCGGTTTCACCTCCATGGTTCAGTTTATGTCCCAAAACTGAACGTGACGGTAACGTCAAAGTAAAGATTTGGCAGCTATTGGTCATTCGAATTATATTATTTGTTATGCAATCAAGTAGTGATAATAAAGTTTGTACGTCAAATATTTCAAGGCTTAGATGATAGATATGTTCACCGCCCATAGAGACTAGTCCGAGAACAATAAAAGTAGGCCAGACATGAGCATGTTATATCCAGTAGTCCTACTCTTATCGTTACTGATCTGCCACCAACATCTTCCATGTCACGGGGTCCCCTGCCACATTTTTGGACATTATCTTTGCGCCATTTCTTTATGAATATCTTCCTAACCTTACGTAAATATCTACTGAGATGAAATATTCATGCTAAGCTGATTTCGATTCATCATCAGATATCGATAAAACGCGATGAATGAGTGATCTAGTAGTTATAAAGGGCCTATGAACCAACTGAAAAAACAAGCAGGAGCAACATAGGATTATCACAGGACTTCTGGCAGATCATAGACATGTTAACAAACATGTCAACAAAGGTCGTGCTCCATGGCAATATCAAGTAACACGAAGTCAAAAATTCGTCACATTCTGAGTGTCGTGTTTGTTTAGTAAAAAAGTCGCAGAAAGCATTTCTGTCGCTAAACTTCTACTAGCGGCATACACAATACCACAAAATCTGATTGTTGCGGATAACTTCACCTCTTTTTACAACAGCAACTCCATTGCACAATATTCACATGTTAAACGTGTATCTCTTTGTAACGTTAGCAGAGGAAACTACAAAATAACATGCAAAGTAAAACATTATGTACAAGAAATATACACAAAAGTAATTGGAGCAGTTTCTTTAACTACCCTAGATCTTGCTTTTTGAAACATGTTAAGACTGTTAACATAAACTACTAAATACTTACAAAAACATATTTTATTACTACTTGCAATTTGTTAGATCAAGTTAAATACATTTATAAAACATTCGTACAAGAATACACTAATATTTTAGTTTGTGAAATGTCATACCCTGAGTTTATCAAACAACTGGTCAGATATGGTCAGTGAATTCTGTTACAAACTGATTGAATATTAAAGACAGATAAACAGAATACTGATTTGTATAATAAACAGATCCCGAGAGATTAATTAAAAATGTTGAAAAAAGTCGACATTAGAATCGATAATAGCAGTAAGGAGACTGGGTACGGTTGTAACAACTCAAATATTATCGAAACTAAGCATGGTAGGTGAGGAGTACAAGGGGAGGGGCACGCGGCCGACAAGTCCTAACACGATTCCCAGTGTAGTGTCACCTTTCGCGCAGTAATAACGATTTCAGAGAAGCCTATTGAATAGTTCAACCAAAAGTAAGTATTTTTTGTTAACTTCTATGCAAAATATCTTAAATTTAGATATATTTATCGTATTTCAAAGTTTGCTTATGTAATCGTTATATTTTATAGATTATAATAAGCCCTTTTGTTTTTGTATAAGTTGTGTTACCTTGCGCTAGTGACAGTCTTATTACCGAAATCGGGGGTGGGGATGGTTGTAACGTCAATTTTATAATATTTTTGTGTTCCAGATGCCTAGAAAATGCATAAGAAATACCTCTAGAGATGAAGGCGACATATCATCATACAAGAATGCCTACGAGCAAGTCAGGAGTTGACGGGAGTAGGTATTATATATGTCATAATTGCGATGAGTCTGATCAATTTTAAAAGAAAACATATTTTGTCTAACCTCAGATTTTGTTGATTAGTGATTACTTAAAGATTATTTTTGTTTGACAAGTCTGACTCACTTTAAGAGAACTCGAAAAAAAGAAGTATTGTTATGTTTTTTTTTTGTTTGAATATATATAAAAATATATTTAAATATGTGATTAACATTGTTGATTTGTTTTACTAACATTTTGGTATTTTAAATTAATAAAATTGATTTTTTAATTTCGAGTGTTACAACCGACCATCATTGGTGTTACAACCGCCCCTGGCATGGGGTCGGTTGTAACAATCGCACACACTCAATAAAATGTCATTTTGCTATCAAACTGTTTTACCTAAGCTACCGATTTTGATGTTAATTTAAAGACAAATGACTATGCTTTCATCCCAAAATCTTTGATCGTTGTATACAGCTGTAATAGTTAAGCAGTGAGCAATTAAAGAAAAATTGTTACAACCGTACCCAGTCTCCCCTAGTAATGGCAATAGTTTTATTCAATTAGACCATTACAAATGTAATATGTGTAAGTAAAAGTTAAAATAACAATTAACAAGTAAAATATGATATGTTATAAGAAGTAATTAATGTAAAAAGAGAAACTAATAAAATAAATACAGGGATCATAAGTACAATTTACATATACCTATTCAAAAACTTTGTAAGTTTATATATTTATATTAGTTGAACTAAATTCCCGACCAGCGTGAATTACACCCACAATATCTATCTATATATTCATTATTATTAGCTTTTGTAATTTGCTTGTAATTGTTTCAATTTTTGCTTGAATAGTTGCATACTGTGCATAATTTTATCAGGAAAAAGCTTATTACATGATATAATTTCAAATTAAACTGAATTTTTCACTGTCACGAGTATGAAAATAATTATATTTTAATACAAGGAAACGACAGGATAGACATAATAGTTTTACTTTTATAAAGTACGTTCTACATGCTGTTTTTCTTTGATACTAATTATGGCTTTTTCTGAAATGTAAATATTCTGTCAATATTTCTAGAAGAAAATTAGAATACATTGTGAATGATATAAGACTTGTCATGTTACTAACAAATCTGCATAATCTAAATGCATAAATAATGCATAAAGCGTTAATGCAAGTTTGTGACAAAAATGATATGTATTTTCCAGTTTAATTTAAAATATAAATGCAAACCAATAAATTTAGTGCATTCAACTTAAACTAGGGCTTTATGGTTAGAGATTTGATATAGACATTAGAGATATTCGAGGAGTAAGATTAATAAAAACGGTTTATGATTTATTAAGGCACAGCTTGTTTACTGAGAACCAGAAAATTTAGTAAGCCTATTATGGGATACTGTCCTTTATACAAGTTTCCTTGGAACAATACACCAAACATAACTAATGTATCGGCACATAATACATTTTTCAAAAGATCATTGACAAGTAATAGGAAGGTTAAGAGACCTAAGATCGATCCCTGAGGTACACCAATATCTACAATTGGTTTTACAAAGTTATAAGCATTTTAAACTATAATATCCTAAAAATCCTTGACTCTTAAGATTTGAAAAGTGTTCTTTGACGTTTGGAAAGTATATAACTACCAATGCAAAATTCTAGGTTAAGGTTCAAGTCAGTTCTAATGACTAATTTTTAATTTGAGACGTTTGACAGTAATAAAGGAACTTAGTCAGGTACAGCTCCCATTTTTATAATTAAAGACTGTCACGCGTGAATTCCGAGTTTTCTATTGATGGGTATTCCTTACGTCAAATTTAAGTTTTATGAAAAGAAATTTGTATTTTATTTAACACGGACTGTGTATTCTGTTAGTGGATAATTCTGACAGACCTGTAATGAGTGAAAATGTAGTTTTGGCAGTGTGCAACCAAAGAACGAATCTAAAATACTGCAGCTAACTGAATTAACTGTTATCAGGTACTTAGGTATTATTACTAATAAAAGTATTTGTTTTCGTCGTTTCTATATTTGACAACCATGTAAAAAAAACAACCGCATGGTAGTTGATCTTAGCCATCTCAGACGATGATTGTCATAGGTGCCGATTTTGCCCTATTTTTTAAACATTGAGTTGAAATTCCTAAATATTTTTTTATTTTTTTGTCCCTGAGCATGTGGTTAAAATTTTGTTTACACAGTCATTAACCACAGGGTTTATATATTTTTTTAACACTATCTGAATATATTTTTATTTTAAAAGTTTAGCTAAACAGGATGCAACTATTATAAAAAATCATAAAAATTAATGCAATGATATATTTGTGTTTTACCTACAAAATAATTATTAAAAAAGCTCAAATTTGATGTCCCTCTTTGTGTAAATATAATATGCAGGCAGAGCACGTATAAAAACATTTTTACAGGACGTCTGTATAAGCGGAACATTTATTTCTAGACTTAATTCTAGCAAACGTGACTACAACTAACAGCAGCACTTTGTCATGAGACAATTGTATGTTTTGCATACAACATAACAAATTGTTATTTTTCTTCAAATTTTTGGCCAGGCTGCGCTCTTGCCGTCTCATATCGATTGCAAGAAAATATAGATGCATAAAAATAAAGATAAAAAATGAGAGCGAAATTATTGAACGGGGATTTCGAGATTACAGAAAAGTGTCAATAAAAGTCGCAATAACTGGAATATTATGTTTACGTTAAAATGCTGAAAGGAGAATATTACTTGGTTTCAAACTGTGATTCCATATAGCGGGATACGTTTCGACATGGAAACTCATTCAAAGCAATTCTATGAAATACACGTTTTGCAAAATATATGAATTTCGCCACGAAATTAAATCGTACAAATATTTAACATACGTTTCACATTAAACATTTCTGATCAATTTTATATATCAATAAATGTGTTTTGAAATATATCAGAGTTAGTTCTCCCAAATCATATTAGTGGATATTTAGACATTATAGCCATCTCTTCAAAATTACTAAAATCATTGAAACTCAAATATCATCCCTATATAAATAAAAATTACTATTTACTCCAAAATGGCCTTAGTTTTCGACTAGATTTATAATGTGGGAATTTTCAATTGACCAGTAGTGTTCGTTGCGCCTGTTTGGCAAACCTTTACTGACAAACCGGTTTTCGTCCGTCCAAATTACGTGCCAAAATAGGTTCTCATCAACAGTTTCTATATTTACTACAGTTTGAGCTATAGATTAAGTCTGTTTTCAATGTGACGCTTAGGCAAATACTCTAAATTGTGAATTTTGTAGTCATGATGATGATGATCCATTGTTCTTTAAAACTCGTTAAACGGTTAATTAAACAAAAATGTAAAAATTATATATAATTCGGCAAGTCAATTCATTATGTACTTTAAAACTAATTGGACAATTTTATAGAAACAAATGTAAAAGTTTAACTTAAAATGTTTTATCTGAAGATGGGTGCTATCCCGAAACGATCATAATAATAAATTAAATCTCTATGATTGCATAGTATTTTAAACTATGGTTTTATTATTTTGACCAATTACCAGGAAATATTTTATACAATAAATAAGACAGTAAAAAGATATTTTTTAACTTATTTTGCTTATTTTTACGCTACTTCTAAAAACAGATATGAATTTATTGAAATTTATGTGTAAAATCAACTATCTTAATGAAGTTTTCTCAAATTGATTCATAGACAGAAGTTTCAGCACTGTTTTCTTGAAACCAGTACCATGTTTGTTAAATATCTTGTAAATAACGCTGTAAAATTTTCATAAAGTGGTTTCAGTAAACAGAATCATAATGACAAAAAGCTCTTTTAGGCTAAAGTAACAAAGGCTTTACTGTTAAAGATCAAAGGTTAATATGGTGGGGAGGTTATTGAGTAGGTACTGCTACGTTCAATATAATTTAAATCAATGTTTACACTGCTCTGCCTGATCGTAAAATCACACCAGAAGTTTTATCATATCGAAATTAATACGCATAGGCTTCAATTTTTGTTCATACGAGCATAATCAACAGAAAATTAATTTTATTTGTCTAAATTAATGCGGTTTTGTATTTAGTACAATGCAATTTATAATAAATTAATTAATTAAAAGAAAACAAACAAATACTGTTTATTCACTAAAGATAGGCAGTTATTTCAAACCACTCTTGGTGTTTACTTTTCAAATGCGTTTATTTTATAAGTATTGAAAACGCTGGTCGTCGTAAACTAAAGCTCTCCATTTAAATGCTCGCTAGGTGAAGGTTTGATATACAGATTCGGAAATTGCGGATCTTTACAGAGAAAGTAGAAATTGTCGCTTCATCCCAGGGAAGGTACGAAGTATAAGAGGCGCGGCGACGTGCATTGGTCTAGCATTCCCCACTACTACGGTAATCGGTTCCGTATCGCCAACGCCAATTCGCCATTGCAAATCTAACTGTCCGGACAACTGATGCCAGTGTTGCCAGGTCTCATGCTTTTGCATGAGATCTCATGCATTCCAAGGAAATCTCATGCTCTCATATTTTGATTACAAAATCTCATGCTTTTTAATAGACACAAAAAGAAATAATAAAATTATTAAAATTACTCTTTGAAATCTACCAAAACAAAGACCTAACGAGAAATAAAGGCAAAATCGAGGGCAAAATTGAATAAATAGAGGTAGGTATCTACAATATTTGGGTACTTGAAATGTCCTTGTAGACTGCTCTCTTAATAATTAGCAATGAATACATAAACGGGTATGACAGTCTACGGATATGCGGTGTGTGTGCTGTATTCACGCTGTATTGCAGTGATTCTTAACTATATTCCGTAAGGGTACCTACATTTTCTGGAAACAACAGATTTTACGACCCGTGAGTCACCCTGCGTCACGTCAACTGCGCCTCAACGTTCGCCCGGCCTAACAATAAAATAAATTAGAAAGGTGACGTGGTTAATAACTTTTAAGTAAGTACCT
The DNA here is from genome assembly GCA_025584915.1 of Monochamus saltuarius. Classification (NCBI taxonomy): domain Eukaryota; kingdom Metazoa; phylum Arthropoda; class Insecta; order Coleoptera; family Cerambycidae; genus Monochamus; species Monochamus saltuarius. The sequence goes on from CM046725.1 coordinate 3,027,710, forward strand.
ACTTACAATGTAATATTATGATAAAATAGCAGAACATAAAGCTTTTTAATGAAATAAAATTGGCATTACAAAAGTAATTAAAAATTAAGCTGTGTCAAGAGGTGTTTTTTGATAAATTAAGCCATCTCATGCTTTTTCTCCAAACCTCATGCTTCTTTGAAATTATTCTCATGCACTGAATTTTTCCCACCTGGCAACACTGCCTAATGCGAAAACGCTGTGGTGGAACTATGCGTGTAGCATGACACAAATACACGTAAGCGGCAAAACACAATTCACCATCAAGATCCTCAATTTCCAAATCTGTATACACTACCTTTAGCGACGCATTTTTAATAGAATGGCGAAGGCGCCAGTGTCCCAATATTGTACAACATGTCACGTAATTTTTTCCTTTTTCGTTTATATACACTCACAAATAGGTATCAAGCAAACACTAGGTAGAAAATCGAAACGTACTAACCATAAATACTACTACTAATAATTTGAGATTACCAGCATTCGTTCCAGTGTTGTCGTACGTTACATACAAGAATAAATTGCAAACAAATTGCGTTAAAGGAGCTTTTGCTTAACCTTAGTTTATAATTTCGTAAGACATTTTGCATTTTGTTGCACTTGTATTATTAATTTTGAAATGTATTTGTAGAAAAACTATTTGTTTTAGACATTCATTCCATAACAATTTATTTGGTGCACGTGGTCAGATATACAAGCCCTTTAGTATCGACACTTATTTCCAAACATCCTGTATACCTACATGTTGTATCAAATAATATACCTTCATGATTTTGTTGATATGAACTGTAGTAAAAATGATTTGAATTATAGGTTAATATATTTCGAATAAACTCAAACATTATGCAAAAACTAATAATAATAGGTATGTATGACATTTTATTTTGTGGGAACAAATGAAATCCCTTTTAGCACATATTTCATAGGTACACTACTTTTTTCTACAAACATCATTAAAAAGACAAATCGCATTTTGTTATTAAATTTATAAAATATATATCCTTGAAGTTTATTGTTGTTAAAGTAATCAAGATTCGAAGGTTTGTTGAAACGTAATTTAAATAGAGTGACATGACAGGTGATAAAAAAATGAATTCCTCACGATAAAAGCCAATTTCGTTATTACTGCTACATTATATTTGAACTATTATAAAAAGTACATAGCCCTTCGTCCAGCGTACACTAATCATTCAAGATTTTTTATAAAATATATTAAAAATAAATGTACCACAATTCCAGTTGGAATCAACAGATTTGGTAAGATGCCTGCCAATATTACTGAATTATAAATATGCCTGATTCTCATCTTTATACTGAACATAGCGTTCCACGATCTTGTTGGTATACTCTGGTGCTAATCTTACTGTAATTAAAAGACAGTGGATGAAAATCCAGTACACTAGAGAAGGGTTACATAGAAGATCCGTTACAAAACAAGAAGAGCATCGTAGGTCAAATTTTGTCCAAAACTTCGGTGGATAATCTTGCTCACTACCCATGTTCAAGTTTCACAGAAATAATTAACACCATTGCTAAAAGTATATTACTTTTAACACCAGTAAATTAAAATGACACTTTAGACACTGACACACTTTAAAAATTATACTTTAACCGACATTTCTAAAAAAAATAGTATTTTGTTGTATTAAAAGTGCCACAATAGCGAGACAAAAAGGTCACTTTTGATCCGAATAAAACATGCTATTTTTTCCAACAAAAATTTCTCATTTAATTATTCATTTGTGCTTTGAAATTATTCAAACCAAATTTGAATAATGAAGCATAGTAGCTAAGTAGGATATATCGATAACATTAGTCGCCGTACTACAAATTGAGTTCATCTGCGATTGTTTGTGGTTCAATTCGCTGAAAAGTCTGTAAAAATGGAATCTAATGAAGATTTAGGTGTACCTGACGAGATACTGAAGTGTGCGATAGAGGTTTCTTTTAATTTCCAAAGAAATTTTAGGGATGTGTGTCTGCCAACGTTTTATGGATTGGTGCACAGAAAAAAGCATTGAGGTATTTTCAGAAGATGTACTGATATTTCTCAAAAGTTGTCATGTTTTGGTTTAACTTCAAATTTTTTAGCTCTCTTTGAGTCATATGTAGCAAATAGAGTCCTAAATGTTAATTACTTTGGTTACGAATCCACAGATATATACGATACATCTGGTGTCCCACATGGATCAGTTTTGGGACCCTTGTTATTTGTTATGTTTATAAATGATGTATGTACATCTCTTCATGTGAATGTTCTGTTGTATGCTGACGATTTAAAGATATTTGCACAGATTAACTCACTTGATGATTGTTATCTTTTACAAGAAGATCTCACAAAGGTTGATTTATGGTGCCAAGAGAACAAATTGCCGCTGAATATTGCAAAATGTAGCGTAATGACATTCACAAAGAAAATAAATTCAATAGATTTTGCCTATACCATTAATAATAATGCATTAAACAGGTGTGGTGAATTTAAGGACCTTGGAGTTATCTTCGATTCTAAATTGAATTTTGTTGCACATATAAATCATATATTGTCGAATGCCTACAAAAATTTGGGATTTATATTTAGAAATGCTAAATTTTTTAAGAATACATCTACGTTGACCACCCTGTTTAGTGCATTTGTCAGACCAAAACTAGAGTATGCTACAGTTATTTGGAGTCCTCATGCTGATATCCACGTTAATAATTTGGAGCGAGTACAAAAAAAAATTCGTTAAATATCCACAGTTGGACTTATTGAACAAATTCCATTTGAATGATCTAGCCTCGCGTCGTACTTACTTTTCTCTATTGTTTTTACACTATTGATAAATAAAATTGATTGTCCGAGTAGTCTTATTTATTTTAATTTTAAAGTCCCGTCAGTTCATACTCGTTCATCTTCTTTGTTTAGGTTTGCTACTCCTAGAACAAATGTATTGAAGTATTCTCCTATTTATACTATATGTACCAGCTGTATGTGCTATGATTTGAATCTAGATGTATTTTCTGGTTCTGTTAACAACATACGACGTTGTGTTTTAAATTCGTTTGCAGTCTAATTAATCTGTTGTGATTTGGATTGCAATATTTGGATTTGTTAACTATATGCTGGCTTGTATTTGTTTTGTTATGACATAATGTATTACTTGTTGTGTTTACTTGTTGCTTTTTTGTTTAGTTGTTTAAGTATACATTATTGTATTTCCCCCCTGCCCTACAATATTGGATTTAGTCTGTCTGGGCAGTGTATCCTTAAAGAAAACAGCAAATAAATTGAAAGCCGTCAACGCTTTGATCACAATATTCAATGTTGCGGTCAACGTTGGATATAAAGAAGGGGATTGATATAAGCACATATTCGGTTACGTGCTTTTCTCAAGAGACAAAATGAGAAACACGTACCGAAAAAATCGAATTTACAAATTTGATTGCTTTTTGAATAGTACACCTGATAATTTATATTTGATGATGAAGGTAAACGCTTTAAAAATAAAAGAACAAAATTTTTTAAAATCTTTATAGATCATCCTAATATTGGGGGCTGCAGGCGCATGCAATTCTGATGAATTAGTCAATTTAACAATTGATAATGTTGAAGATGTGAAATCTGGATTAATTATAAAAATTCCCAATACCAAAACTAATAGATCACGTTCCTTTACTGTGCTGGGAGACAATTATTTAAGTGTTTATCGAAAATATGTTGCTCTGAGTCTGCCAGGATTGGTAGAGCGTCGATTATTTCTCAGATATGTCGTCGAATGGTGGTCGGTATTCCTAAAATCAGTGTCGTCTCGCAAGAAGGGGCAAAACTTTTGAAACTGGACAAATGGAAAAGTGCAGTGGACACGCATTACGATGAACGTCTGTTGCCTTTTTAGCTGACGGCGGTGGTGACCTCACTTGTCTTAAAAGGCACGGAGGACGGATATCGAGAGCCGTAACGGAAGGCTATATTGAAGACTTACTTTTGAATAAAGAAATATTGCGAACATAATACTGAAAGCTGATAGTGGTAATGACAAACTAAGCGCCGTTTGTTGCTAAGATATCATTTTTTTTTCTCATGAAGAAAAATGTTAACCTTAGAACCCCTGACAGTCAAAGTATGTCATAGTTTTGTGACGGTTAGAGGGAAAAAAATAGTTTGCGGAACAGATATGTTTTCTTTATAATAAAAAATTGGTTATTTGTAGGCACATGATGACTCGATAACGTTAAGTGGGTTACATTGAAAATAGAAGATAGAATATAAATAAAAAATAATTGTTTAGTATTAGAAATTACTGTTTTTAAAAAGATTCGTATAAATTCATATTTCGATTTATCCAACTATTCTTCACTCACGGCTAAGGTTGAATTCACCACTGTCAGAAAGGTTATCGATAAATAATTTTAATTCATTATTTGTGTACTCGCTCAGAAAAGTACTTATCAAAGATCTCACAACAAAGCATTGCAATTTGCAGAATATTATGATATTTCGTCTTCGATTCGGTTCAATTGGTTTCAAAGTAAAAGTCGCCGTTTTGATATTGGCCCTTAGCAGAACTCGCACACCTAATGAATTATTTATTTGCTTTAAATCATTCCTGCTATGCCATAAAAGTAAATCGGGGCCTATTAGATAATTTATTACGGAAAACTACCGAGAACATTTGTTCCTGCGTATTATTTTTGTTCAGCAGTACACATGCACAAATTTCTCAATTTATATTTATTTATTTGCAATGTAAATTCGCTCGTTTCTTTTTCTTTTATCTCATTTTTTCCAAATCACCTTAAACAGAAAATGTATTTCTGATGCTAGCTAGTCCTTGTACGCAATATTTACCATCCTGACTACAACTCTATTTAAATATGAATCGAAAAATTGGTCATTTGCAAAATGAAAATATGGATTTAATTAAGTATGTAACGTTTTATCATTGTCTTATATTGCAGCCCAAATATTTAGACATGCACTGATAAAAATTGTAATTGTGTTTGTAATTTCACACATCTTTATAAGTCATGTAAAATTACAAAATTATGTAAATTATACTGCAGGAAACAACTACTTCGCGGACTAATGCCCCGACCGGCATTGAATTACTCCTGCAGTATCTGTGTGAACAGCCAAGAACCCTTGTCGGAGACACCACCAGACATAGGTCGATTTCGGGCTTGTTAGCCCTTATCAGTACGCCTTAGATGAAATGACCGACAATTTAACTGGCTGTTCCTTCATACAGTATGCGCCAAAAGTATGGAATAAATTCAATACAAACGAAACAATTATTTTTTGGGAAAAATCCTCGAACAGGTCGATTTTTAATTTAAAAAATACATATTTTAGCGTAAAATGCCATTTTCAAATGTTATTTGTTTTCGAGTAATGACGTCATCGATTTTTTTTTAAATGGCAACACCATATTTTTTTCCTTGATTCTGAAAGATCGTTTAATTCTCTATCAGACAGTACTAAAATGTTGCCTCTTACATAGGAAAGTTTTCGAGTAAATGTCGATTGAATGTTAGAAAACGTAAATTTTATTCATAAAAGTAACAATTCTGAGGTATGTAAAATAAAATACAATTGATTAAATTTTATACTTAAATTAAATGTTCCAATTGCCATCCACCAACTTCTAGACAATGCGCAAGTCTGTGAAGAAATTCTTCTTGCACATTATGAATAATTTCTGGGGTAACTCTGCGTATTTCGTCCGAATGCGATTTTGAAGTTCTTCTAAATTACGTGGTTTATTAATGTACACTTTTGACTTCAAGTATCCCCATAAAAAATAGTCAAGAGGTGTAAGATCTGCCGATCTTGCAGGCCATTCTGCGTTTTTGCTTTATTTTAATTGATTTACGTTTTCTAACATTCAATCGTCATTTACTCGAAAACTTTCCTATGTTAAGAGGGCAAAATTTTAGTACTGTCTGATAGAGAACTAAACGATCTTTCAGAATCAAGGAAAAAAATATGGTGTTGCCATTTAAAAAAAAATCGATGACGTCATTACTCGAAAACAAATGACATTTGAAAATCGCATTTTACGCTAAAATATGTATTTTTTAAATTAAAAATCGACCTGTTCGAGGATTTTTCCCAAAAAATAATTGTTTCGTTTTTATTGAATTTATTCCATACTTTTGGCGCATACTGTATGTATGTTCACATATAAACTGAGTGCATAAGTGTATAAGTGTACTTAAATCTTAAGTTAAGTAAAGGCACGAAAACGATACCACAAATAATTTCGGACAATACAGAAATGTATAGAGAGTATTCTACAGTACAAATGCATACATCTTCAAATATCCTTCTTTAAATAGAACTTAGGGGATCTTCTGCATGAAGTAAACAACTGTAAAAAGAACACATTGTCCAATTATCTACCACACAAAAGAATACTTTCGGGGTAAGTATGCGTAGTAAAATGCACACTGAGAGTTCTTACATGAGATGTGCACTTCTGAGGAATTTCCTGGACCTATTAAACTTTCAGCAGAACTTCAAACCCCTTATTTCCTACTTCAATGCTGAATTCAATTATATTCTCTGTGCATGCACTTAAACAATTCGGCATTGCAGTTCCTAGGTATATGATTAACCAAAACTACACACACACACACACACATCCATGCTTAAAATATACCTAATTATTATTTATTAGGTATTAATTTACACATTACAAAAATTGCATAAGACCGCAATGTTTCAGTGTTCAAAGTCTACATTGATTATTTTAGTTTCATTATTTTCAAAGTAGACCTAGGACATTAAAATTGCAAAAGGTGTTTAAAAGAGACATGACACTTTATTAGATCTGACAAGAACATTGAAAAATAATTAGTCCATTAATTTTTGAGAAACGGGGCGAGAAAGATAATTTTAGTCAATCAAATTTTGGATGTATTTTTTTAAACCATCACATAATCTATTAAAATTTGACATATTGGTGATGGTCAAGAACTTTAAGAAGTTAAGAAAAATAAACCTAGAAAATTTTTTGTTTAATTTTCTGAAATATTGCCATAGTAGGTATGTATGTCTTTTGTAAAATATGGTCGATGGACAAGTAGACGTACTTGGCAATAAATCACCAGTAATCTAAGCATTATGGCATTAATATCAATTCATTAGATGCCTATTCGAATTAGCATGCAATATACATGTGAGAAAGTTAGTGAAAGACAAAATTGAATAAGTAATAAACAATATTTTCAAGTATGTAGTAATATTTATTGAATATAACAAATATATGTAGAAAGTTGCATAAAGCATGAAACATATTTTTTTAGAATTTCTATGATAATATTGATACATGTCCGTAGTATTTTTGAGCAGCTAGAAATGTAACATCACACAATGTGCATTTAAATATGATTTATTTTTAAAACCACTATCAGGCACTCCGACACTTTTTTACAGCACAGCACAATTATACACACACTTGAAATATCTTGTACCACTTTAATTTCAACTGTACTGTATCTATGACGTACATGATTGTATAGACAAGCTGACCATTACTGGATCGAGACGCCAAAGGCGCATGTGTTGAAATCTGTTTACCATAAGTATCTCTGTAAAAATACATAATACAATTTATAGAAGGTTACAAGATTTGCTGCTAAAATTAAAGTGAAATAGAACTATTACAATATATTAAGCTTCCTTAATATTTTTAAAATTACATGAGATAATTATAAAATTACCATAAATAATTTGGTAAATATTATCTAAACATAAATAATTTTTTAATTTTATATTTTTAGAGTGTGTGTGTGTGTGTCAAACCTCAAATTTTTCCATTAACATTGTCATATTTTGTATAACAGAAATTGATATACATATTATTTATATTCTGGTTTGAATAGTAATTTCTTCTTTCAGTGAATATTTTAATCTTGTTCAAATTTTGTTCTGCTCTGTTTGTTACGTGTACTACATGGCATCTTATAGGTACCAACAGTGAATACACAGATATGCTGTTAATTTTAGAGGAAAGTATTGGGAGTGCCGCTGCAGTTAAATGTTCCGTAAAATTCCTTGTACTTTTCTGTAATGGTAAGGATACAGTTGTTGTCTTGTTGGTATTCTTCACACGCTGCATGTCGCATTAATCTGTAAATAAACAAATTTTTATAAAATATGTTGCGCTTTAAGAAAATCCAAAATCAGATTTTCTAAACTTATCTTTCACGGCTCTGCATTTGAGCAGCTTTAGAACATATTATTAAGCAAAACTCACTTATTTTTCAATGTTTTATCAGTTCCAGCAATATTGCTACTGCCTTAATAACATTTCTAAGTATCTTATAAGCCTAGACAATTGAAATGTAGCAAATATTCACTTTTTTATTATAGAAAAATTTCCAAAATAACATTTTGTCATGTCTCATAAGGAAAAAGCACTTTACCACTGAAAAAAATAAATGTCCATGGTTTACTTGATTTTGCAGATTTCAAATCCATGCAAATTATTCACACTCAATCCAAATACATCTTCACTTATCCATGTACACCCTGTATACAGAAGTGGAAATCATATTTCGTTAATGTATTTCCGATAACTTGGCTGAAGTTTTGGTACCCGATTTATCAAAGTTTACGCACAAGTTCGTAGAGGTAAAAAGTCACTGATGCGGATTAATTTGATAAAATACGTTAAATCTGCAGGAAGTTAATTAAGTAGCTTCATATTTTAGAAACCCAGAGTGAGTTGTATATGTTCCATATAAAATAAAAATAAGCACATATTCAATCCCTGTTTTAATAAGATGACAAAAATATTTATACAGAGTGTTCTAAAAGTCCATCAGGAAACTCCGGGAAGTGATTCTACGAATAACAGTATGTAACACATTTTTTTTTCGATTTGTCAATTGCAAGTTACAGCTTGTCAAAGTTAATTTTTTTATTTTTCTTCTTCAATAAGTTATTTCATTCAAGTTCGATTGTTCTCTCATTTGGCACACCCACTAAGTAGATCAAATTCTATTGGCTTAGTTAAAAGTTTTATTATGCGCCGCTAGAGGGCAGTATATATAAAACTCAGAATTAGTTTTATTCATAACTTTTTTTCTTGCTAGACATCACAGAAATTTCAACATTATTAAAAAGAGAAGCAAAATTAGAATAAATTATGTACTCTATATTCAAACCGATAAATGTAACCGTTTAGCACAAAATCGCTATTAAAGTTTTGTTAAACAGCAAATTTTTAATAATTCTCTCTGTAATTAATCAAGTTGCCATGCTTCAAATAAATGTCATTAGTAATTTTGGTGTGACAAATTGTAAAAAAATTGTTCACAACGGCTTTGCAAAGTATAACAAATTAAATATTTCACGAGGGATTCTCCAAGGGTTCTACTCTGGGTTCACTACTCTTTTTACTTTTTATTAACGACTTACCACACATAGCATGAGGCCTAGAGATGTTTGCTGACGATACTTCCTTCTTGTACACGAATCAACGCTTACCACATTTGATGTCAGATGCTCAAAGTAAAAATTGAATGTCTTGTTTCTTGGTTGAAAATGCAAAATTGATAAATAGTGAAAAGTATGTATTTACACTAATGTTAAAAATTACAGTGAATGTTATCTACTTAAAGTTTATGAAAGATTTCTAAAACCAGTACAGACTACTAAATTTTTGAGTTTATATCTAGATAATGCTCTTAACTGGGAAAATCATTTTTTATATATTTTTAGGTATTAATAATATTGTGTGAAACTAACTACCCTATTACAAAAGATAATAATAAAGAATATATGGGTAGATATTGTGGGTGTAATTCAACGCTGGTTGGGGCTTTAGTCCACAGAGTAGTTAGTTTCACACAATATTATTAATACCTAAAAATGTATCGATTACATAAAGGGTAAACATTATTTAAGTAGGTATTTGTCATATTTAATTTAAAATTCATAGACAGGCTTCACTTTTGACATTGTCGATATTTAATTTCAAATAATTTTAATTTATATAATAATTTTTATAGTTAGATATTTGACTCAACTTAAAGGAGGCCACCTGAAGAAGCAATCCTAAAAATGCAGAAATAGGTCAGATCTCATCTATTGTGGTTGAATTTTCGAGTCCCCACATTTTCAAGAGTGAATTTAGATATTTATACAGTGTTTTCATTAAACTAGGTTAGTAAATTTAGCTAGATTAATTTCTTTAGAATAGAGCTTTGTCTGTGGAATTGTTCATTAGCATACCTAGATGTTTGGTATCAGAGAGCATACATATGACTTCATTAATAGGAATTGTAGGAGATTTGATTTATATTAGCTTAAAATACCTTTCTAATACAGTGAAAAATGGGACGTTCAATTATTCTATTACTATGGTCAATTTTACTTAGTAATTTCTTATGGTATCATCTTCAGATTCATCTCATTTTTCAGATAGAGTATTTACGTTGCAAAAGAAAGCAGTCAGGAATATCATGAGAATTAACAGTCGATTATCTTGCAAACCTTTTTAAAATAATTATAAATTTTGCCTCTATCCTGTGATTACATTATGAGAGTACTAATAATTGTATATTAGTATTATATATTTCTCTTTATGAGAAAAATCATAGCTAGAGGAGACCAGGGACGAAAGTAACATTTTTTTGTAAAGCTGGATATAAAAAAATAACAAAGTTATATAAATTTACTTACTATAAGTCGTTTCTTTGGGATTTTATATATAGAAGAAAAATAATATTGAAGTAATTGAAGTTCATATTGATGTACAATTAACACAAGTAGAGAGTGTACGTCGTTACAACCTACCCAATGTCAAAATAACAGAACATGGGGACGTTTGTAACTTATGAATAATAGGTAACTAGGTATAGAAAGTTAGTATTTACAAGGTATTTGTTTATTGATTATACCTGTATAAAAGTAAGTTGTAGTGCAGGTACATAATATATTTTTTTAATTGAAAAAAATAAATAAATAAAAAATAGAATAATGAAACAAAAATATAAAATAATATTTTTTTTGTAATAACAAAGAATCCTATCCCAATTTGGCTTTTGCACGGTTGTCTGTCGCTAGACTCGTCCATATTCCATATTTGGGATGGACCAAGTTTTTCCCAATCCATAACAATCTCCCACGATATGTTGTTCGTTGTCTTTTGTTAGACATCCTAAATAAAGATAATGAATTTGTATATTCCCACACAGTATAACAAATACTGTAATAATTATATGGATGTCTACAGAATTATCATTTTAAATATGACAAATACGATCATAGGTATTAAATATACGGTACGGTTGTAACATGTTACAATCGTCCCCTATGGCATTGTTACAATCGTATTTTTCACGCGATTGACAGGATACTTGCTTAAAACTTTGTTTAACGATTATTTTTAATTAAAATACCATGTTTAGGTTATAGCCAATATTGGTATTAACTGAACAAGCCAATAAAATAATTCAAAATAACATTCAGTTCTAGGATTATGATAGATTAAGATAAGATACAGAATGAAAACTTACTTTGCATATCATTTTGCACCGTGCAGGTCTTAACTCGAACTAAAACACACTACGGATATTGTTGTTCAAATAAGTTAATGTATATTTCACTGCCGACTCTATGATGATATAATATCATAGACAAATCTCTTTAGAAAGACAATAGGCTTACTGTTACAACCAACCCGTGTTACTTTCGTACCCGGTCTCCCCTACATGGGAAAAAATTGTAACAAATTACCTGATACGTATAACAGAGCCGAAAGTATACAAGTGTTTTAATTCTACATTAAATTGTTATTGGATCATTGATTCTACACAGTTGATGAATTTTTGCATTATTCCTTTTAAATTGTAGAAGTACGTGTGACCTTATTTTATTTGGTATTAATCGGTAAAATGTTATTAAATTGTAATTTTATATGTGTTAATGTATTTGCCTATTTGTTTTTATATTCTCTAATTTTATATATATTTATTTATTTGTATTTTTTACATGTAGATGTTTGTATATCCTGTGTCGACCATCTTATTGTCACGTGTTCTATATATCAGTACAAAATTTTGCACCGCCCTGTAAATATATAATTCGATTTGTAATAAAATTTGAGTAATTTCTGCTTCAGTAGTCAATTTATATTACAAAGAAATAGAAGTATCTTGCTTAAAATAGAAATAAAAATTGAACCCCCTTCTCCTTAGTACTAGCTTGAAATTTATTTCTATGGATACTCCGTTCAGCGAAATAAAAGTGCGAATTGAATTAGGTGAATAAAAACTTCACGTAATATGGATCCATCCACAAAGAGAAGGACTTGAAGCCAAACTTTTCTAATCTCGTTTGAACCCCATTTTAAAGGAAGCATGTGGTCACAGTTCTCATTTGATAGACTTTTATGTTACCACCCAGGTCATATCTATTGACTGCTAAAATATTTATATATTCTTTTGTAATTTACGTACCGCACGATTTTGCACACGTTTCAAAAATGACGACTATTTTAGTTCCATCAAATAAAGAAGCCGTAGCACACAGTAAGACTACCTAAAATGTTTCAAAGAATACAGTAACCTTATTCTTTAAGAATTATTCGTTCCGTAATAATTTTCATATATTGTGTAGAATTTGTTCGCTAAAGAATGGGCTATACTTTAAAGCTTCCTTGGACGAAATTAATGTAATTTTAATCAACTTACGTAGTACATTTTTGCTTCCTTAATAAGTTAGAAGTATGAGAAAGTACTTTTTTATTTGATTATGACGGTGTTTTCGACTTTTATTAAACCATCTCTTAAAACTTCTTTAAAAATTCAGTACTGGTCTTAAATACGTTCGTTCCATTTACGGTACGGACCAATTTTATGTTAAAATTTCGAAATATAAAAGACATTATTACCAAAATATACCCTAATTATGCCGTTTATATGACATACTTTTGCCAGAGAGAGACAACATTATATGTTTGATTTTATATATTCTAATAGCGAACAAGGATAGGAAGAAAAAGATCAGGCTACTAAGCTACAAGTAGAGTAGGAGTTAGCATATTTATAGATATTTAGATTTTAATATAATAAAGTCTGTATTTTTGGTTTCCATTCATCAAATTGTACAACCCAGGAAATTTTTTCGTATAATGTCATGACCAAACTTTCATAAAAATAACGCGCCTTATAAATATACATTTTTACTATTGCTTTTAATAATATTACTATACTGAAAAATAACCTAAAATAAAAACTGAATGTACTTCGTGATAAAATGTGTTTAATAATCTTTCGTCATAAATGTATTAACTAATATTATCTGTATTAACATAATTTTAATGAGTAATCAATTAGAAATAATGAATAAAACATTTAGTGTTTATTACAACATGGCCGCTCAAACAAAATCAACTTTGAAGTCAATTTGTCTGTAAGTTTTAACCTATAGGGCAGATTGCCTATGCCAATGTTGACGTCACAGGAAAATATTAACTTTGTGGTTGAAATTTACTCCAAATGAAGATATTTTATGGTAATTTATTACCAATTAAATTATTACTAGGTACCTACATATAAAATTCTACTCATGGATTTATTTGTGATTGAAAATTCAAATTAAAGCCAATAATATTATGTATGCGTAATAACAAAAACAAAATAAATATTTTCTAACGGAATTCAATTCGAATTTCAATTCACATGCACTACTGAATTCATCTGACATGATAACAGTCATAAGAATACTTATAATATGAAGTGTTTATCGATATATTATCATTAGATTGATTTAATATGCAGTGTTGGCTTAAATTCGTTTTTTACAACTCTCTAATATTGTGTAGGGCTTAGTTTTCACTGCAGATTGCCAAAACACAAAACAATTTCTACGCGCTATTACATGAAGATATGTCGGAATACATATAACAAGAAGCTTGTTCCCTAATAGACATTTATAAGACACACTTACGTCGAAGTATTATTAACAAGTAAATTTGTACCATAATATAGAACAATATTTCTATTAGGTTAATTGAAATAGCCAAATATTCTTTAGAAGTTATCAACAAAGTTGAAAATAGGATTATATTGTAATAAAAATAGAACTTAACCAATTCAAGGATTTAATAGGGCAAAATAACTAGTTATTATCTTATTTTTAACTACTAGTTGAAGACAAAATAAGTTTTACAATTTCGTAATAAATATGTAAATATTTACCTATTGTAATAATTTAAAAAATCCTTGGATATTGAAGACAGATTTCTAGGCGAAATTAAGTAAATTATAACTTCGTCTTACACGTTATTGGAATGTTAGCATTTGAAAACATAGAATAGGTAAACAATATGTAATTTCGAACTGTATAAATTGACATATATTTCATTTTACTTGGAAGGCATTATATTACAAATTTGTGAATTACATTATCTAATTATAATGTAGTTTTTTCTCTCTTTTATACTTGATAAGTGTATTTATGTTACTTTTTTGTAGTCCAATTTCTTTAATTTTTTTGTTACCTACTTTGTGGAACACTTTTTTAGGCTACTTTGCCTGTTGTGTTTTTCCTTATTGATAAATAAATAAATAAATAAAATAAATGGGACACTGAAGAAATATACACAAACATTTTCTAATCGTCCAAAATTCACTTTTTCCATTTAAAATGAAGCAAGAGATAATATCAAGAATTTTCTATGAAACTCGCATATCTTTGATGAAGTCATTGCAGTCTGTAAAATTAACATAACGTAGTAAAAGCTTTGCGACTAGAGGAAAAGCTCGTATGAAGCTTCCAGAAATTAACTTCTGTAGAATGTGAACGTAAACATGAATATGCGATGATATAAAGCAACCTCATAAATTTTATTTAATCAAAATTGTTTGGAGCTAGAGTGAGTTGCATATTTAATATATTTAGACACAACACTTTTTAGTAAAAGCCGCTTTCTTAATAAAAAATACAGTTTATATACTTTCGCAAAGGTGCATCCACTCAAAAAATAATAAGAACTGATTAGAAATCCTTGTAGTTAATATCTGATAGTGCTATTTTGTCATCAGTGTTTCTGTAAATAATATTTAAACAGTTTCAGACACAACATGTGTTTAAACAAATATATTTATTATTATAATCAAATGATATAAATTTGTTAGTACACAGAGAAAATAACTATTAAATTTACTCAAAAATAGTTTTTCGCGGTTATATATTGTGAACTGAAAAACTACTTCATTTATCCTTTTAAAAATGTCAATATTCCATTATTATTTTAATTTGACGTAAAAGTATTGGTTAGAGAAACCTAAAATGTATTTATTCGATCCACGATGTTGATTCTATTAATTGAAATACAGATTTCAAACAACAATTACGAAACTATTCTATATAAACAACATATTGTTAATCTAGCGTTCGAAATGGTTAAATTTTGTTTTTGGGTTAACAGGTTTTAAATGTTATAGAGAGAGGGATTATCTCTGTTCACTCTCCACATTATTGCGCTGTAGGACCGAACGCCTTGTAGAGGTGGGCCCCCGGACCTTTTCCCCGCTCAGCCTTGACTGCGTTTCGGCCGATACCGGCGGCTCTACTAGGGTCTTCACCTATCTCTTGGCCTGGAAAACTCCGTCAAACCCTACTCTACAGGGTAAGCGAAATGTAACAAACTACATTTAGCGGTCATTAATTAGCAAGTAAAAGGCTACATATTTTAATCGACATTTTATAGTGTTAGAAAGGTATTTTAAGCTAATATAAATCTAATCGGCTTTAGCCCACAGAGTAGTTAGTTTCACACAATATTATTAATACCTAAAGTATATATATAAAAAAACTCATTTCATTACTTAATATAATAACAATATAATTAATTAACAAGGAAATTACTTTACTTTACCTATTTTATTTGTAATATTATGCAGGGTGATATATTTCTTTTTGCAAATAATGACCGATGATATCCACACCACCGCCACTGGTAGGTTTCTAAAGCTGGTAATTTTTTGTTTCATACCTACTCTCATACTAAACATGCATGCACAACGAATTTGGTTAAGTTATCTCAAGCGGTTTAGAAATTAAAAACTGAATACTTTCCAATTTCCAATTTTTGGCACGCTGTAGCTGGACTATGGCTGTCCTAAGACTCCACATTTATATAACAAAAAACCCTTATTTTTGGTCACAGAATACGCACTTGAATTTTTGACTTCTTATAAAACCCTAGTGTCTGATACACTAACAAAGTATTGTTGTTATCACAGAAATAACACATTTTTGTTTTATAATCTGAAGCCCTTTTACACTTATAGAACTCTTGTTACGGTTGTAAGAGTATTTTGGGAAAAAATATAAATTTTAATTTCTTATAGTTTGTTTTATTGTTCTTACAGCTTGTATAAAACATTTTGTGCTGGTTCTGGATGTATGCCACAAAAGAAAATTATATTTAAATAATAATGTATAGTCTCAAAATCTCTTGCGTGAATTAGTTCGTTAATTTAATTAGTAAAAATTAAAAGAAGGATTATATGAACGTAGCAAATTAGATCGTATTGTTCATAAAGCGTGTTTATGGAAAGTTTCCAGATTTTCCTAAAGCTGTATGTTTCCGAACATAACTGAAAATAGAGAAACTCTGATTGATGAAAAGCACTAGACATTACTATATTTTTGTTGTTTTCAATAATAATGCAATAATTATAAAACATATTTATTGAAATGCTTTGTAATAGTGTTATGAGCGTTTATACAATAAATTTATTATGGTGCCTGTTACACTAATATAAGCGTTGTTATATGGCAGCAACACATTTTTGTTTATAATCTGGTGCTCTTTTACACTTACCTATTATAGAACTCTTGTCATGGTTGTAAGAGAATTGTGGAGAAAAATATGAACGTTAATTTCTCTAAAGATTGTTTTAAAACGTTCTTACTGCTTTCATAAAACATTTTGCGCTAGTTCTATATATACTACAAACAAATTATATTTAAATAATAATTTATAGTTTCAACATATTTTCCGTGTAGCGTACCCTTTATTAGTAGAAATTCAAATACGGATTATATGAACGTAGCAAATTAGATCGTATTGTTCATAAAGCGTGTTTATGGAAAGTTTCCAGATTTTCCTAAAGCTGTATGTTTCCGAACAAAACTGAAAACATAGAAACTCTGATTGATGAAAAGCACTAGACACGAGTATCTTTTTCTTGTTTTCTGTGATAAATAGGCTAACAATTACAAGACATATTTATTGTAGTGCTTTTTAATACTGTTTTGAGTGCTTATAAAATAAATTTATTAACCCGGCTGATACACTAATAATGCGTTGTTAATATGGTAGCAACACATTTTTGTTTTATAATTTGGTGCCCTTTTACACTTATAGAACTCTTGTTATGGCTGTAAGAATATTGTGGAGAAAAAAATATAAAGCTTAATTTCTTATAAAGTTTGCTTTAAAAATGTTCATACAGCTTTTATAAAAAAAATTTGTGCTGGTTCTGTATATACTACAAAAAAAAATAGATTCAACTAAAAATTTATAATCTCGACATATTTTCCGTAAATTAGTAGCGAGTCTTTTATTAGTAGAAATTAAAATATGGATTATATAAGCATAGCAAACTAGATCATATTGTTCACATGGTTTTTATGGAAGGTTTTCAGATTTTCCTAAAGTTGTATGTTTCCGAAAAAAACTGAAAATAGAGAACAATTTTGATCTTAACAGATCTAATTTTACACAATTTTTATATTAATTTTGCAGTAGTATCATTTTGTTGTTTTCAGTGCTAATTAGGCTTAAATATAACAATTATAATAATAATAATAATATCTCTACCCCTCATTCTAATCACTGGGATTAGCCCAGAAGTCGGAGACTTGTGCGGGAGAGGGGGCGGCATATTATTATTAAGCAGGCGGCATTTGCGCCCAGGAACGACTTACGTTGGTAGGCCCTAACCACTATTCAGTGCAGGAATGAGGAAAACCTGGAAAACCTCATTAATTAGGGGGGTGGTCAAATATCAACCGGCATCAATCTCTCACATTGACCCAAGCTAACATTATTCCACCCTACCATACCCACAGAGAGGGTGCCAATCCTCTCCACGAATATAGCTTATATACGGTCTACCGGCAGCTGGGCTCGAACCAACTCCTAATACATATTTATTGACGTTATTTAATTGTCATAATTACTTATACGATAAATTTATTAACCTGCCTAATACGGTACTAAAGGGTTGTTATATTGCAGCAACACATTTTTGTTTTATAGTCTGGTGCCCTTTTACACTTATAAAGTGTCCTATTAAAACTTTCTTACAGCTTTTATTAAACATTTTGTGCTGGTTCTGTATACACCACAAGATATATTTAAATAAAAATTTAGTGGTTCTGTATATACTACAAAAAAAAATAGGTTTAACTAAAAATGTATAATCTCAACACATTTTCCGTGAATTAGTAGCGTGTCCTTTATTAATAGAAATTAAAATACGGATTATATAATCATAGCAAACTAGATCGTGTTGTTCATAAAGCGTCTTTATGGAAGGTTTCCAGATTTTCCTAAAGCTGTATGTTTCCGAACAAAACTAAAAATAGAGAAACTGTGATCGATGAGAAGCACTAGGCACATCTAGCCTCCAGAACGGAGGCACCGGAATAAGCCAAAAACGGTTGAGGTTCCGCGCATAAATAAATCCAACCACTTATTTACGGCCATTCCGGCCGCCTTGAATGCCTATCAAGGAGGTATCTAACCGCAGTGAGGAATCATTCGAGCGAATGGATCGGATGAAAGGATATCTTTCACTATTCCACTATTATTTATGATCGAGATAGGGCAGCTGTTGGCAGAAAAATGTACGCGTGACTGTGAACGAACGGACCAGGAGATCGCGTGGCCTGTGCCTGAGACGGTTTGATCCTTTGTTTTGCTTTTGTTCGTCTGGTCTCCGGTTTCCATCGATTCGAAAAGCGGCATCAAAGGCTTGCGTAAGGATGTTAGAGCGGATCGCGAAGTGTATCAGGCTATACATCATGATTTATGCTTGACTACACAATTTGACTTATATTTACAGTTTAAAGCCCACAAATACCTAGGTACAATGATTTCCTTCACATACAGTGTGTTTATTTTATTGTCTGGACTGAGATTCTGAAATTATTTCGGTTAGTATTTTTTTATTACATTGTTTAAATGATTTTATAATTTTAATGCAACTTATATAATTTTCTGGCGCCTCTAAAGCTTTTAAAATAATTTGAGAACATGGGCACGCATAAACCGCTATGTGACGTTAGTGCCTCCTATACAACATGTCGAGTTGCACTCGATACCATTATAGGATTGCGGTTTTTATTTCAACCATGGAAAGCCCAAATATATGTTATTTTAGAATTTACCGTTGCATATTTTACACGTCTCATTTCAGCACTAACAAATTGTTGATTTATTTACATTAAAACAGTCTACCATCATAATATAATTAAATCTACCATCAGTAACTTAGACGAATATGTTTTTAAATAGCATATTTGTAAATTTTAGAGGTAGTTAACTTTTGCTAATACGTTAAAATTTAACACAGCAAGAGCCTTGCCTCACATTGTACTAAGTTGTCGAGCATAATATTTTTAATTAGACGGTTGCGTGGGTTTTGACTGATGATACATTGCGCGGTGTATATTTTAGTTTATTTCATTCCCGCATTTCATATGCTGTGACTTTGTGGGGAAATGCCAGTGCTGCCGTAAGAGTCTTTCGATTACAAAAAAAAGTGGTGCGTATCTTATCTAATGCCGATTTCCGTGACCATTGTCGCCCATTCTTTATGAGCCTTGGAATAATGCCCTTACCCTCGCTATTTATGTATCATACATTGTTAGCCATACATAAGAATAAGAAAGATTTTAATACGCAAATGGACTTACATAACTACAACACAAGAGTTGCAAGCTATTTGAGACCTCCTAAACTTAGATTAACGAAGTCCAAGAAAAATTCCTTGGATTTGAATCTTTATAATAAGTTGAGCATAAAAACTCGTGGCTTTCATTTTATTAAATTTAAAAAAAAAATAAAAAAATTCATAGTAAACAAATCTTATTACTCCATAAAGGAGTATCTAGATGATGCTAATGTTCTTTAATTGCCTGTAGTTGTTATAAACTATGTCTTTGTGTAGTAACAACATATGCTGCATGTATGTATCACCGGCTTTTAATTGCTAGTTTTGGTGTTGTTTTTAAGTTTTGTACTTTATACTTTAGTAATGTGTATATTGTTTTATATATTTACTTTTTTTATTTGTAGTCTTCCTTTGTTAGATTTCTAGAAAATGACTTACCACATTATGCAAAAAGTGTATTTATATAGTGGTCAATAAAATCTATCTATCTATCTATCTATCATTCCGGGGCGAGCCAATTTTACCTCGTATATTTCGAAAATTACTCAGATCGACCTAAAATTTTTGGGTTAACTATACATCATAAATGCTTCATAAAAATTAGGCAAATAGTGAAATTTGAGGTTTGACCAATCTTTAGACCTTGCACAAATACAGGATATTTAAAAAAAGGTTACAAACTTTCGGACATGATAAAGGAGGTTACGACATGAATATATAAAATAGGATATTAATAAATTTTTTGTTCTTAATACCGGTTATGCATCCTTAATGCTCGACTACTCAAAATGACCTACTGCACTATATAGGTACAGGGTGTCCCGTAAAGAATGGATCATAGAGAAACAGTACATTGATGTCAAAATAAGATATAGTCAAACGTACCTTAGTAACATGTAACTTATTTAAAACATGTATTGAAAGTCAAAATTTATTTTTGAAAATCCGTAATAATTTGAGAATGGTTGCATTTATTAAACGGTTGAACTTATAAGAGCCAAAATTGGTACTATTATATTTTTTAGAAATTGAAATCTGAATTTTACAACTATTTTCAGAATCCTCATAAAGGGCGCTAGTTATGGACACATGGATATGTACATTTTCCTTGTAATTTTTTCATTTTTGCCAAATTATGAAAGAAGAGTCTCTTGTCTTGTCGAGAAACATCAAATTTATTAATACAACAACAAAAAACAAATTAATGACGTATTTAAGGAAGTGCTGAAAATGTTAATTAACGGAATGTGATTTCTCAAATATTTTTTCAAATGCGAACTCTGCATTTACTTTGTGTTTTGTGTTTGATAAATTTGATTTCATGAATTTACTGGTAGGTAATCTATTTAATTTTCGTTAAATACGAAATTAAAAAGTATATACCTCGAAAACGAGGTTAGACAACGAGATCAAAGACGTTTTCTACTTATAAAGAATTTTTCAAAATTTATTACCAATCAGACCCAAATATCGAAAATAAGAAACTACAGGGCGAACGTATCCATCCATGTGGAATGTGAAAATTGTTACAAACTTCAAATTGCCAATGGTACCAATTTTAGCAAGTTCAACCGTTCTCAAATAAATTAACAAATATTCACTTTCAACACCCTGTATCTCTTAAATGAGTTATATTTTATTGGCATGTTTGGCTAAATCTTATTATTTTATCGTCTACATTCTACAGTTTTACTATGAGCCAGTCATTACAAAATACCATGTAGAATGTTCCAACATCGACTAACTCTTTTTTCTCTACTTTAAAATCTTCTAGTCATGATTTTTGCTGTAAGTATCTGCAATAAACTCATTTTCAACTGGTTAATAAGCTGCATTTCCAGCAGTGCAGTGTACAATATATTGCCATAATAATAACACTTGCTTAAAAACGTTCTTGAACTACCGGAAGCTCTGACTAGAAAATTTTTTACAACAACTCTACTCTTATACCCATTTCAGGTGCAGCTGAAATAAAATATACCACAAAATAATTTTCTGAGTTCATGCTGAATTATATATTAAATGATAAATTACGTTAAAATGACCATTCTAGACATATGAAGCAGATTTAAGTAATGAAGAGTAGTTAGTATTTGTATTTCATTGAATTTGTGAAGTTTTAAAGATAACCTTGCTCCATTACCGTCGGAAAAAAACACGTCTTAAAATAAATATCTCAATTTGAAAACCACTTCATATCCTTCTTCTTTTCTTCTTTTAGTTACATCTAATTTAAATTTACATATAAAAAATGAAGTTTTAAATATGGAGGGCATTTCGGATCATCGATTGGTTACTTGCTGCTTAAATATTAATAGCCCTAGACCTTTACCGACTTATAAAACCTATCGTGATTTCTCTCATTTCTGCGGTGATGATTTTGTTCGGGATCTACATTTTATTAATTTTGATTATAATTTTGAATTACAAAGTGTTGATCAAATGGTGGACTACTTCAATGCAAAACTTCTGTCTTTGTTTGATAAGCATGCGCCATATAAAACTGCGAGAATTTCCAAAGCCCCGGCCCCTTGGTTAACTGACAACCTCAGAAGTATGATGCGCTTTAGAGACAAAGCTTACTTGAAATATAAAAGAAACAGAACTGACGCTAATTGGGATGCATATAGAGACCTCAGAAATCTTGTCAACTCCGCAATTAAGGCAGAAAAGAGAGGATACTTACACCACAAATTTTCTACTGATCCTAAAGCGTTTTGGAAGACCTTGAAATATTTAAATATTCATAACAATCATCTTATACATTGCGCCTCAACAATTGCCAATGCTCATGAATTTAATAATTTTTATCAATGCCCTCCCTAAAGTAACTGTAAATGACAAAGTTGTCGAAAATTTGTATCTAAACAAATTTCAAGTTCTCACAATTCTTTTACCTTCGTCCAGTCTCCTCTGCAAGGGTAAGCAATGCTATTAATTCGTTAAAATCTAATGCCAAAGGTGCTGATGATATTAACTTGAAAATGTTTGATTTAATTTCTGTTTACTTGATTGAACATATTACTTTTATTATTAATAAATGTATATCTTCTTCAGTGTTTCCTAAATGCTGGAAAGATGCTATTGTTTTCCCGTTCCTAAGAATTCTAATCCTTCTATCATCTCCCACTTTCGCCCCATTAGTATTCTCTGTACTTTTTCCAAAGTCCTTGAAAAATTATACATGAGCAACTTACCAGCTATCTAGAAAAGTTCAATGTATTACCTTCCACTCAATCAGGCTTCCGGGAACATCACAGTACTTCTACAGCCCTTTTACACGTGACTGATGAGCTTTACAGAGCTTGTGATGTTAATGAAGCTGCTTGTCTTGTCTTATTGGATTATAGTAAGGCCTTCGACACTATCCATCATGCTACCTTGGTTACTAAACTCAAATATTTTGGTCTTCATCATAGTGTCCTTACTCTCATCAATTCATATCTATCTGGGAGGCGACAAAAAGTGGACGTTGATCTCTGATTTTTCTGATGTTGATAAGGGGATGTCTCAGGGTAGTATTTTGGGTCCCCTATTGTTTTCTGTTTACACTGCTGATCAAATTTCATTAAATTTGCAGGGTCTCACCAATATGCTGATGATTTTCAGGTATTTTTAAATTTTCGATTGATAATTTGGCAACTTCCGTGGAAAGCATAAACACTGATTTAAAATCCATTTCAGAGATTTCACAAGCGCATGGACTGATTTTGAATACATCTAAAACACAACTACTTGTTCTTGGTCATCATAAAAACGTCATCACTCAAAATCCCGCGTTCACTATTTTATTAAATGGAGTTGTACTTGTTCCTACTAATTCTTGTGAAAACCTTGGGGTTCTTTTCGATAGAGATCTCCGATTTTCCGAACATGTTAGCTCGTTAATTCAAAAATCGTTTATGAAGCTCCGTACTCTTTACTTTCACCGAGATTCGCTAAGTACCAACATTAAATTAAAATTATGTGACTCACTTATTCTTAGTAGTATCGCTTATTGTGATTCAGTTTACTGGCCGGCTATCATTAATAGGGACAAAGAAAGCCTTCAAAAGATCCAAAATGCTTGCATTAGATTTTCTTACGGTCTTAGAAAATATGATCACATTAGTTCTAAGCTCAATGAATCCAAATGGTTAAATCTCAATGAGCGTTATTATTTGCATATGTCTAGTCTAATTTATAAAATTAACATTCATAAGACCCCCAAATATCTTTTTAACAAGCTTTTAAAGAATAGCGATGTACACAGTTGTTCAACTCGTCACAAAGATTTATACGTAGTTCCTAAACACCGCACCGCTTTATTTCAAAGATCTTTCTCTTATAATGCTGCTGTACTTTATAATGAAATACCTTCCAGTATTAATCATCCAAAACTGTACATGCCTTTAGAGCGCAGGTCAAAGCCAGTCTATTTGCAAAACGCCCTCACTAATGTCTGTCTGTGCCCGAGTATTTAATATAAATATTATATATTTTGTTAATTTGATGCAATCCTTTGGGTGGTTAGGTGGAAGAGCAACTTCGTTGAACCTCGCCATCCATAATATTATTTTTGTTGTATCTTTTCTTCTTTTGTAATAAAGTCATTTTATTATTATTATTATTATTATTATTATTATTATTATTATTATTATTATTATTATTATATATAGTCCATAGATAGAGAGTACTTGTAATATTAATATATATGTACTTATAAACAACCTTATACAAGAATCTTGTGTTTAAGATTTTTTGCAAAGGCGCTCTTGAAATTCGTTCTGCTTAGGGCAGTCTTTTAATTTTTTATCATTCCCAGTAACATTTTTCATGGACTTAACATGCAGTGGCATATCTCCTAAATCTCTCCCTAGCGATTTTAAGCTAGTAAGAGCGTGTTTCACATTTTCGTATCTCATTCGCAGATATATTCCACAATTTCGTTGGGACGAACTTGGCTATCTGAAAGGAACAGTTGCGTTTATAAACCACTGGTGTTTAGTCAGTCATATAAACTAAAAGTTCTAGTTAATGAAGTTGGTACTGTAAAATAATTCAAGTGTTGTTCATGTTCATAAAAATGTAAAAATCTCTTAACATAAAAATATGAAGAATTTTCTGATTTATTAAGTTTTAATTTTTTCTGTTTTCTATACCTACACCTTTTATTCCATTTATAAATAGTCAGATATTACGCTATTTTCAATGTAACATATTAAAAGTAAAATTAGTTTGACGTTCGATTCGTGATCGTTAAATGTCATATGATATAGAACACTTTTTTTGTAAATTATAATCTACTCAATTTATGATCAGTTTATTTATTTATTTATTTATTTGCAATACAGTGTCCAGACAGAATCCAATTACAGGACAGGAAAAAAGAAACGAGTAATAACAAATATATACAAACAAAATAAAATCGGGTACACAAAATTTATATACATATTAAAATTAATGAAAAATGCATTTTTAATATTTTTAACATTACAAAAAAATAAATCTTAGGTATTATGCACTAAGAAATAATTGTAACACATAACAAACATTGGAGCATTATTAAGAGCATTAGTCCTGCATGTGGGAATATGAAACATAGAAGAACGAAAACGCGTTACTAAATTAGGTGGTGATTATTTAATATAAGAAAGAAGTTCCAGGCAATCAACGAAATTATTTAATAACTTATACAGAAAAACTACGGAGTAATATTTACGACGTAAGGACAATTCAAACATATTAAATCTGGATAACAATTGTTCATTGGAAAATCCAACTGGGGGATATACCCCATCATACCTAAACCATAAGTATTTAGCAAATCGTCTTTGGGATCTTTCAATGTTTTTTAAATGACATTCATAGCAAGGATTCCAAATAACAGAAGCATATTCAAGCTTAGATCTTACAAATGCATTATATAATACTATAAGCGTACCGTGCCCTTGAAATTGATGACTGTGCCGTATTATAAATCCTAAATTATTGATGGCCTTGTATACCATGCTGTCAATATGATCAGTAAAAAATAATTTAGATGAACAACACACCCCCAGATCTTTATATTGCGTAACAGAGTTAAGTTTATGGTTATTTAATGTGTAATCAAATTTAATAGGAGCTAGTTTTCTAGTAAATATCATGGCATTACATTTGTTAATATTTAGAAATAGATTATTATGTAAACACCATTAATTAATCACTGCAATATCACGTTGGAGCAAAATACAGTCATCAAGAGATTCAATTGTCGTAAATAATTTCAAGTCATCAGCATACAGTAATGAGCGGCAAGATAGATCGTATGTGATGTCATTTATAAAAACGTTAAACAATAGGGGGCCAAGTACAGAACCTTGAGGTACTCCTGTCGCTTCTATTTCGGCAGAACTGAAACCACGGCAATTGTATCAAAGCTGTTTTTTAATAGGCATTCCAGATAATTTTTGCTATTCCCTTGATGTTTTTTTTATGTAAAAATATGTTCAAATTGTCTTGTCAAGCTATCTGAAAAAGGTCGATGTATAATATACGTTATCGTATTTATGGATTTGCGTTGTGTTGTGTTTGTTTCGATTTGAATAACAAAAGAGTGAATAATAGTGTTATTGAATATCACAATAAGTAAAAAATAAGAAACGTAAGGTGACACTTGTTTTAAACCCTGCTTAGGTCAATTAATTTTCATTAATTTTAGTCTAGCTCTGAAGAAATAATAACAATTATTGTGAGATTTAAGTAAGGTTATACCAGATTTTTATTAACAACTAGTATAAATTTACGTTAAAAATCCGGTTCAAAATTAATTAGTGTATCAAAACACTTTATCTATATTTGTTAATTTTACAAATTCCCGTAAAATTATACCATCTGGCAACACTGACGGCCTTTGAATAGACAACCGCTCACCGTTCATAGCTGTCGGTTGGTAACATTTTGGTCAGGGCCGTACTAGAATTTATTTTTCCACTGCAAAGTTGAAGTTCAGTTTTCTTGGCAAAACATGAATACAGGACTTTTTGATACAAGAATTTTTATTTCCAATAATCTGTATTTTATTTTTTCTACATTAAAGATGCCACACCCTGTACAGAGTGTCCAGTTTTATTGATCAAGACTTTGGAAATCACTTTCTAAAAGAAAGCGTTTTTTATTTTTTAGTTCCCCATTTGTCAAAAACATCCAAATCAAATTTGGTAAAGAGAATACATGAGAAAACAATCATATGAGCGAATAATCAAAATCGAAAAGGGAGATATGTTAATATGAACGTTTTGCAATAAAATATAAATTTTCAGAAAATTCCAAAGTTCTGATCAATATACAGGAATATCTTGTATAGGCATTGTTATCAACAAGACTTTACTTTGGCCACGAATGATCTCATAGCACAGCATTTATGCCGTGTCTATAACCCGTCCAAATCCAGAGACTACTGCTATCGATGACTTGAGATCTGAAAAATTCAGCATTTATCATTATATCTATTAAGCGTTTACCATCACGCTTTTTTATTATGTTTATTAGTTTTACTACCATCTTATAAATCACAAATGATCTATTTTTCTGACACTTTTGTTTAACATACCAAATCATAATCCACATAAGATTAAATAATAATAATAATAATAATAATAATAATAATAATAATAATAATAATAATAATAATAATAATAATAATAATAATAATAATAATAATAATAATAATAATAATAATAATAATAATAATAATAATAATAATAATATCTCTACCCCTCATTATAATCACGAGGATTAGCCCAGAAGTCAAAGACTTGTGCGGGAGAGGGGGCGGCATATTATTATTAAGCAGGCCGCATTTGCGCCCAGGAACGACTTACGTTGGTAGGCCCTAACCACCATTCAGTGCAGGAATGAGGGAAACCTGGAAAACCTCATTAATTAGAGGGGTAGTCAAATGTCAACCGGTATCAATCTCTCACATTGACCCAAGCCAACATTCTTCCACCCTACCATACCCGCAGAGAGGGTGCCAATCTCTCCACGAATATAGCTTATATACGGTCTACCGGCTGCGGGGGTCGAACCACACAGCGATCTAGTCACCTCTATTCAAGTACTGACGCCTTAAACCGCGCGACCACTGACCGATCCAATGTTATGCAACCTCTAAAATTTATATGAATTATCTGTTAGATATTCAATTTTCAGACTGAGACATTGTTGTCAGATTACCATTTCTTCAAATATAATAGGAAAAATATCATCCGATAGAGACCAATTACTACTATTACTATTTACCCCAAAATATAAAATTTAGCATGTCAAACAATTCAGATAAAAGCTACGGGGGATATATCTTAATAATAAATATACAGGGTGTCCCACAATCATGTGCGCTCCTTTGGAGGGTGTGTACCTTGGGTCATTTTAGGGCAGTATTTTCTATACATTTTTCGATTTGAGCCCTCCCTTACGAGATAAGCGTTTCTAAAAAATTGAAAAAATTTCGGTATTCATTTCTCTTTTCTCAAAAACGGTTAAACTTATAAATCTGAAAATCGGTGAATACATTTAGTTAGTTATGATTTTTATTTTTACCAAATGTCTACAAGAGTGGCAACCACCAACCTCTGTTGTTTTTTTTTTAATTATAACTTTTTATTCTAAACGTTCCTCGATATGAAAAAATTGCAGTAAATAGAACAATCAATTTACAAAATTTTCTCCCACTTAGTATTTTTATGCAGATACGCGTTTTCTTTTAAAAAAATAAAATCCACATACGTCCATATCCTCGGGCGTGGAATATGCAAGTAAAATAATTCATATGAAACTTGGTAGAAGGCTGGTGGTTTTAATTTTAGACATATGTGCCAAATTTAAATAATTTTTATCAAGTAGTAAACTCAGAAATTGAAAAATGCGAAATGCAAAATGTTTAGATATGGTGGCTAATGCGACAGTCGATAAAGAACAGTGACTAATAATTGTTGTTGTAAATACATAGAAATGTAGCTACAGGCTAAATTTAATGATAAATGTTTACATGTGGTGTTCAAAATGCCTTCCCAGAGGTCGGTCACATAGCTGAACTCTTCGTAAAAAAATTAAATTTACACTACGCAGTACCTGACGGGAATTTTTGATTTCGTTGGAAATATTGAAAACACCTCTAAAATAAATTTAAAAATGGAACTTTGCAATATAACTAAGTACAAGTAGAGATTACCAATGTGGCACTAAAAAATAAACCACTTTAAATATACTTAGGTATTTCAAATTAGAGATAAATAATAGTTTCCGTTTGCTCTCTCTAGAGTGATGCAGGCAATAACTTGGTTGAATATACCATTAATTTCATAACAGCAAAATTAATAGAATCCATCTAGTAAGCTGTCTCATCAGATTTCTTGCCACTGTCTTTGATGGCTCAATTCCGTCGATTCTCTTAGAAAGGATTTGGCGTACTGATATTTACCCTTTTCCAAGTCGAAGTCTGAAGTCGTGCACGTCGTCATCACAATCTGATCAGCTCAGTGCTTCCCAACAAATATTTGCAACGTGAAGTGAGGGAAAATGCCTTCTCTGCTTTAGGGCGTATTTCAATACCGCTTTCTTGGGTCTGGCAGCGGTTCATATTTAATCCCTTTATTTGAATAAATCAAGACGATAAAATGTACTAATTATGCAAAACGCTGGGATAAATTTTGTTTGCAACAGTATAATTGCGACTATGAATTCAGATTCGAGTGCCATTGGGAACGTACATAAATTTATCAGATTGTACATCCAACCAAAATAGTACCAGAAATCTAATGAATGTTGGGTGTTCAATTTAATAACTGTTTCTATTAATTTGAAACCTGGAATTGTGGGAAGGGTGTAAAAAGCTGT
The DNA here is from genome assembly GCA_025584915.1 of Monochamus saltuarius. Taxonomy (NCBI): domain Eukaryota; kingdom Metazoa; phylum Arthropoda; class Insecta; order Coleoptera; family Cerambycidae; genus Monochamus; species Monochamus saltuarius. Next base: position 3,057,497 of record CM046725.1, read on the forward strand.
AGCACTTGGGCTCCATTGGGCCTGAGATCAATCCACTTGACCCGCTAATCAATCTATTAAAGAGAAAAAGTGACGTTGCTCAGGGGGATTTCTCTAATGTAGACCATAGGCCATCGTTCTCCCAAAACAGATTCTCTTGTTGGTGAGAGGGCAAACTCACAGAGAGCATGAAATACTGTCTCGCTTTCTTGTTTGCAACTCCTACAAAGAGGTGTTTTACGTTTCCTCGTATCTTAAAAGTATTGCGGTATAACTTCAAATTATTGTGTTGTTATTCCATGACCTATGTAACTGGTCGCTGCCAGTAATAGAATTATTGTGCACATAGCTAGCCTTAGAATATTTTGATCTACCTTTACTGTACTCGGACTAGATGCTGTGTTGTTGCTGATATTACGGCCCATTTTATACAATTGTATTTTATACGGATAATTTTTCTTGGAATGTCCTGAAAAGGGCTTAAATACACCCGAAACGTCGATTTGCCAACAAATTATTTTCTTCAACTTTGACCCACTCCCAATCCTATCTGTGAAGATTAAAGTTTTGGACATAAATATCTTATTCAATTCTTCTGCATATTAAAATACTTTAGATACAGCCAGAGGCTTTTTTTGGAAACAGATATGGAATTTATCCTTTGAAATTACAAAATTATGTAAGTTGTCAGAGAAACTAGGCTATTCCCCTTGCATAAGCTAAATCGGTTTGTTTATATTTATGATATATTCATTTCACGTCTATTCGACATCATAAAAAACTAATAAAAATTATTAATAACGAAAGAAATAAATAATAATTATATACAAATAGCATATATACAGGGTGTCCAGAAACTCTCCTGACAAACGAAGACCGGAGATTCCTCGGATAATTTTAAGACAATTTAACCCATTTCACCTAGTCCGAAAATGCTTCCTAAGGGAATAGAGCTCTTTGAAGATGGCGCCTTGTAAATAGTTTTGTTTAAATACCTCCAGAACGCTTCTACTTAGAAAAACAAAAACTGGTATGCTTGTTTAGCCTTCAGAGATGAATCGATTCCATCAATTGCGAATTTCTAGTACCGGTCATAGGCGTCCGTTTTGGGTAGGTCAACGGTTATTTTAACGCATAACTTTTTTGTCTTTCACTTTTAAGCATTTGTGACACTAGATTATTAAATTTTCAGGTATTCTAGTACTAAAAGGTACTCTTACTTTAAGTCATTAGGATACACCGTTTTCTAGAAAAATGGATTTGAAAATTTTTCGTTTTTTCGTCATTAAAGTTTAAAAATTTTAGTTAAAGATATTTAAAAACAAAGTATTTATTACAATGGAACGAAAGTAACAAAAAAAAGTATCAAAGGTAGATAGTTACAAAAGATGCTCGATGTGATGACCATTAGTCTCTATGCATAAATTTAACCTTTTGCTTAGAGAACGCCAAATTCTTGCAAAAATTCCAAAGTTATTTCTAAATTCGTTGCAAGCATCTTGTATCCTTCGCCAGAGTTGTGCACGATTTTGTATCGGAACGAAATAAACAAATGCTTTTATGTATCCCCAAACACAATAATCGCAAGGATTCAAATCCGGCGACCTTGCTGGCCAAGCAACTGGACCTCCTCTTCCAATCCAATGGTCTTCGTAGTTATTATCTAGAAAGTCTCGTACATTCCTGCTAAAGTGGGCCGGACAGCCGTCGTGTAGAAACCATAAGTTTTGCCGAATATTTAATCGCACCTCATCTAACAAATCAGGTAAAATATTTTGCAGCACCAAAATAGTAAATAATCAGCACCATTTAAACGAGCAGGTAATTCTATAGGTCCAAGTAGATAATCGTCAACTACTCCTATCCAGACGTTTATCTTAAACCTATGCTGATGCTTAAATTCTTGAACAACGTGGGGATTGTCACCAACGTACGAATAATAATGTGCATTATGTACATTAAATATTCCATTTTTTGTGAATGTAGCTTCGTCACCAAACAAAATGTATCTGAAAAATCTTCATCTTGATTTTTCTGGTTTTGTAACCATCTAGTGAATTCTACACGAGCAGGAAAATCTCCTTCTAGCAGTGCTTGCACCTTTGTAAAATGAAAGGATATAAATTTTCTTTGTGTAAGATATTTCCTACGGAAGATTTTGAAATTGTGGGGTACATGGCAGATAGTCTTCGAACGCTAATTTCTGGATTTTCATCAACTTCCATTAAAATAACATCTTCATGTTCTGCTGTTACATCATTATGTCTCCCTGTTTAATTATTTTTTGGGACCACTGAACCTGTTTCTCTTATTCGTTGATGAAGAGCTGTAAATGTTGAGTGAGTGGGATGCTCACGATTGGAAAATTTTTCAGCGTATCTACGTTGCGCAGCTCGAGCGTTACACCTCATTTCGCCATAAACTAAATGCATATCGCCGTATTCCTCATTAGTAAAAATTATTTTAAAAAAAATTGAAATCGTTGTGTTTGAATTCCACAAAGTAAAAATTAAAAGATAAACTTCGCGAACTGACAACAATTTGACAATGAAAAACGTATGTTTTACTTTTGTTGGCAGTTCAGACCCAACTAGTGCAAAAAATATAAATTGAACTTTAATGACGAAAAAACGAAAAATTTTCAAATCCATTTTTCTAGAAAACGGCGTATCCTAATGATCTGAAGTAAGAGTACCTTTTAGTACTAGTATAACTGAAAATTTAATAATCTAGGGTCACAAATGCTTAAAAGTTAAATACAAAGAAGTTATGCGTTAAAATAACCGTTGACCTACCCAAAACGGACGCCTATGACCGGTACTAGAAATTCGCAATTGATGGAATCGATTCATCTCTGAAGGCTAAACAAGCATACCAGTTTTTGTTTTTCTAAGTAGAAGCGTTCTGGAGGTATTTAAACAAAACTATTTACAAGGCGCCATCTTCAAAGAGCTCTAGTTCCCTTAGGAAGCATTTTCGAACTAGGTGAATTGGGTTAGATTGTCTTAAAATTATCTGAGGAATCTCCGGTCTTCGTTTGTCAGGAGAGTTTCTGGACACCCTGTATAATAATTGTCTATCCATGTGTCTTCAAAAGCACATTAAATCTAATGCATACAGTTGGAGAAGAATAATTACTTCTAGGGATTTGTATTTCGACGCCCTTTTCAGGAGACTAATTACGCCGACGCCATAGAACGAAGAACACGTTAAAAGATCAAGTCATCAACGCTACAAGGGTAGCATCTCCACCAGGGTTGGGATTGCTATTACAATCGTAACAGATCTATTACAATTCATAGACTGTCATTACGCTATTACGACAAACCAGAAATTATGCTGAATCTATTACAAACTAAAGAAAACAGGTAAATTCTATTACACTTTTTCGGTTTCAATTTTAGTAATAAAGAGTACGTGATTGACAAATAATCTTTTTCTATGAGCCCTCTGCAAATAACTGATAACAAAAAATAACTGATTATTCGGTTATTGCAATAACCGAAATCACTCGGTTATCAGTTATATGAGTAACAAATTATGTATTAGATTTTTTTTCCACTGTTCACTAGGGTTGCCACCTTTTCATATGCTCAAGTAGGATATTCTTATCTTTTATATTCTTCTTTTTACGTTCAATCGTTATTTGCAATTTAATGCAATATATACTGCAAACATTTACTGTAGTATATAGTTATTTCTTATTCTCAGTTACAGTTTTTAAATATTTTCATGAAAATATAATGAATTATTCATTTGTTTATATGACGTAAGTCGTCTGACTTCTTGCCGCCACTATAACAAACAACGAAAAACTGTCGTATAGATCAAAATAAAATTTTGTGTTGGCGGAACAGTCGTAAAATAATTTATGAAAAATTTAAAACAATTTTTTGTATGTAAATGCAACATATCGAAGATTTGTATTGTTTATTTTAAAAAATTTACCCATACGAAAAGTATATATTTATGTATTTAAATAAAACATTTATATATAAACTACAAAAATAGTTATATGTCTGGCTGCTGAGAATTCAAGTAACCATCACTCGAGTTATCAATCGGTTTTTGATATCACTTAAATACTCAGTATTCGTTTATGGAAATAACTCGGTTTTTCCCAACACTAGACCATAGACAAAATATAAACCAAAGAAAACCACTAAATTTAAATTTATTTGCAGAAATCTGCAGTAAAAAAAATCTATTACCAATCTATTACATTTTGCATGCTGATGTCATTACAAATCTATTGTAGTTCTGTCCCAACCCTGCTCTCCACAGCCCACTTAGCATTTACTGGAGCTCCTCCGGAGCCGGCAGTTTTCAAATCGCATTCTTAACGCATGTTTCGCATTGTAACGCTCCTAATCTTGCAAACACACAAACAATAAACAGTGGAGACGGTGTGAAAGTGATATTGTGTCTTTTTCGAGGTGTGAAGGACTCCTGACAGGGGCACAATGGCCGGACCCCGATGCGGTACTTTAGAGCCACCGCACCAAACAGTCCGACGGAACAGTCAATACTCAATGGAATCGACCATCTAGATGTAATTTGCTTTGCTGATTACGCCGACAAAGGGCGGTGCGACACAGGGCTACTTGACTTTTATGCGACTGTGTGCAAAATTATGTTGACCATTTTTTTATGTTCATTCATTCAAAGACATTCGACCAGGTGTGCAAGGTATCTATAACGAAACATTACGTTTAGTATCTCAGATACTCAAATGAATTTGGAATATAGCTTTTATCAGTTCAGTGTTTCAGTTGTTTATTCGGCACCATTTATATCTTGTCATTAACTGATGTTCACTGAAAGAATAACTAAATTAAAACCCAATAAAAACTACGCAATAATTATTTCACATATGGCTTGACAGATGCTACTGCATCAAATCAATAAAGACAAAATGCGTTATTCTCACTTTAACTATTTTCATTACCGTCTTTGCTCCTAGTGAAAACAACTTAAATCTTCATCTTTTGCTCGTCTTCATTCGGCTTCAGAGTTCTTCAATTGAGGAGCAGTGAACAAAGTGGTAATAAGAAGGATTTATTTATATAGGAGAATGTATTAAAATAGAAAAATGATTGTTTTAAGGTAGAGTGTAGTATTATTGACCATATAATAAGTACATACAGTATACTTAGTGATAAGTCAGATTAAAAGATTAAAAAAGGGTATAACAACAAGTAACAATAAAAATTGTATAGAACATATTAACAACAAATAACAATAAATAACTGTAAAACATATTAAAAATGACTTGTGGGAGCATCACTATATTCACAAACAATAAAAACAGTGATCGAGTATAATTCTCTTAATATTGTTTATAAATTGGGCACTGTTTATCATCTTTATATTCACAGGCAGCTTATTATAAAGATTTAAATTTAGTGAATTACGTTGAGATTTTTGCAACCTAAATTTAGAAGTTCTGATTAGCGTTTCTTGACTTTCTTGCTGAATAATTGTAAAAATCGAATTAGTTTGTTAAATATTATATTTATTATGTATTTTAATCAAAGAAAAAACAATTAAAAACGATGGTAGGGACATACTTTGAAACTAGAGGCTTACAACGCTCAACAGATTATAAGCATACCTTCTGAAGTTTAAAAACACGATTAGCCATTAATAATATCTCTACCCATCCTTCTAATCACGCGGTTGAGCCTAGAAATCGGAGACTTGTGCGGGAGAGGGAGCGGCATATTATTATTAAAGGATTATTGGAGAATAACTTATTATATTAAATTAGTCATCGTAGTAGGTATAAACCACATCATCATCCAGACAATTGCTGAGTTTTCTTATTACCTGACATAAAAAATTTCTGTATCTTTAATGTAGTGTGTCCACTTATGAGAATTATCAATAGTGACTCTCGATAGTTTTACATACTAATTATCACATAAAGTACTACTAGAAAATATAATAGTTTGTGTTTTATCTTTATTTAACTTAAGATTATTTGAAGTAAACCATGATTCGGCTTTAACTAGACCGTTTTCGATCAGCCTCAAGACATGTTTATGAGAACATATCAGTCGTGTCATCTATGAATAAGATACAAATAGTAGTGGCCCCAGTACGGACCCCTGAGGAATTCCATGCCGAATAGATGCGTAATTTGATACACTATAGCTATAGGAAACATATTGCATTCTAGTGGTTAGTTACGAACTAATCAATTAGTTCTAAACACAAAATTATTAATTTAAGAATGAAATTATAGAATAGTTACTAATAACTACTACACGAAATGTGTCGTAGTTTTTTTATAATTTAGTTGTTAAACAGTTATACACTCCTTAAATAAAAAACAAATTACATTGTTCAGAGAATAATAGGATGGCCATATCATCGTCAATCAAAAGTTAGATTATAAAAATTTGGACTTTTAGTTGGCATTGTTGTTTGTTTCCGTTTCCGTTGGATAGTTTATGCCAAACAGTATCAAGGGAATAAACTTCCTAACATTTTCTTTAAAATTAAAGGAGAGAAGTGCACTTTTTCAGTTATTAGCCGCTATTTCAGAAATTACGCAATTACGTATTATATTTTACTTCAGGCAATTAAAAGGCATAAAAGTACGCAACTTTTTCATAATTGAAGCATGTATATGCAACTACACACAGCTGGCAAGTAATCAAGTATCTCTTATCGTTTATGATTTTGTATCATCTCAATTAGATAGTTGCCTCAATATATGGTTATTCGCGCTGAAGCGCTTCTAACTGCACTGTTGGCGCAGTGCACACGTAACTCTTGCAGCTTTGTTAAGTACATCATCAAAGCAAGGCTCTTAGTAAAAAAATGAAATAAGTATTTAAACCTACACATATGTGATGTCTGGATATGTTTATATTAGGTAACAAATGAGAATTCTTGATTTACTGAATGTATGTAAAATACGATAGTCTAATGATTCTATATATACATACCACATATCTGGCCCTCTTCGTTGTTTTTGCGAGTATATAAATAAAAATTAAAATTATTTTACTAAATACAACATTTTGGAAAATATATGAAAAGTTTTAGCTGATATGTATCATAAGTTACTACCAAATAATATAAATGATGTATGACTCAACAGCTTTTGGTACCTATTGTTCTCTGTGAACATTTCACATGTTGCTGTTACTGCTAAGGGTTAGACGTCAAAGTTAGGTACAGAAAATTGTGGAAATTGTATAGTTTGAATCATAACAAGTCTTTGCGAAGTCAAATAAAAAGAGATATTAATGTTACCAATTGAAAATAAATTGAGAACACCGAATCATATATACAAACCAAACTCAGTAACTTTTTTTTTTAATAATATGAGTAAAACATCTAACATGAAGTGCTCTCAATGTGTTATACCTATTAATCAAAGTAGCGACGTTCCACATTTACTCAATTTCCATCTGGACTTAAGGAACCTATCAATATTACTCGATTACTTTGCCGATTGTCTCTGAAAATAATGTTCTATTGGCATTAAAAAAATTTCAGAATAAATCAACTACAGGTCCCGACGGAATTCCGGCTTTTTTATCTAAAGATTGCGCTTCTCTTTTTGCGTTACCATTCTCCGTTTCTGTTTTTAATTTGTCTTTACAATCAGCTATGTTTCCAAGGATTTGGTGTACCTTGCCCTATTTTTAGAAAAGTAGATAAGCGCCATATTGAAAACTACAGACCTATAACGATTTTTACAACTACAGTAAGTTATTTGAAACTGTACTGCACCACATACTTTCCTTTCGAGTAAAATCAAGGTTATCAAATTGTCGTAGATCTACAACAAGAAATTTATTGAATATTATTCATTTTATTGCTAATGTATTGGCCTATGGTAGTCAGGTTCATGTAGTCTACACGGACATGTCAAAGGCTTTTGGCAGATTGGATCAGGATCTGTTATTGCGCAAGTTGTCATCTTTTGGTTTACCTTTAAATTTTTTAGCTTTCTTCAAGTCATATTTATGAAATATATTCTTGAATGTTAATTACTTCTGTTATAAATCCATGATTGTATATGCCACATCTGATCTTCCACAGGGACTAGTTCTTGGACCTTTGTTATTTAGCATTTTTATGGTGCCAAGAAAATAAATTACTTCTGAATATTGCAGAATGGAGTGTAATACTTACACAAAGAAAATAAATTTAATAATTATGCAATATTTTAAAACTGTAAAGAACAGTTGTCTGTTACTGTTTTGTTGTGACAGCAGGCAGGAAGAAGCTGGAAAATCATATAGAGAGCAAGGATCAAGAAAGGACTAACTGGACTTAAACATAAATTTTTGTACCAAGGTTAAGGACTATATTTAGTAGAAGACATGCGTGCAGAAATAAGATAATTAGCGCAGGGTTAGGATAGATTTAAGAAAATTAATTGATTGAATTTTAAATTTGAATAAAAAATATTATAAGCAAACACACAGGAGACCAGAACAGATCTATCCTGGTAAGTAAATGGCATATCAAAAATTTAAGAATACTGCTCAACATAATAATTAACAAACAAACAATAAAATAACAATAACACATAAATAAAACATAACAATATATATTTTCTTTTACCTTACTTGAGAATATAACAATTTTTCCCATAACAAAGCCGCCATACCGTCACTGAAACTATCGCTTCGTTTCCGATAAGTGCATATTTCACCCGACGTACAGCTCAGATGGCGGCTCCGGCCCGGCCAAGCGAGGTGGAAAGTCTACAATTAATTTTTTCGTAGCAATCCCCCAAATGGTGGCGAACAATCACAAAGAGCCGAGTGCGGTGTGTCAGAAAGCCAGCCTCAATATTTATTATCCCGCTACCACGTCATATAATGTCTCCGATATGTGAGCCTGCAGCTTATTGAATTTGTACATTAAAACTAATGGTTTTATGCTAACATCGGTCGGATCGGTCCTACCCATTCCGAGTCAACGCTCCTGAAATATCCAGTGTTTGGTGTCCGAGGAGAACCGCGAGGGATCTAAAACTCTTCCCATGAATTATGGATTGGAAGCTTTGACATTTATTGCGAAAGTGTTGTTATTGATTTTGTTTTTAGCCAAACTTTTACGAGCAGGTAGGTATCACTTTTACACTTGTAATACGTCAGTTTTACAACTCCATATTAATAGAATAGTTATTTTTCTAATTTTGACATATAAAGTAACATCTTTTGTTATCGAAACAAGTGTTAAAACGTTCTACTTTATGTAACTAGTTACATAATAATAGTATATTATTCAACGAGCGCATAATGATGGGTATTATTCACGAGGTGAAGTTTACGGCCGCGAGCCGTAGGCGAATGGCCTAAATCACCGAGTGGATAATAGCCATTATACGGGAGTAGAATACTATACTTTATCCACGACTACTAGGTAAATATTTTTGTTGAAGTTTTTTAACACAATTTAACACAAAATATCAAAACACTGAGAAATATATGCACAGAAACAATAATGTTGACAGGTTTGAGTCAAATTTGTTTTGTTTTAAAAGCTACTTAGATTTATGAAATGTTTCGAAAAACATGGTATGTTAAGAAACAGATATACGACACGCACCAACGAAGTCGCTGATAGCTCAGTGTAGACTGTAGATGCTCCTTCACTTCCAACTGCGGGTCCCGGGTTCGAATCTGGCTAGGAAAATTGACTTTTTTATTTTTTTGTTTATATACAGCACTGAATTGAAAATATTTAGTGGTTTACACGATAAAAATTTAAAAACTGATTGTTTGTAGCAGAACAATATAATATTATAGCTAAATCAAGGAAGCATCTGACAGTAGTGATTAATGGATATTAATAAGGTCGATGAAACAGATGTATAATGGGTACATTATACAATAGTCGTGGATAAAAACCATTATGCAACTGGTTACGAAAAATTTGTTATGTCACTAATTGCAAAAAAGAATTAAACAAAATATAACAGAATACAACGCAGTTGGTACAGTTAGTAAAACTAATTCCAGAAGAAATCTTATTATTTGTTGAACTTGCAGCAATATTCTGTGATATGTTATTGGTATTACTCGGTCCTCCAAGAATATCACCAGAAATTGTTTTTTTATTTTCTATTTGATCAATCATCTTTCGTAACTGACCAATAGTATTAATTCCTACTGGCTGTATACCATATTTACCATTTCTATATCTAACAAAGAATCTATTGTTGTTTAATATTTTCCGGGCGTAGGTTTCTATACTTTCTGATAATGTCAACGAAGTTTTGTCCTTCTATATCTCCCACGAATTACTCTAGTTTTTGTATATGGAATATTTACTCGAAAATACGTCTCCTCATCTTCAACACGTAAACATGTTAATTCTGACTTCCGACATGCACCGGCTATTCCCACAACCAACACAACTTAAAGCAAAAAATGCGAATTAGTAACCTGACAACTAAATAAAGCAATTATTAGTTGCCTTAAGGTAAGTTCATGCACTAGCGATTTGCGAGTTGCGATTAACGATTTTACGATTTTTGCGATGAAAATTTTACATTCGTTCATGCACACACGCGAAAACTAGTTACTTTAAATTTCTTGATACCTTAGTACACCCTTCCTATGTGACAGTAATTATAATTTAGGTGGAACACTAAAATGATTTCAAGTAGCTGTCACCGATTTGCCTAAAAATCTTACTTAATTTTGTTCTTCTTTACGTTTTTTAATATTTATTTAATATTGTAAATACTTATAATTGTGAAATAAATAAACGTTTTACAAGTGAGACGAGATTGTGAATGATTTGAATACTTAATTGGCATTTGTGTAGCGAACTGTCAACAGAAAAAATATGACGGAATTGACATGCGCAGTTTGTCAAAATTATTGCGATAATCGCTAAAAATTGAAACTATTTCTATTTTCCCGCCCCCTAAATTTAAATTTTGCGATTCTCGCAATAAATTGAAATGAATGAATTGATGTCAAAAATATTTTATGTTAACCAATCAAATTGAAGTCCGCAAATCGCAACTCGCAAATCGCTAGTGCATGAACTTACCTTTAGCCATTAAAAAATTATTGTCATTCACCTCCGTCAAAAATTTCGCAATATTTATTTTACTGAAAAAACGTTTGACTTCTTATCGTAGTATCCATCGGACTGCCTTTTCAAAAATGCTATCAAACTCATTGTATGTTTTAATGTCTATACCTTTTTTTAAAGACAGATCAGTTCTCAACATGGAGTACCTACTGTGTCCATAACGTAGAAGCCTTCAAATCCTCCTTACCTTCAAAATATGCCAATAGTACATTCTCATAGACGCGCTTTACTTTCTTCTGTTTCTCAAATTTTTCAAAAGTCAAGTCATATACCGCTTTGGATTTTCAGGAATCAGTAAACATACGGCATTTCTTGCGGCTTTTTCAATATCGCTCGGTATATCGTCAGAATCTGAATATAAAACACACATTCTTCGTCTATTATATGTCAAGCCAAATGATAAGAAAAATTAAACTGACAGTGACCTACTAGATAATTGCTATTTAAATTATGCTTGTAAATGATCAAAATTAAAAACGTGTATTTCCCATGATTGTATGTAACGATGAGTGCAAGTTCCCGCAATATCGCACAATACTTTTCATAATTGATTACATAAAGAGCTATTTCCTAAGTGCGGAGTGACACTTTTCCGCACGCGATTGCCGTTGTCAGTAAAGTGCGGATCAAGACAGTTTCCGCATGAGTTAAGAACAAAAATTTGTCCACAAGCTCATGAAAATGAATGGAAAGTTTAATGTTAATAATGCTATAAGAGAAGTACTATCTTCTTACTTATTATTAGTGATATTCGTTGTAAACGTACAGTTAGATGAGTTATGTAAGTTAATGTAAGTCAGCATGTAGGTTGAGGTTAGCTGCTTATTGAAGATGAAAGAAGATTGTTCTCAACAAATATTGGAAAAAAGTTTCTTCAGAAATAGGGGTGAAATTGTGACTGTTTAATAATACTGATGGTACATCTGGGCAAGACATTAATGCCTGTAAATTGTAGTTTGAAGATAATGAAGTGTTCAAATGAAGAATTTTGTTGGACATTTCTTTATTCTTATTTGTAGAGTCTTCTCAGCAACAGAAATTGATTTCTACCCTCTTAAACGTTTAATATTCCTTCTCCATAATCGACCAGAAAAGTGGTCGAGGATTTCTTAAAGCTCTGACCTGTGTATATAGTTCCAGGTTTTCAAGGTTTAAATATGCTGCGAATTCGGTGAGTATTTTTTCCTATTGAATTGATGTCTATAGGTTGGATAGTACAATGTCCATGTTTGTACCCAAAAATAATTAGCGTTGTGGAGTTCCTTTTAGATGTAAGCTTGTATATTTTCTGTATACATTCAAAAAGCCATGTTTCTTTACATGTCACGAAGGATTTGACGGAATGATTTTTGAAATCCTTGATATTGACAATTATCAGGTCTTCTTTATCTTCTACATCGTTGACGGTGATGTGCGCTATTTCCTCTCGTCTGCATGCACCAGCCAATTCAAATATCGTTTCAACTTAATCATCAGGTAAGTTTCATCGAATCACCTCACTCATAAATTTTTTGCTAAATATTTTTTGCTTTTTTCAGACGAAATCCAACACTTTGTCTTTTTATAAAGGCAGTTATTTTATGAAATTTGCCAATATCCAAGTATTGTTAAACTTTCCTTTTTTACTTTTATCATTGACTATCTGGACCGTAACGTGTTTACTTTCCAGGATTTGGACATTTCCAAAAAATATGCTAAAAATATTTCTTCTTTTGTCGATTTTACCTTTTTCATATTATACCAATCATTAAAATGGGAGTATTGCTTCTCATATCATTCTATTGAATCTTCATCTGATGAATTCATTGTCGATTTCATAAAATTTAAAATGCAGATCAAAATTTACTGTATACTGATAATATATGTCAAGCAACGTCTGTCACAGAAAATCTGAACCAAGTGTTATCTTTAATTGCTGTAGCAACAATATTTGTAATCGAGGATTATATATAATAAAATATTTCTAATTTTAATTTTTTTGTTAAAAAAAATGCAAATTAGTAATATCAAACAAATGTTCAAACTTCATGAAGAAAGAACGTGAGAGTTTCATATTTTGTCACCAAATACCTAACTTTTACTTCAAAATTATATTCAAGTATGCGTTCGGGAAAATGACACTTTTCGAATTAAATGCCTGTGATAAAGGCGTTAAATACGCTTGTAGGAAAATTTTATTCCAAGTTGCTCTCCCAATTACACGAACTTCGTACACATATATCCATAGTATTCAGCTGCAAATCTGGGATTATGAGCATTTTGTTGTAGCAACCATTCACAAAATCTAATTTATAAAGAATAATCCCTTGGTATTAATGCTTGGACGCTGTACTTGGTACGGATATAATTGAGCCTCGTATATGATATGCCACACTGTTGACTGGGACATTCCTTGTACTTGTTGAGCGATTTGCCCAGTATTTATTCGGGGTTTCTTCGGCTCTGGACTTCCATCTTTTCCAAAAGTAGCTGCATTTACAGTTCAGTACAGACGATAAGCTGCTAAAGCGTTTTGTCTTACTGCACCATAAATTAAAATGATATCCATCAACTCCGAGTTGCTATACACTTTAACTATTTTTGACACTTGAGAAACTAATGTAAACACTGTGGTAGAACATACTATTACTTCAATAATTTTTTACTCGGAAACTGTGAGCATTTTTCAAACAAAATTCTTTACGATATTGGCTTGAATTTTTATGATGCATTATTCCAACATTTTTTTTGGGTACGTTGTGTGTATTTTCCACAATTAAGCTCAAATGACATTTTGAGATTTAGATGAAATCAAACCAAACAAATTAATTTAGCATCAGTCGTCAGTTACGGTGATTGAAAAAATATCTTAATTTTCTAATAATCCATTTCCATTGAACAAAAACAGTATAATTGAAATGATTAATTGATGTTCCCATTACCGGGTGAACATAATGTCATTAAAACTAAACGAGTAAAGTTTATCTGTGATTATTGATTTGTCGCTTGGTATTCAAATTCAGTCATAATCGTAATTGGATGGTAGAGGTGACAATTAAATACGTATAGGTACTCGCTAGTCAAAGTAAATACTCTCGGGAATTAATACACGCGTAATTAAATTAGGTGATTTTGATAAAGACATTATTCAAGTATCTATCAAATAAAAAAAATATTTTATGATTTATTTCATTTATTTATTTATTATTTTGTATCTACAGGATTAACCCAAATGATACTATCGAAAATTAAGATAACAGTTGTTCTAAAAAACAAATTCAACATTTACAATAAATTAAATAATATAATCAGTATAAATAACTTAAATATAAATTCCACATAGGTAAGTACTAATATTTATTTGTTTTATAAATTTAGTAAGTTGAGTCCACGATGCCTCAAGAATATCAAAATTTCGAGACAACGCATTGACCGCCTTACCAACTTCATTTATGGGAGAATACAATCCAATATTAGTACTAGATTGACGTAGATAGAAAAATTCATCTATTCTGGTGGTATAGTTCGGAACTCAAATTAAATAATGAAAGTAATTCACTACAATTTATTTTATTTGATTTCGACCTTTCATTTTAAACATAATTATTTTCATTAATATTCAGTTTAAAGATTATAAAATTACATATTTTCTTTTGAACACATTCTAAACTATCTATATTTAACTAACAAAATATGGGTTCCAAACAATACAGCAATATTCTAAAGTTGAACGCACTAGAGAGTTATATAAAACAAAAATAGATGTAACATTAGTGAAATCTGGAGTTTGACGTTTAGTGAAACCACACATTCTAAAACATTTGCTCAAAATATTTTTATTGTGAAGGGTGAATTTCAGTTCACAATCAAATTTTACACCCAAATCTTTCACTGCCTTTACTCTTTCTAGTTGAATGTTTTCAATAAGGTAATCAGTCACACAAATATTTTTCCTACGGGTAAATGTAATGACTTTACATTTATAATGGTTCAACATCATGGGATTCGCACCACTTGGCTAATTAATTTAAATCACTTTGAATTTCATCACTGTCCTTAGAATCCTTAACACATAGAAATAACTATGCAAACATTAAATATCTACATGATATTATATTTCAAGAGAGATCAATAATAAAAAGAGAAAACAGATCTGGTCCTAGGTGACTACTTTGAGGAACACCAGAATTTACTATTATTTCTCTTGAAGAAAATTCTTTAATTTTGACTGTTAGAGTTCTATTTAATAAGTATGAATTCATCCACAATAACAAATTCCCGATTAACCAGTATGATTCTAATATACTTAACAATAATTTACGGTTAACTCTATAGAACGCATCGAATTTTTTTTCATCCAAATGAATATGTAAGGTATATATAAAATAAAATATTGTCAAAAGACTTTAAGAGGGTAAACTGATCGGTAACTCTGTACGACCTAACAAAAGATTTCAACCATGCATTCTAAAAAATGTCTGTAAAATTTCAAAGAAATTATTTATGTTTGCATAATATTCATCATATTAGTTATAATAATTTTATAGTTATCTATCTTATGGTGAATACATTCCAACGCATGTGCTTACAACGTTCGGATCCAGTAATGGTCGGCTTGTCTATCCAATCATGTGCTTTATAGATAATGCAATGTAGTTGAATTTACAGACATTTCAAGCGTGTACGATTTACGTGTGCTATAAAATGATGTATGAGAGGCTCTCTGAAGGTGATATAAAAAGTGTTGTTTAAATGCACATCATTTCATCGTGCTGCATTTATAGCTACCCGAAAATACAACTTAGGTACCTACATCAATATTATCAAAGAAATTCTCAAAAAATATTTAAATGTGCTTTATGCTTTATGCAACTCTCTGCATGTTAAATATAGGTATACTGGGTGAGTCAGTTTTTTGTAGACAAGCTTTAACAGACGATAGAACACACGTTTTAAAGAAGAAAAGTTCCTATAAACATATGTTGTAGAAGGCTTTGTTTCCGAGATACAGGGTGTTGAATATAAATTTTTGTTCTCGAAAGTACATTATAACTTATTTACATATTTGAGGGATAATGCCTACTAATTAAGGGGCATAAAACAAACGATAAGAATGTTCAAAAACTTGCACGGTGGTGGAGTGGAGAAGGTGTTCAACCCTTTCTTAAACAGAACTTCTACGCCAATGACATTTTTTTTTAACTGATATTTTCATTACCTACATACAGTTTACCAAAGATAATATCCCCTCTTCTTTTTCGAAATTTCTCTGCATTTCCAAGTTGTATTGATTAACAATTGTTATTAATTCGACAATTGTTAAATACTGTTATTAATATTTATGGAAACAATTTTTGAATTTATAACAATATTTAATATACGTATAATTTTTACGTATTATCAGTTTAATTACATTGAAATTTTACAGAGCATTAGTGACTTTAGTAACTTTACAAATCGTAAAGTAAAATTGCCATAATAGTTACTTGCTTAAAAAAAAACAATGGTAATCATGATAAATTTAGATAAATCCTTTTTTCAGTGTATTTCACATCATATTCTTCATAAATAACGTTTTATGGCAATAAGGGTATACTGTTAAAAGTAATTTGATCTTCCTTAGATATCGTAAAAATGTGTGTGCCTTAATAGCTATTATTAATTTATTTACGTATATATATATGCCAAAAAGTTCCTCAGAGCACGTAAAAATATGTGCCTATGTGACCGATTATAATAAAAATGGCTCAAAAATTATTCCAGTTTTATAACTTTACTGTGAAATACATTTGGAATAATAAATAACATCTGTGAAACCGCCATTTTCAGGTAAACAGAAACATCGGAAAAAGTGCTTTATCATTTTAAATTACTGTCCTTACATGAAAGTTCATATCAACAAGTTGACACTAAACTATTGATAACTGCTTCATAATTTTAAAAAGCACTCATGACTTGATTTTAACAGCTGATGATAAACATGAAGCTACAAAACAGGGATTAACAAAAGTAATCTAAAATAAGTTTAAAAAACCTACACATATTTAATACTAACAACCACTGATAATGAGGAATGTAACAGGAAATATAAATTATCTTGTATAACCCTGATAAATACAAACTCTGGAAAAGAAAATACTGGAGATAGAAAAATCTCTATAATTTGACTCTAATGATTTATAATTCTTCTAGATATTCTTTCTTTAGATTTCCGTGACCTGGAAAAAATTAAGTAAATATTCTTTAGAATTCACAACAAAAGACAACACTATTTATCTAAAACAGAGATAGCGGGAAAACATAATAGACTGAGTTAGTCGTAGTACCGCTCGCATTTTTAAGGAAATAATGTAAATAAAAGGAAGAAAGAAATCATTTCAGAAACTAAAGCTACTACAATTTTTAAGTTGGCTAAACAAACAGAAAAATGTCTATTCAGTATACCTATCAAATAATTTTTTTCATGTTTCTTATAAGAATTAAAAACATAACATTTGCAGCATGGTTTAATTATTGCTCTATGCATTGTGTTCTTTTTTAAATTGTTTTAACCGTCTAATGAAATTGAGAATGCCTTACGTTCCTGAGAAACTGCGCTATTATGGATATTTTTTTCATGCATAAATCATCTAAAAGTTTCTCCCGGCTCCGATCTCTTATAAGAAACTACAAAGGAGCCTTTTGATTATTTTCGATAGAACGATACAATAAGAAACCCACCGAAATCCATTTAAAGTGGGACTTATAGAATATCGGTCAAGAAGACCGATCCAATCCATTTTATTGGAACAATACCAACGGTCAGGGTTCGAGATAGTTTTTGTCAAATTGTATCTAGGCCCCTGTCAATATATTTGATGAATATGTTTGCCGCACGCGTGATGTAAAATATAAAATTATATTCTGTTACCTTTTGGCAAACGGTTTTGTAGATCAGACGGAACAACAAAACATCATTTATGCGATATGTGTGCGAAAGTATAGATTAGTTGTTTTTCTTGCATATATTCTCAATATGTTTATAGAGTGTTCGGGAACTAACGTTGCAACTTCTGTTGTCAAGGAAATAACAAAAAATCTTGGAACGTGAGTTCGATTATGATTCGTTTTCAGGAAATAAAATTGTATAATTAACTTAAAGCATAATCGTTGTAATTATTAACTTGTAAAAAATTACAAATCATGTGGACAATTTCTCAAATAAAATGAGTCTAATTTCAATTTACTCCAAAGTAGTACAGGGTGTTGAAATTCATGTACCAGCTCTAGTCGTCTTAAATTTGGCATCTGATATTTTAAGTTTAAAGTGGTAATTAATGGGATTTGATTAACCAAATAACAATTTTAAATGGAGGAATGTATCTGAAGTTCTTACAAAATTTTACTCATTGACCTAGAAAATCTACTATGTATAAGAAAAATGTGATTTATTCACGATAGTGTTCCTCCCCATTTTGCAATAAATGTTACAGCCCATTTATAATAACAAAATTTTTTGCGATTAAATGGTATGTTATCAACTTTTTGGGAAACACAGAAATTACAATTAGATATGTTCATATCAATCATTCAACACTTTTCCGTTTTATAACCAATTAAATAAATATTGGTATTTTTAAAAACTTTGGTGCCCCCTACACCCTAAATGTATTTTTGCATATAGGTGAATTATCATAAACATAAAATATTTTGTCCGTAATAATCTAAGGTGGCTCATTGGTACATACATTACAGGGACACCTAGAGCCTTGAAGAGGACACACATTGTTCTGTAATTCTGCGTGACCTGACAAAGGCTTTCACATGATATTCTTCTGCGGAAGTTATCTATGTATGGCATTTGGGGTATACCGTTGAAGTTAAATGAATCATACCTAAGCAACCGTAGATAAACTGTTTAACTGGTAAACTGCTTTAACTCTTGAAGTTACGAATATATGCGTCCCGGAGTGCCACAGGGATCTGTCATGGGACCCTTAATATTTATTACATTTGTAAATGGTCTGTTCCACTTCTTAAAACCTCAAATCTGCTTCTATTAACATAAGTACATATCAAACTCTATCAAGTGTTAACATTTTATAAATCGGAAAAATCGAGATTCGATAAAGTAAACAATGATAAGTTATTATATTCTTATATTCACAGATTTTTTTGGATATACATGTAAGAGTCACTATTAAATGATTTAAGGTCACCGTATTTCTCGCCATAAAATGATCACATTTGTGGTGTTTTTTAAGTATCTAAAGAAATCTCGAAAAATAAAACCCATAGAGAAAAATATTATCAAAATTAAAATTATTGATGTTGTGTTTATCCGCTTTTACTATTTAAATTATCTTCAAATAATATAACAACATTTAAAATGCATTGCATGACACGCATTATTTTCCTATTCTAACCCCATACTTTAACAATTATGTTCACATATTTATAAACAAAAGTGAAAAATCTTATATGCAGAACTATGCAAGTTTATGTTATAACAATATTTACATCTACAGTTGAATTAAAAAATATACGTATTTTAAAAGATTCCTGTACCTAAAAATTTGCCGGTTCGTTGTACTTCGGTACCTTTGAATATTCGCAGGTGGCATGAGATTAGCTGTTATTAGCTAAACTCTATATTATTCAGTTTTTAAATGTCTAATTTTATTTGTATTTGTAGTGTAAACACTATTTCAAGGATACGGCGCTCTTAAAAAAATAAGATATCCTTGAAAGCGGTAAGGAATATTAAATTCTTGGTATAAATAAATCTCTACCCCCATATGTTTACCGCAAAGTGAGAGGGTGTCAAAAGATATTATTGGATTTTCACGTTTTCATCATTAATTTAAGCTCGCTTGATTAATCTTTTAAAGTAAATACTAAAAAACGTTTACGTATATGAACGCAATGATCTGTTTTCAAATATGTTTTATGGCTTCGTCGAAGACCTTACAAAAAAGTTAAATTGTAAAATGACTTCGAATTTTATAATAATAATAATAATAATAATAATAATAATAATAATAATAATAATAATAATAATAATAATAATAATAATAATAATAATAATAATAATAATAATAATAATAATAATAATAATAATAATAATAATCCCCAGAAGTCGAAGACTTGTGCGGGAGAGGGGGCGGCATATTATTATTAAGCATGCCGCATTTGCGCCCAGGAACGACTTACGTTGGTAACCCTAACCACCATTCAGTGCAGGAATGAGGGAAACCTGGAAAACTTCATTAATTAGGGGGGTAGTTAAATGCCAACCGGTATCAATCTCTCACATTGACCCAAGTCAACATTCTTCCACCCTACCATACCCGCAGAGAGGGTGCCAATCTCTCCACGAATATAGCTTATATACGGTCTACCGGCTGCAGGGGTCGAACCCACAGCGATCCAGTCACCTCGATTCAAGTACTGACGCCTTAAATCGCGCAACCACTGACCGATCCAACATACATAATACAATTTATTCTAGAAAATGATCTACCTCCATAATATATTTCTACTGTCGAGCTGTCTACTGACTGCTATGGTTTAAATTTACTATTTCACAATAATTTCACTTGTATGTTTATCATTTTTTTATTGTGCCGGTTTCGAAAGCTTTTAGGTATATAAAAATTTTGGAACTAAAATATTACATAAAATAAAAAGTAACGACCAAGGTAATAATAAGAAATTAATTGATGTCCTAAAAGAAGAAGAAGTAGACAAATATATCAGGCATCACTGTAATATTTAACTTAACAATATAATTTTGCTTAAAAAAATAACCTATTTTCATTCTTTAAATTGACTTTTATGGTAAATATACGTGAAATATGTTTATTTTTACGCTATATTTTTTAAAAACCAAATTTTGGAAGCCTGTATAAAATCAATAAATTAACCATAGAGGCGTTTTAAATTTAGTTAAAAATAAATGATTTTTATTTGATATTATAATTGATTTTTGTAATGATTTGTTAATACATACTTATAAGTATATAACCTCACTAAAAAATTGATTTAAGTAAATTTACCATGATTGTCATTGGTTTTTTATTACTATTATAGTATTTTTACTTATGATTTGTGTAGTTACTAATGCTCTGTAAAATTTCAGTGTAATTAAAGAGATGCAAGAATGATATGTATTTTTACCATGAAAATTACATATATGTACTCATGCATAATACAGCGTGGAAGAAAAGTATGGAATAAATTCATTATTTCTTTAACAACGAAGTTTAATGAAATTTCCTCGGACTCGTCGATTTTGCTTTTTAAAATGACTCATTTTTCTATACTAACGCATTTCCGATGTTCATTTGTTTTCGCGTGATGACGTCATCGGATTTTTTTTTTAAATAGAACCCCTACATTTTTTCATTCGATTCTTGTAGAGCTTAACTTGCTGAATTCAAAAGTGTATAATTTCAACACTTTATTCCTTCAACTTTAGCAATAGTGCAGCTATTGAAAACTGTTATCGTTTCAGGTAAAGTGCCTTTTCTACTGAAAATACAGCAAAATGTTACTTGAAAAAGTTGTTCAGAACGGTAAATTATGAGGACGTGCAAAATTTTAAGAAGATCGGCGAGGTTTGATTTTGAAACCATTTTTCAACAAGATTTTATCAAAGCAAGTTTTTAAATTTGAAAAAATATATATGCAATTTCATCTATGTGGTCGAAGTATTCAATGTTGAAGGCTACTATAAAAGTCTGAAAATATGTTGTTAGGTATATATTGAACTTTGAATGCTGAATTAGTTACTGACGTACAGAAAATGCATTACTCTGAGCCCAATCCGCTTAACACAAGACAGACACAGACATATCTATTACTATAAATATAAATGTTAATGAATAAAGTTACTTTATTCCACTACTAGATAAATTATCACAGGGTATCACTTTAGACAAGTCATATGTGCGGAGAAAGATATTTTATTAAATCTGAATAAGGTAAAGCAAAAATATGCTTTCAAAATTGTCAAAAATTATAAAAAGCTTCTATTAAGAGCGAAGAATGTAACAGATATAAAATAATGAGCATAAGGTGATTGTGGATAAAATATTTTATGCAATTGTGACAGATTAAAACGACTTTGTTAATTCCATGACAGCTGTAACAAAAAATATGTTATTATCGTAAATTATTTTTTTAAATCACTACTATACTCGCGTCAAGAATTCAGACGTCTTACGTCACGGCTGACGTTACACATTTGTTTTTATTGTCAACGTAATTTTCGATATTTGGTCGCGTTGAAAACAATCATTTCTTGCAATTTAGTGCAATATATAATGCAAACTTTTAGTGTATTATAGAGTTTTATTACTTTGCAGTTTCTTAAATATTTTGATGAAAATATAATTAATTATTCATTTGTTCGTATGATGTAAGTCGTCTTAATTCTTGTCGGGGGTTTATTTTTACATGACCGCAATTTGTTCTCGAATTTGCTTAACAAACTTTTATTATCAAAATACACTAACAAAATACATAATTAATCTTTATAATTAATATTAATATTGAAATTCTTTAAACCAGTGAAGTTGAGACTGCCACTATTACAGACCGGAATGGATACTTGTTCCGAAATATTAACAATTTAATATTCAGTAGAAGAAACTTCTAACCTATCTTCTGATATTTGATAAATTATGTTAGCTATTATTAATTCAGGATGCCCAAATCAAACGCAGCCCTGTGCTTTTAATAAAACATTGTCCGGTACACAATCTGATAATATTGAATCTTGTTCCATTACTTTCAGACACTCTTACATTTTCAACAACTCAAGGCAAATATATTGAATGCTGACATGAGTCACACCTGAATTCAACTAATAAACAATTAATTGTTATACTGTATCAGAGATCATTCAGTTAGCTCATTTGTTCTAAATTAGTTCGCGAGTATAAAATTACGTTCAGCATCAATAATCTGGTCACAATCGTTTGCAATAATAACGGCTCTCTTTAAAATTAATTTTGCGATTTCTTTTGAACTGCTGACATACTTGTAATGAAATTACAACATTAGTTCTTAGTTGTTTCACTCACCAATAAAGATTTAATGAAAATTTTACTCAGAACTTGCAGAAGTTCAAAACCTGTTTTGAGAGAGTGTCTTCATTATTGCAAAAGCATCTTCATACCTTTTGAAGACACTCTGGATTTCTCTTAAAAATATTTAACTCCATATTTAATGCACAATAAACAAAAAATGTAACTGATTATGAAATAAATTAGGTACCTAATTTGACAGAGCTTCTAATAGCTGACAATATTTTTGTAAATTTTCCCAATACAAAATAAATATAAATATTATATCGATATACCATTACATAAAAATATATTGTGCAAATATAGAGGGAAACCATTTGCATGACCATACATTTGTAAAAAGGGAGCCCACAAAGTACAGCGATCCCCCAAAGACAATAAATAACGTTAAAATGGCCGTTCGTAGTTTTACTTCCCAACAACATTGAGTGAATCCGGCTGATACTAATTCTCAAATCCGTTTAAAGGATATTTGTTATTTTGAGGTTAGGGTAACATGAGGGTTCCAAGGGCGGGGAATACGGCATGACCCTATGTGATCTAGGGGTGCATAAAAGGCGTCGAAAGGGAGGGATCTTAATTGGTTTAGTGCTAGCCCAAGGGTTGAAGATATCAGCCCCCTTTGCATACTGTGGCCTCCACATATGGGACTGATAAGATGAAATATGTAGCGGAAAGAACAGTTGTGTTGATCGAATATTTATTTTAAATGGAAAGTTTTCCTTTCACAGGACCTTCGTGAGAAAATTATTATATTATTCCATAAATGTATAATAATGATGAAGGAAAATGTCCGACTATTATAGGAAAATAATTTTTACTAGTTGACTAAATCGATACACCTTCATATTGTGTTCTTTCTGTATGAAGTACTCGATACATTTATTTTGTCACACACAATTGTTGTTTCTGTCTCTGTCAGGTAGTACTGTATTAAAAAATGTAACTCTAATTAAATTGTAGCATTTGCTTTTGCTAATGTAAATTAAATTTTATTTAGTTAGTTATACTGCGTATTTGTTGTAGTTTTAAAAACGTACTTTGAAAGATTCTTATAAAACCAATAATTCAAAATATTCAAGTGCAAACGAGCTGGTCTGTTAAAAGTTTTAGTTAATTACTTATATTCATTGTTGATTTTGACTGTTATACTGTTAAAGACAATTACAAGCAATCAGTTTAGGTATGAATTAATATTACGATAGAATGGCAAACTACTTTAATAAATATAATAACGGAAATATACGGGTGACAACGGAAAGTCGGAACACGCTGTAACTTTTTTATGACTGCTGATAAAAATTCAAAATTGGGTGGGTTTGTACTAGATGGTGCCATGAATTCTTTGAGGTCATTTCGGATTTTATGACATTTCCGGTTTGATCGGAAATGACTGTAGATTTATATTTTTAAATGGGACACCCTGTATTTTTTGATATTTTTGTAATTAGCGGATCAATTTACGTATGGTAGGACCAATTTTCTGACACATTTTCTGGATGTAAGTAAATATTTTTTGATTTTTAAAAATAAAACTAGAAGGCGCGACTGGCAGAAATTATTTTCTTTGCGTTAAATATACCGACAAAGATCGTTCAGTTTTTCTCTCTTCATTGACTCAATAGACAATGTCAATGTCCTTTTCTGACATATGTAAATTCAATTTTCAATATTTTATATCTCAAAAATAAATAATTATATGAGGTAGTACAGAGAAGAGAAAATTATTTTTATATCAAACTGTAAAAACTAAAGATGGTTTATAATGTTTTTATATTCTACCCATGAGAAAATAAAAGCAGAATTATACAACGCCATATACATTTTTGTCCAAGCAGTAAGTAGTAAATAGGGTAAAATGGATATAGGTCCCTATAGAAAAATATAATGAACTGCAATAACTAATATAGTCTTATATCAGTTTACATAAACCGAGAATAAATGTATGAAGGAAAAAACGGGATAATACGAAGCAGTCGAAATATTCATATATAAAATAAAAGTTAATAGTGATAAAAGTACATTATTAATCAAGTTAAAAAAAACGAGAATTAAAAAAAGGTCAATGGATTACTGGAGTTATATTAAACTCGGTAAACAGAAAAAATGATCCATAGAATCCACCATTTAAACATGAAAAGTAAACAACTAGAAATAGAATATAAAACATATAGAAATAAATTATATTTATTAATAAACAATGCAAAAATAAATTATTATAGAAATTTAATAAGTTATTTCAGGTAATTATTGAATACAGCTTTGTCTATGGAATTACTCATTAGCATAACTAGATGTTTGGTAAAAGAGAGCATACATATGACTTCATTGATAAATTCCTTTACAACACAGTACAAAATTTACAAAAGCTAATAATGACAAGTACATGGAAGATATTGTGGCTGTAATTAAACGCTGGTCGGGGCTTTAGTCTGCAGAGTAGTTAGTTTCACACAATATTGTTAATACCTAAAAATATATAAAAAAACGATTACATAAAAAATAAACAATTTTTTGGATAAATAAGTAGGTGAATGTCATGTCTAAATTATAAAATTCTTGACAGATCAACATCACTTTTGACATTGCCGATATTTAATTTAAAATAATTTTAATTTATTCCTAGATATAATAATTTTTATAATTAGATATTTGACTCAACATAAAAGAGGCCACCTGAAGCAACAATTCTAAAAATGCAGAAATACATCAGACCTAATCAATTGTGGTTGGATGTTCGAGTTCCTACAGTTTCAAAAGTGAACTTAAGTAATTTATAGAATATTTTCATTAAACCAGATATGATCTTTTTGTAGTAAATTTTAGGAGAATTGAATTTGTATTAGGTACAAATATATAATAAAAGTTAGTGAATACAAGTTTACCCTAATAAAATATTTAATTAAAAATATTCAGTGCTACCCATTATAAAACGTACCGGGAACATGTGAAAGTACGGGAAGAGATAATAAAATCAGTATCACACAACCATTGCATTGTATGGTGAGGCATATACGTCAGAACGAGATGATTGAGTAGATTGAAATATTCAATTTTTATCCTCTTTCTGCAGATATCGATGTTCGCCAACAATGCTACGTGATTTCCGCAAATTCAGAAACACAATATTACGTATGATCGATAGCTGTAAATCACAATGAATGTAATTCTGTTCTGCTTGGTAAATCCAATTCAAATATTAATTGCGCCATTATTTCCCTTAAAACTAGATAGCTTTGAGATCCGACCATTTTAGTGTAGGTTTATGTTATCGAAATTTCCATTTTTTCTACCTCAAAACTTCCATAACAATCATTTATATGGGGGCAATAGGGCAAGGTGATACATCGAGTAAAATGACGGAAAAAATCTAATCTGTATGTAAATATATTCGTATATACCTAAAATTTTATACTTTACTCAAGTGTACTTATACATTAAGTATTAAAAGTATATTTGATATAAATACTTACATATTCTTGACATCCAAGTATTCTTATACTTAATTTAGCACTTTATTTCTTAGATGGTACTATTATAACACCTGTGACGATCATTATCAAAACTACAGAGATACAATAATTGTAGAATTATTTACTACAAATTATATTAAAGTAGTGTGTGGTGGTGCTTTTTTGTGGGACCGTCAGGTTCAGCATGTGGCCACAAGATGTCTACTCAGGTTTGCTTCTGTGGTATAAGTTGTCGGTTGCCTCACCTATGGCATGCTAATAAGCTCGAAAACGGTATATAAATATGGTGCGCCACTAATGAATTAGTTTTATTTGTTCTTAATGCAATATTATTATATACTTTATCCAAAATTATTTAATATTATTTCTTATATTTGCAGTAATTATTTCAAATCATTTAAAAGTTGAAATAAAGGAAACATAATCTTACTTTGAGAATGTTGTTTAAATGAAACAAATCAATTCTTTATACTAACGGAAGTTTATCTCATATTAAGTATGTTAGTTTTTTTAAATTCAAGTATTTTTTTTAGAATAAATCAATCTTTCAATAAAGTATTACTGTACTAAAGGAATAGTGAAACTAAGCTATTGTTGAAATCTTGGTACTAGTATAGCTTTCTTACGTGTATAACTTGCTCTATATTGCGAAACTTGATTTATTTATTTATCGGTCAATGGTCGCGCGGTTTAAGGCAGTACTTGAATCGAGGTGACTAGATCGCTGTGGTTTCAACCCCCGCAGCCGGTAAACCGTATATAAGCTATATTCGGGGAGAGGATTGGCGCCTCCTCTGCGGGTATTGTAGGGTGAAAGAATGTTGGCTTGGGTCAATGTGAGAGATTGATACCGGTTGACGTTTGACTACCCCCCTAATTAATGAGGTTTTCCAGGTTTCCCTCATTCCTGCACTGAATGGTGGTTATGGCCTACCAACGTAAGTCGTTCCTGGGCGCAAATGCGGCCTGCTTAATAATAATATGCTGCCCCCTCTCCCGCACAAGTGTTTGACTTCTGGGCTAATCCTTGTTATTAGAATGAGGAGTAGATATATTACTATTTTTTTTTTTAAGTAACACCTTCCGAAGCTCCGACACATTAGGAGATGTTCTGAAGAGTCAAGCAATGACCACTCTCCACTCCGTGGAGTCAGTAATCATTGCGCCCGTAAATCGTGTGTTCTGAGCAGACGTAGCGAACCAAGGACGATTG
The DNA here is from genome assembly GCA_025584915.1 of Monochamus saltuarius. NCBI lineage: Eukaryota > Metazoa > Arthropoda > Insecta > Coleoptera > Cerambycidae > Monochamus > Monochamus saltuarius. The sequence goes on from CM046725.1 coordinate 3,085,294, forward strand.
CCTTCTGCATTCTGCCGTCTTATTATTATTATTATCTTTTTTCAAAAGAAATTAGAATAAATCGAGGGACACGAAGAAAGAGGAGAATCTAAAGAGAATAATAAGCGTAATAACGAGAAGCCGAAAGCAAACGGAGAAATGGATTGAAAAAAAACGTAAACAAAATTAGAGCATAAAGAAATTAAAAAAGTAATGAGGTGAAAAAACTAAACTAAAGCAAATACAAGGAAAAGGATATCGAAAAGGACGCAGACGACAACGTATAATATAATTGATGATAATAAACCTATGAGCCCTAGATGTGTTAGTTATATGGAAGAAAATGATTATAACGATTATCTAGAAGATATATAATCCAATCGTATTCAATACGAACAATTTTAGTATGCACCACATGATTAAAACAAACCTTCGTTTTCTTCCACATTCAAAACATATCAATACCTTTAAATATTTTTTATATTCGCACCTTAGAACCGTTTGGATACGAAGATGACATGTTTTGATTGATCGGGAATTTTAACTCGTTGACGAATGGTGTATACCTACAATATGTGTTTGTAAGGGTTGTTTGTATTTGTTATACCCAATCGATCACAATTAGTTAAGAAACATCAAAATACTGTATGTACTACTAAATGTAGTAGCAGGCACATTCTTTTATAGTTCAAATACCGGAAAATATGAAATAAAAATTCATCCCTTATACTGTTATTATATAATCTTAATAATAGCATCTACTGCTACTTCTAAACAGAGGTAAAAACAACTGTTATTTAAATTTACATACAGATACGATTATAAATTATTTTCTTTCGACTTACCTTGATATTACCAATATTGCAAATATTACATATTGCACAAAGCTTCATTATTAATAACTGTTTTTCCTTGATATGTAATTCTACAGGTAGTCAAGAAATTCGCGCAGAAAATTTAGGAGATGATTCTACTCGAAAAACAATATGTCAAGTTCATGTAACTTTTTCTTGAAAAGTCAATATTAACAGAGTTAGTTTTTTGCCTACAACTTTTTTATACTAGATCTTTTTCAAATTTGGCTCACTTGTTAGGTACTTTTACTTTATTTTATCTGATACTGCATGTATCAGGTAAAATATTTCTGAAATTTCAGTGCCCTAAAATGCAGAAAGGACACGTGCTAGGTGACGAAATAATCATAACTTTTTGTGTCTTTAATTTTATTGAAATTCGGATGGCATTCCCTTAAAGACCGACAATTTATCTAAAAATTTGATAATCTTGTTTAAAGTCGACAAAACCAATCGTTTGCGAGATAATCGGCATTTAAATTGTTTGGACACACTGGTAAATCAAAGAGTACTTTGAAAACAATCCAATGATAACTGTCATATTGCTTTGACAGTAATTGCAAACCTTATGCTTTGCTCATACGATATAAATGCAGAAATGCAATCTTTGTACGGAAAATAGACATTTAATTGATTTATATTAACCTTGGTATATCAATCTATGAACTGGCCGCCAAGTCAGTTTAGCTTCCTTAAGTTTCCAGAGACATATTATGCTGAAGGTTAAAGTATCAACGTTACTATTAAGAAAGAGTGCGATATGCCAACCGTATACTAATTTATTATTAAAATGTTCAATAAATTCAATGTTCGAATACAATTTCTACTTGTAATATTGTTGAAATGTTTTCCTGCTGCTTGCTTTTGCTAACAAATTTAATTCAGTTCAGTTCAGCTATGCCCTACGCCCTGTACAGTTTTTCAAGTTGTATTACTTATTAGTCCAAATTATTATTTTTCTTATATGTTGAATTGCTCTGTAAATGTAGAAAATAATATATTATGTGGGTTCGACCCCCGCAGCCGGTAGACCGTATATTAGCTATATTCGTGGAGAGATTGGCACCCTCTCTGCGGGTATGGTAGGGTGGAAGAATGTTGGCTAGTGTCAATGTGAGAGATTGATACCGGTTGATATTTGAGTACCCCCCTAATTAATGAGGTTTTCCAGGTTTCCCTCATTCCTGCACTGAATGGTGGTTAGGGCCTACCAACGTAAGTCGTTCCTGGGTGCAAATGCGGCCTGCTTAATAATAATATGCCGCCCCCTCTCCCGCACAAGTCTTCGACTTCTGGGCTAATCCTCGTGATTAGAATGAGGGGTAGAGATATTATTATTATTTAATATAATTGTAAACAATTATCACAAATCAAAATACAATCAACTCCTGGACTGATCAAGTGATCTTTATTTTAAATGTATTTTTTTACACAGGCTGAATTATCCAATTAAATTGAAAAAAGATACGTTTTCTCATGACTATCACTTACTGGAAACTATTGCCCTTTGATATTACCACAGCTTAAAGATCTTATATTACATTAGGTACATGTGTGTGAACAAATTAAATATATCTACGACTAGCAGCAATTTATGGATTTGTCCTTCTCTTAGTAGTGTTAATACCTAAACATAATAATATATAAGAGCACTAAATGCATCGTTTCAAAGGGATTACTAACAATGAGAATTAAATAAAACCGTAATAGCTCCTGAAGATAACCCAGCACTTACCTGGGACACAAATCCAGACGTTAAGAGGATTTAGTTGTAATTCAACCACAAATGGGGCGCATTAAAAAGACAACCGTGAAAAAATGGTAACATTTACAAATATCCTATAAATCCCCTCGTCGGTAAGGCTACCCTTCAAACCGCCCTACAACAATGGCTTTGACGTTAGGTCGAAAGTCCTGCAAAATATCTATTTCATTCATTGAATACAAAATAAAAGAGGGTTGTTATTGTTACAGTAGTTATCCCCACTTAACTTTAGGACTGCCCATTTTCAATCCGAAGGGTATATACCCTTGTTGACTTTAAACTTGTTTAGTTATCAAGCAGGCTTAAGTGGTTAGGTGACGTTTTTTTTGCACAATGCATTTTAATAATGCCATGTACTCCCACGATCTAAAACCAATTGAGAAGTGCAGCCGAATTTTCAGACCTTGGGACAGTATTATTAAATCTCAGGACGTAGCTCAAGATAGTACCGTTTCTACGACTACAAAAGATGAAGAAAAACATGACATTAAAGAAATTCACAAGAATGAAGGCGAAACTGAAGCAAAACCTGGATTCCGACCGATAAAGAAAATAGAAAAACCTTCACTCGAAACAAAGGGTCACGTCACTGTTCAACCTCCGCTTCCCGTAGACTATTCTCTGGAGGCGTACAGCATGTATCCAGATATGGTCCAAGCAAATCTAGCGCAATCTCTGGGGCTTACCCCAAACGATCCTCTTTTCATGGAATCGATGGTGCAAGGAATCGCGTTGGAAGAATATGCGAGGGTTTTAAATCAGGAACACCAAGCAAAAATTTTGGCGTCAAGGAAACAGAGGCCGAAGAAATACAAGTGTCCTCACTGTGATGTTGGATTTTCTAATAATGGACAATTAAAGGGACATATTAGGATACATACTGGTTAGTATTTACTTTAAAATTTGTTTAATACACCGAATAAATCCAGTAATTGGTATTAGCTGTGTTGCTGATATTATGAAAAATAGTCACTTTTATTTACTTCATATAAGTACATTATTGTTATATTTTTACTACTAGTATTAATATTAGTAATATTAAAATACGTGTTTATATTCTATGAAGACTGTTAAAAGTTTATTTTATTTGAGATATTAATGAACAATAACAACAAAACTACAGAAATATTTATAGTCTATATAGTTTTAATGAGATTGATATTTTCACTCGAATTACGGCAGTTATTTCTTAATTTGTACTGCATAATCATTCAATTTTGTTACAAATTGTTTTAAAACAACATTACAAGCTTTTAAAGTAACATTATGGCCATAGAGTTTGTAAGCACACTGATATTTGAAAGTGAAATCATTCCAAATATATTTTTTCCAAATAATATTTTGAAAATAAGACGCATAACTAAAACAAACACCATATAACATTATTTATATTACTGTTTTTTTATTTTTTAATGGTCAAATTGTATGCATTACAAATGTTCATAACAAAAAAATATTTTTATAAATAACCTATAAATTTTTAAGGTAGATTTTAAATTTCCAAAATGGCCAAATGTTAAAATGTTCTGAGTATGCTGAAGTTTTGCAATATACCTCTAGAAAATACTACTAATATGGTCGAATCACTGTCAATATTCCAACTGACATTCAAATGGAGAGTTAAGAAAGTTATAGAAATTAAAAATAAAAATTTAGTAGTAGATGATCAATTTCAGTAATGGCAGGCAGTATTTTAAAACTTTTGAGCCAATAACTCGATATCCGTATATAAAATTCTACACAAAATTTCATGGAAAGGTATCGTATTTTGACAATATTACTAGATATAATAGCCTTATACGAGGGTAACTAATTAATATGTCAATAAATGGCGTAACTTTATTTTAGTTTGTTATATCTGATAGAAATTCAATAAGTCAGTTGTCAGTCACGTATATGTGACTACATTACATATTTTTCCAAACTAAATATCCAAACTCAAAGCAATTATTCTCTGTTCGTTCTATTCGTTTCAATTCTAATTATCAAGACTCCAAATCAATTTATCTAAGGAAATAGCCCTACAGCCTCTACATCCCAGTTCAAAATTCACCATATTTACCATTACTATAGTTGGCATATAAATTACTACCATTTGTGATATTCAATGGACATACATCGTTAATAAAAGAAAAAATTATTTGCAGAAAGTGTAATTTATTTATTTTTACTAAACAAAATACATGAACATTTAAACAAAATACACTAACTAATCAAGAACATATTCGTCTTCATTGTTCACGACTCCCAGCGATCTAGCAGTTGTTTTATTTCACGTCTGAAAGGAATCTAGTGATTCGAAAGTGATAAAATTCACCAAACCAATTTTAAACCACGACGTGTTCATTAAATGACATTTGCCGTAGGATGTTCAGTATAGAATGAAAGAAATGAAAATGCGATGGAAGAAAATGAGCAAAATAGGGCCGATGTAATAATAATAATATCTCTACCACTCATTCTAATCACAGGGATTAGCCCAGAAGTCGGAGACTTGTGCGGAAGAGGGGGCGGCATATTATTATTAAGCAGGCTGCATTTGCGCCCAGGAACGACTTACGTTGGCGTTGGTAGGCCCTAACCACAATTCAGTGCAGGAATGAGGGAAACCTGGAAAACCTCATTAATTAGGGGGGTACTCAAATATCAACCGGTATCAATCTCTCACATTGACACTAGCCAACATTCTTCCACCCTAAATTTCAACGAAATAAATTTGTTTTGATTTTAGATCGAAGTAAAGCAATTAGTACGTAAATTTTAATTCTCATTGTCAAATAATTCTTCAGACAAGCACACGAATCATTTTAAATTCACGGACGATAAATAAAATTAACGTGGTACGTATGAGCCATCTTCGGTAAATCCTTAGAAAATCCTCGAAATTCTCAGTCTCTTTGCTAAATGACCAATAAATTATCGACATCCTTCTAATTCCCTTTACATCTTCGGTGCACCCTAGTACATCCTCGTATATTCTGAAAAAATCCTTGTACACGCTAATATGCGTACACCATAAATCCTTATCTGTCCACCCCTCTGTAAGAATTAATTTCTAAGGCATTCTTGTCGTGGAACCAAAAACGCTATGAGCGTTCTTCTTTGCAAAACAAAAACAGTCGAAAATTAATAAGTTGCCTCTTAAAATAGTTACCAAAATGTCTGAAGCAAGGAATAAAATATTTGAAAAATATGAAATTGCCCTATTGGATCTCACCACCGGATTTTATTCATTTCAGGTGAGAGGCCATTCAAATGCGACGAGAAAGACTGCGGCAAAACATTCACGAGGAACGAGGAACTGACCCGCCATAAAAGAATTCACTCCGGCCTCCGTCCTTTCCCCTGCACGCACTGTGGTAAGCGTTTCGGCCGCAAGGATCATCTAAAAAAACATTCGAGGACCCACTTCCAGCCTAGAGGATTGTACGCCGTGCCAGTCATGATGCCTTTTGACGCGTGGGCCGCATCACCGAGCAGCTACCCCTTCGTGCCCATGTTTGGTTATTAGACTAATTAAATGATCGCGATATGCGTTTTGGGGTGTGCGTCTTATACCAGTTCCGGATAGGTTTTATATACTGTACATATGTAAATATTGTAAATATTCAAAGATTGTGATACAGAGTGCAAAATTTATTTATATTGTGAAGATCTTTTAAGACTTGAATAAATATTTTAATTTTAAATTAATTTTATTCAATAAGATTATCATTTCTATTAATGTACATAAAAATCGTTTTAGGAAACTTACTTTTCTGAGGGCAACACATGTATAAAGCAAACGAAAATATCATAAAACAAAAAAAAAAGTTTCTCAGAAAAATACTTGTACAGTGTGTCCCAATTGTGAAACTACAAGAAATAGAACAATGCGATTCTCGTAACAAAGCACTACTTTTTCGAGAAACTTAAGACTTTCGTAGACCTTTTCGTTTTCAAGATATAAATTTATAAAACTACTTTTAAAGAAGAGGCAGAGGAACTGATTTTTTTTTATTGATGGTAACAATTTCGTAAAATAATTCGTTTTGTAGCGGTCTTTTAAAAGACATAAAAATGGTAGTACAATTTGATATGTTTTGATAACGTTTCTTAGTATTATTTTGCCGAAAATTATGTCAACTTCTTTTTTGAGATATGTTTGTTTATCTAAAATATTCACTATGAATTAGAAAATACTATTCTTGCGTGAGATTACTGCAGTCCATACTCTAAAGACTGAAACCAAATTTCATTTGTATCAGATAAATTATTTTTACTACTTAATACTGTCACGGAATTTGCCCCACTCACTCCCAAACCGACGACTGTGGCACCGCGAATTGCCTAAGATTGCCCCTACACGATTCTGTTAAACAAACAGAATGCCGCTGATCGAGATGGGCCTGTAAAAATCGAGAATCGCCGAGAAGAATTCCAGTCGTACTAGAAAATGGATCTAGAGATACTGGAATATACCTGGAATATTCGTTGGGTCTATAAAAGAAGAATAAACGGCCGAGTTAGTTAGTCTTGTATAAGTCTTGTGTTACAGTCTGAATTAAAGTGTTTAGTTGGAGATATCAAAGTGATTTAGATAGCGATTAATTAAATAAGTGTTTAGTTGACCTGTAATTAGTAGTGTTCAGTAGTTAATAAAGAAGTAATTAATTAACAAATTGTTTTTCTGGAAGTAAGAAGAAAAGACGGGTTGGGAAATTCGTGACAATTTGGTGTCGGAAGTGGATTTAACTGGAAGTTTTAAAGAGCTTTCTGGAACCCTGTCCACAAAGTGGGATTTGAGTGGAAGTTTGAAGAACTTTCTGGAACCCTGTGCGCGGGTGGAATAAAGACTCAAGTGTGGCATATCACCGCACTCGTCGTGACTAAAGGAAGTGAACGGTGTTATTAGCGAAGGACATTCTCGAACATTCTAGAACTTTGTGAGTGCGACAAAGACCCAAGTGTGATATATCACTGCACTCGTCGTGACTCAAGGAAGTGAACGGTGGTATTCGCGAAGGACAATCTTGAACATTCTAGAACTTTATTCGGCAGTGAGACAAAGACCCAAGTGTGGCATATCACCGCACTCGTCGTGACTTAAGGAAGTGAACGGTGGTATTTGCGAAGGACAATCTCGAACATTCTAGAACTTTCTACCGAAGTGAGACAAAGACCCAAGTGTGACATATCACCGCACTCGTCGTGACTTAAGGAAGTGAACGGTGTTATTCGCGAAGGACATTCTCGAACATTCTAGAACTTTCTACCGAAGTGAGACAAAGACCCAAGTGTGATATATCACCGCACTCGTCGTGACTTAAGGAAGTGAACGGTGTTATTCGCAAAGGACATTCTCGAACATTCTAGAACTTTCTACCGAAGTGAGACAAAGACCCAAGTGTGGCATATCAGTGCACTCGTATCATTGTAAGGAAGTCAACGGTGACATTTACAAACACATTCCTGGACATTCTAGAACTTTCCAAATAGAGTGAATGCCTGTAACTAGAAGTCAAGTCAATATGGATGCACAACTGGCAAAACTATTAGAAATGATGCAGACAATGCAAAATAAATTAGAAGAGCAGGGACATAAAATGGAAGACCAGGCGAAAACGATGCAGGAACAAGGAAGGATGATGCAAGAGAAATTAGAAGAACAGGGACAAACAATGCAAAAGAAATTTGATGAACAAGGACATAAAATTGAAGACCAGTCCCAGACAATGCAAGAAAAATTTGAAGAACAAGGGCATACAATGAAAGATCAGATACAGACAATACAACAGGAAATGAGAAACCAGACGAAAGAAATGCAGGAGAAATTAGAAAATAAACTAGAAGAGCAAGGGTATATAATGAAAGAACAGATACAGACAATACAACAGGAAATGGAAAACCAGACGAAGGATATGCAGACAAAGATAGAAAAATTGGAGAATACACTAGAAGAAAAAATAGAGGAGCAGTCACATAAGGTAGAAACACAAGTAGAAGAGAAAATGTTAGCAAAAACAAGAAATAGACGAACAAATAAACATGGTTAGAGAAACCTGAGAAGAGCTTCGACATAAATTAGACAAGATATCAAATTAGGTCGTAATAAAATCAGAAGGACATGTTATACGAACGAAGAATACTAGACCCCCTGAATTCGACGGCAAGGTTTCCTGGAATGTATATCTGCGTCAGTTCGAAGCAGCAGCTGCAGCAAACGAATGGTCTGACTATGAAAAGGCTACAGCTCTGATAGTTGCTCTACGAGGGGAAGCTCTTGACGTCTTACAAGGAGTTCCTGCTGGGCAACAGAATAGCTACGATATTCTAAAACAGCATATGGAAATGAGATATGGGGATAAACACCTGCAGCAAGTGTACCAGGCACAATTGAAAATCGTCACCAACAAAGTGGAGAGAATTTACAACATTTTGAGACCGATGTTTCCAGATTGGTTCGATTGGCTTATCCAACAGCCCCGTCCGAATTTGTAGATCAGCTCTCCATCCAAGTTTTTATCGACGGCCTAAGAGATTGCGAAACTCAGCAGGCGCTAGACCTAAAACGTTGAATGACGCTCTTTCGCATGCACTGGAATTTGAGGCAGCCAAGATGGCATCCGGTAGACATGTTAAAGTTCGGGCCATCAGTGATAACAGCGATAGTATGGCAAATGGAGACCTAATAAAGACGCTAAAGGAGATTATTGAGAAACTCAGCCCAACTACCAATCCGAAGAGAGAACAATCTGATAGTCGAAGGGATCGCCTTGTTCAATGCTGGAACTGTGGGCAGATGGGACATCTGAAGAGACCGTGTAGGGCCCCAGTCGCAGATCAGCAAAGGCGCGACTCCCAAGCGGCAGCCTCCAAGGAATATGTTAAAGTGCGGACCATCCGTGATAATAGCAATAGGATGGCAAATAGAGAGATAATCAAAACAATGAAGGAGGCCATTGATAAATTCAGCCTAACTACCGGACCAAAGAGAGGACAACCCGATAGACGAAGAGAACGCCCACTTCAATGTTGGAACTGTGGGCGGGCGGGTCATTTAAAGGGGCAGTGTAGGGCGCCAGTCGCGGATCGGCAATGGCGCGACTCCCAGGCAGGCAAGGAACATGGAAATGCAGATGCCCTTTCTAGGAGACCCTGTCCTGTCAACTGCAAGCACTGTAGTAGTCTTGAAAGGAAAGAGGACATCTCATCAGTTCCTTGCAAGGTGGTAGCAGCCCAACCTGAAGACAGATGGAGTTCAGCGGCGATTCGGGAAGACCAGCAAGCTGACTGTGACATCAAGCCCTTACTAGACTGGAAAGAAGCCAACAACCGACCCTCATGGGCTGAAGTCAGCGGTAAAAGCCCAACATTAAAGAGCTATTGGGCTCAATGGAATTCCTTGGTATTGGAAGACGGTGTCCTAAAAATAGCATGGGAGAACAATGACGGAACGGAGGTCAAGAAACAAGTACTAATACCGAGGACCCTGATCAAGGAAGTGCTGAAGGAAGTACATGGAGGTACTGTGGGTGGACATTTCGGTATCAATAGGACTCTACAGAAGATTAGGGAGCGTTTCTACTGGTTGAGCTGTAGGACGGATGTAGAAGATTGGTGCCGAAAATGTGACGTATGTGCAGCCAGCAAGGGACCGAAGACCCGTTCCAGAGGCAAAATGCGCCAGTACATCGTAGGAGCACCGTTCGAGAGGATTGCCATTGATATCGCTGGCCCATTTCCGAAAACCCAAAGTGGCAACCGATATCTGCTAGTAGCCATGGACTACTTCAGCAAATGGCCGGAAGTATACCCTCTTCCCAATCAAGAGACCACGACCGTAGCAGAAGCCTAGTCAACAACCTGTTCTGCAGATTTGGTGTGCCCATGGAACTGCATTCAGATCAGGGCAGAAATTTCGAATCAGGTGTGTTCCGAAAGGTCTGCGAGCTTATGGGAATACGGAAAACCAGGACCACCCCACTGCATCCCCAGTCAGATGGTATGGTGGAACGCTTCAACGCCACACTAGAAACCAATCTGAGGATGTTTGTGAACGAGAACCAAACAGACTGGGACAAGCTCATTCCACTCTTCCTGTTAGCTTACCGCTCAGCTGTCCATGAAACTACTGGGAAGACTCCGCAAGAATCATCTTTGGAAGAGAGCTTCGCCTTCCAGCAGATTTGGTATTTGGTCGTCCTGCGGAACAGCCCACCGAGCCAGACACTTACACCCATGAGCTAGAACGAAGACTAGCAGCCGTACACGATCAAGTCAGATCTCGAATGCGATTAGAGAGCGATCGCATGAAGACTCGATACGACGTCCGGGCCAATACAGTCGGATTCCAACAAGGCGACCTGGTGTGGCTGTACAACCCCACGCGGAAGAAAGGAAAATCGCCTAAACTACAGAACGGTTGGGAGGGCCCCTATACCGTCATTAAAAGAATCAATGACGTCGTCTACCGGATACAAAGGACTCCCAGGAGTAAAATGAAGGTCGTCCATCTGGAGCGTCTGTCCCCGTATAGAGGTGTATCCGATCGGGACGATCGGTCCTAAGGAGGGGCAGTGTCACGGAATTTGCCCCACTCACTCCCAAACCGACGACTGTGGCACCGCGAATTGCCTAAGATTGCCCCGATCGCCCTACACGATTCTGTTAAACAAACAGAATGCCGCTGATCGAGATGGGCCTGGAAAAATCGAGAATCGCCGAGAAGCGTTCCAGTCGTACTAGAAAATGGATCTAGAGATACTGGAATATACCTGGAATATTCGTTGGGTCTATAAAAGAAGAATAAACGGCCGAGTTAGTTAGTCTTGTATAAGTCTTGTGTTACAGTCTGAATTAAAGTGTTTAGTTGGAGATATCAAAGTGATTTAGATAGCGATTAATTAAATAAGTGTTTAGTTGACCTGTAATTAGTAGTGTTCAGTAGTTAATAAAGAAGTAATTAATTAACAAATTGTTTTTCTGGAAGTAAGAAGAAAAAGACGGATTGGGAAATTCGTGACAATACTATGTGTATTTGACAGTATATCTTTATCACTCTGTACTTTTTTTATCAGATGTTTTTGGACCCATTTACTTAAAATAACATTTTCTATCCCCTACTGAGTTTGTCATCATATTTTATAACCGCTATGTATATCAATTTATACATTTAATGGATTACTGATATTATTGATTACAAGTTTCATCATACCATCAATACCTATGCCTACATCAGACATGATATTTTTTGAAAACTTCAATAGGATTTCAGAAATAGTTTAACTTATATTATTCATTATTTCATGCCTTAAGCGTACAGTATCACTGATTTTGTGTTTTTCCATTGATTTTACGTAAGAGAAACAAAGCATGTCAATTGACAGTTGTACGATAAACAATGATTTATATTTCCAACGCTTCGTAATCTAAATAATAGTGTTTATTTATAGTGGGAGAATCTCAAATCCCTACTTGATAAAATCATATCTTTCCCCTATAATACCAGGACACTTAAAATTGAGAAACAAATCGCCGGCCTTCGATATTAGGTGATAGACAAGAAGAAATGCGCTTAGACGCTACGTAAAGAGTGAACCAACTAAATACAATAATTTTTTTCCAAAGCTAGACCTGTTCTATTTTGTTTGATTTCTGTTTACGTAAATAAAGGAGATGAAATTATATAAAATTAAGCAAACAGATATTTTCACTGTCTGGCAACTTTAGCTGTATTATTTTCTCTGTCTGACGTCTTAACACCATATTAGAAAAATGACTTTTCCACGATAAAACAAGAGCTATTTGTTTGTAACAATAATTACAAATTGTGTACGTGCAATGGCACGGTAATAAAATGACATCATATTTTAGCATAATTCACTACAAAGTGACTTGAAAATATAAATTATTTTATATTGAAAGACGATAGTCATATTATACTGTTCATATAAGTTAAGGCTAATATAATATTATACGCGTTTTACATTTACATAAAAATTGTGTGAAGTTTCCTAGCTCGAATGAATTGTCCAAGAAATTGGTAAGAATAGAAGTAATTCTAATTTGCTGGCTATTTAAATATTTTTCAGCATTACAACCAAATTCAGTTATAAATACATTAATTATTACATTGTCACATTGATGTAGCATAGTATACAGGATGATTTTTAATCTGTACACATAAACTTACGAAATTATAACTAAAGACAGATAAATTTCAATAGTAAAAAAAAATGTAGTAAAGTATTTTTAGTTTCAGAAGTTTACAAAAATCAAGTAAAATTTTTTGTTTGCAAAAACTAGGAAGTACACATTTTCATTCATATTTTTCATACACATCATTGATTGAAGTCAAAGTTGTATTTTTTTCTTTCATTTAAAAGCCAACTATGTTTCAAATTCATAGATTTTTAATAAGGTTAGCTCAGATATTAAAATTCATTTTTCCTGGAAAGCTATTGCCGAAATCAACAATCAACAAGAGTGCCTTTTTATTTAAAAATATTTAGAATTTTCATTTTTGCTACGAATTTATCAAAAAATCTATACAAAAAAGTTTGTTTATTTTTTAGATTTTCAAAAAGAGCATAAAAAATATGGGATTGTGCCAAATTTCATTACTTTATATCTAAGTGTTTGGAAAATATTAATTAAGAACCGTCTTCAGGAACTTGTATGTCGAAAACAAAACGTTTTAGGATACATGTCTATATAGACTGTTTTCCTTATTTTGAGATCTAGAAAACGCAGTTAAATTAATGGTACTAATTATTTAAATAACTGAAGACAAATCAAAAAAAGGTTATAAGAAGCTCTTGCCCGAAAGTGTGCGCTTGGCACCAGATATTAAAAGCTACTACTACCAGTGGAGGACTCGAAAGGAAACCATGTGAGTGTATACAAGTTACGTATAACTCATGGAATAGCAAACGGCCACTAGATGTAGCTTGTTACATTTCGCGTACTCATGATTCCTTTTGTCAGGCTAGACATACATAAAACAGCGAGTGGTATTCGTAAATTACCTCACCTATGGCATACTCATGAGAGTTAGTAAGCTCAAAACTGGTATATGCCTAGTGGGCCACTAACGAATGACTTTGGTTGTTTATTATAGGTATGTAGCCAATTACTTTTGACTTACAGAATCTTAATGATCATTAATGATTAACACAAAATGACGACCTATGGAGCTGCTACCTTACTTCTGTGACAAATAAAAAATTAACTCAAGAAGACTTTTTTCTGGAGATACATGAAGTCAATGGTCCACTCCTATTATTGGTCGAATTCTTTTCACTCAACCCACAGCTATTCCAAATAAAGCGAGAGAATTTGGCTCGCCACCGTTACAGGTGTGATGAAGTAAGAGTTCTTTTGAAACGCCCTGTATATCTTAAAGTTTGCATTTAATTTCTATGTGTATTTCAAATTATACTTCTTGGAGTTACCTGTGTACCACTTTAAAACGCTGTTATTTTCTCAAGCAAAGAGATATATATTTCAAACGCCTTCGTGACAACCTCATTGAGCCTCAGTAATAAACATTATTCTGATAGCGATGAGCTACATTGTGACTAACGGTCACTGCGAAATTAAGAATTGTCCGGCACAAGAAATAATCATTACGTCACAGCTGGACGCAGGGGTGTTGACAATAATCGAAACTAGCAACTTCCGTATCGCAGTTAAATTGTCAAAACATCCTAGTGATCCCCGCCACAGGAGGTCCTCACCTATTCAAAGGACAAATCGAACGCCTTTGGATAGCCCCGGCGGATAGAAAGAGACGGGATACTAAACGAGGAACTTGAATAAGGACGAAATAAAGTCATTTGTAAGTATTGAATGAGGCCGCTACGAAAGTTTATGTAGGGATGAATTGTTGAAGTTTAGATAGCAAAGTGAGGGTATTTATTATACAATTTTTGAATAGGCATTCCTTACGCGCAGTAAGTGAAATTTGCTGACAGAGGAAGTATAAAATGGGAAATTATATTTGGGAAGATTAATAGCATCCCTTAAGAAAATTTCGGCAAGTCTCGTTTCGGCTATTGCGTTAATTAACCAAATTTATTTTTAAACGTACTGAACGGTATTACAACAGAACGGTTTGCCAGTATTATATTGTCTATAATCGATCGATCATATACAGGGTATGACGTTTATAATATATACAAATTTTAAGAATAATTAATAATATTAAAATCCTTTCATGCAAAGTATCTATTAGAATGGATATTAATTATTTTCTAATTAATTACAACAATTTAGTTATCTAGTAACTTTAAATGCATAAAGTTCAATCTAGTGGACATAATATTAAATGTTATACTTACGCCATCTGTCAAATAATAGCTTGAGTTAGTGTGAATGTTCTACAAAGTTTGAGTTTTTCCAAATTGAGTGTCAGCAAGTGTTTATCATATTTTGAACTGTTGAATCAGTAT
The DNA here is from genome assembly GCA_025584915.1 of Monochamus saltuarius. NCBI lineage: Eukaryota > Metazoa > Arthropoda > Insecta > Coleoptera > Cerambycidae > Monochamus > Monochamus saltuarius. Next base: position 3,100,326 of record CM046725.1, read on the forward strand.
TCAATTTAGAAAAGATAGAAAATATGTATTGTTTAATATATGCAGTAAATGCCTAATAAGTAAAAATTTCTAAAAGTTTTTGTATTCTATTATATTTTTCTTTATTTATACCTGTCTACTGTAGTGGACATCACGCATTATCATCAAATTTTTCGAAGAAAACTGATAAATAATATTTTGTCTTAATTCAAGATCTACATAATTTGCAAAGTTTTTGGTAATAATTACTATTAGTAATTGTAAGCATTTACAGAAATAATGAAATTATTAAAATAGTTTTGCTTGCTGTAATGTGAAATTATAATTATTATTATCTATTTTGAGATAGCCAAAGAAACCGAAATTAGTGGAGATGGATATATATATATGGATATGTTCAAAAGTATTATCAGCTTCTATGTCTATGTCTATGTCTATGTCTATGTCTATGTCTATGTCTATGTCTATGTCTATGTCTATGTCTATGTCTATGTCTATGTCTATGTCTATGTCTATGTCTATGTCTATGTCTATGTCTATGTCTATGTCTATGTCTATGTCTATGTCTATGTCTATGTCTATGTCTATGTCTATGTCTATGTCTATATCTATGTCTATGTCTACGTCTATGTCTATGTCTATGTCTATGTCTATGTCTATGTCTATGTCTAGTCTATGTCTATGTCTATGTCTATGTCTATGTCTATGTCTATGTCTATGTCTATGTCTATGTCTATGTCTATGTCTATGTCTATGTCTATGTCTATGTCTATGTCTATGTCTATGTCTATGTCTATGTCTATGTCTATGTCTATGTCTATGTCTATGTCTATGTCTATGTCTATGTCTATGTCTATGTCTATGTCTATGTCTATGTCTATGTCTATGTCTATGTCTATGTCTATGTCTATGTCTATGTCTATGTCTATGTCTATGTCTATGTCTATGTCTATGTCTACGTCTATCTACGTCTACGTCTACGTCTACGTCTACGTCTACGTCTACGTCTACGTCTACGTCTACGTCTACGTCTACGTCTACGTCTACGTCTACGTCTACGTCTACGTCTACGTCTATGTCTACGTCTACGTCTTCGTCTACGTCTAAGCCTATGTCCATGTCTATGTCTAATAATTTAGCTGCTAGAGCTAATGGTAGTACGCGACTGACTAATAGTGCAGATGAGTGGTACGCAAAAAAAAATGGAACCGCTGTCGTAGACTTCTAAATATAATGAACTTATTTTAATGTTTTGTTTAAAAATTTATGTATCTTGACATAGGTAAAGAAGAAACTTTTCATTGGCCTACACTGTATATTCATAATTTAGTAGATGTGTATTTCAATTATTTTCTTCAACATGTAATTGTATTGAAAAATGTAAACGTTTCAGTTGTGGGCAGGCATTTAGTAAAGGGGATATTAATATTGCATGATCCATCACTAAAGACTTTATCTATTACAAGAACCAGGCAATTTATATTAAAATATTCAAATGGTATTATATTACAAAAGTGTTTTCCTAAAAGTCATGTATTCTATTCAAAATCCCAACAATGCAATTTTGTGTAAATGTGGCGAAATGCAAAATTTATGAGCTTGTTTTATGTGTTTTTGGTATTTACAAAGAGGCAATAAAGTTTATATGTAATTTTTACAATAGTTCGACTGAAAATACGGGTAATATTTATAAAAATTTATTCATACATATACTATGAAGTACGCTGCCTCATATAATAGACTTTCTTTCCTTTAAATATTATTCCCAAATATACCACAAAACTTTGTATAAATATCATTAGATGTACATACAGGGTGTCTACTTTTTATTTGTATGCAAATCCGTAAAATCTTTATTATCAGATTGTAAATTTAAAAAGAATCGGTAAACGTGTTTATTGAATTCAGGGGGATGGGAGGTGGGTGTTTGTTATAAAAATAGTCATAGCAGGCCTTGGATCGTCATCTTAATCGCTGTGATAGGATTAGAATTATTGATAGTAATTATTTTCATTATAATAATGAATTTTATGCATAATCTTATAGGTTAAACATGAGAAATTGTATTTCTTCTATATGTGCAGATATCGTGATCCAGGTACAAGACAAATAATGTCTTCGAAAACTGGACTTTACTCCACTGCTCTTTAAAAGATATATAGACGATATCATTACATTGTAGATAAAAATGATGTGAACGGTTTATTAGAAACACTTAACGCCTTTCATGACCTATTAAGTTTTGCAGTGGAAATAGAAGACCCCAATAGAATACCATTTTTCAACGTATTACTAATTCACGATTATAATAAAATCAAAACAAACTGGTATCTGATTAAAATTAATATAATAAATAATTTGAAAAACGCAGCTCTCAGTATACCTCACGAAGATTATAACAAACATAACATCAGTTATGTAAGTAAGATGTTATTGAAACACCATTATCCAATTAGTTTAATTACTAAAATACTTAATAATCATTCCACGAAAACGAACAATGAATACGTCAAATACATTTTAAAATTTTATCAAATCTCTTACGTTAAAGACCTTACAGAACAAATAACAAAAATTTTTAAAAATAAAAAAAATATTAAAAAAATAGTACGGAAAAATGACAGTAGTTTAAAAAAGCACATATTCAAATCAGAAAACAAAAACACCAACTGAACTTCAGTCAAGTGTTGTCTACAAGATACTTGGCAAGAATGTAATATATGTCAAACAGGGAGATATTCAGAGACTCCTCTTAAAAAAAAAGAATTTGTAAACATTTTAAACCCAATAAAAACTAAAAAAAGTAATACAACTGCAACTGTTATTTAGTATACTTTTTTCTTATTTTGTTTATAGGTAGTTTTGTTGGATAATAATTCATTGATACATTTTATTAATTGTTAAGATTAATTATTATAACTATTAAAATATACATACTGTATGTATCTTATTTTTTAAATTTTTCTTTTATATCTATCACATGTTTGTTTCTATGCGAGTAAACGTTAACAAGTCTCCACCATTCACAATAGAATTTTAAAAAATCAATGCTACTAATAACTAGTTATTATACCACAAAAATAGCAGAAAATATGTATGTATGTAATAAGTTTTGCTCATACAGTCTGTTTATACAGAAGTCTCTTTATTTTAATTTTACTTGCATATAGGGTATTTATATTTTTAAGATAAATTTGCTTTAAAAATATTCAGGTTTTTTTTGTTTAGTTTCAATAGCAAGGTTTTTTGGTAGCGAATGATAACATAAGCCTATTATTTTTACTTTGCCACTGTGACTTTTTGATTAAACATTTTGAGCAAACGCAAATCTTTTTAAAACGTATTATTTGTAAACTAAATGTGTAATGTTATAGTAAAATGTATTTTCATTTGACCTGCAGCTGTCGACTCTGGGGAGCTTTGCATGAAATTACACTTTAGCTTTTCTGAAATTCGTACCTTTGCTAAACATTTCTTACTCATTTAGATAAATTTATCTTTACTTCAAAGTCGAAGTCTGTTGAGATGTAAGTCTCAAATGGTTTTTCGCAACACTACATTCTAAGGGATGTTTAGACCTCATATTTACGTGCAAGAAACTCATCTCCACATCGTACCTATCAGCAACGATGGACATAATATATACCAGTAGCCACCACAGAACTTAATTCGCTTGATTTTTATTTACACTTGTTTCACACTGTAACATCTACTCCTGTACCCTGTAAGTGTACAGAAGAAGTAACATGTACAAAAAAATCGAAATTTAATGATTAAGGAAAGATAGAATAAACTGTATACTACAAAGTAATATAAATGTCTCAAACGTTCCAGAAATAACAATTATTCTACCTGTTTTCAAAAAAAGCATGCGATATAAAATTTAATGTTCAATTTCCAACAAAAATTGAATAAAAATCCAATAAACTAGCAGCTCTATGAAATATATAAAAATATACGTATACTGCAAGAAATATGTAAAAAGAAACAACAGAATTGATTCTCTTGCTCCACTTACAGTTATACAGCTGCTCGTGAAAAGTACGTTTTTGTTACTAATGCAACCAGGGAATTATAAAAGTTAAAATGAAATTCAATTTAACCAACTCGGTAAATCCACTACATTATGAATTTATGTTAGAAACTTCTATATCCCAATGGAGGCACTGGGAATGAACGGGTTACTACACTTTTCTGTCAAATACAAACCTTTGAGGAACGTGAAATATATTTTGAGTAAGCTTAAGGGAATTACTTTATGTTCTTAGTACAATGAGTGATTGCTCCGATTTCAATATATTTGTTAGATTTTGACAGTTGGTTCCGCAAATTTGGATGTCACACCACTCATATGGGGTTAGTTTATTGCGGATTGTGATATAGCATACCTGAAATTTCACCAGCATGCCACTATTTGAAAAATTAACATTAAGATGTCAATAAAAACTTTTTTTTTTTCAAGGAACACTCATACCTGCTCGGGTTCTTCGCTGGGAAACAGCAGAAATTTAATGTTAACTGCATACTTCTAAAAAATAATTTATAACATTCATTAAATATTTTAACAATAAAAATTGGTTGAGGAGAGCAAGAAAAAACATAAGAGTATCTAAAAAAAATCAATACAGCCGTTTATTTATGATGTCCAATACTAGGAAAATTTGACAACGTCGCATCAGGCCGACAACAAATTGATTTAAGTAAATACTGTTTTGAAAATAAATTTTTTGGCGTAAATACGAGTTAACTTTTTTTTTAATCGCTTATATATGTTTTATAATGATTATTTTCTATCTCCCCTTAAAATTAATAACATTATGACTGAGTCGCCCTATATAATGCTTTCTTACTTGTTAGGTAGAGAAGCAGTTGTAGCAGTAGCTTTAATAAAGCTGGGGTATTTGAAATAATATGAGTTTAATATTACTACTTTATTCATTTCAGTTATGGCACTGATGCAAACATATATTATTTTGAAATATTGAATTTATTAAAGAGAAAGCTATTTCGGCAAAATTTCAGTGTTAATTATATACCAACATTCCATGTAATCATATTTGTTAATTAATATATGAGTATTATTTCAAATCTGTAATTACAAATAATTACTATGAATAAAATAAATAATTACGGAACAAATTTGATTCAATTTGAATGAGGTTGAATAATGTTTGTTGTGCTAGGTATTGGAAAAATTCGTTGTGTTGTTCACATGTTAATATTAAGTTTTTTATGTTCAAGAAATAGTTTTTTCCACTTTTGACGATCATAATATGTTGCAATATAGTCGCACAATATGATCTACGGACAGAACAATACGCACGAATTTTAAAATATAAATTTAGACTACATCTGAATGAATGGCATTGCTTGATAAGACACCAAAGCGGATTTTTTATTATATTTTCGTCATATTTTCTAAGGAAAACGGATATATTTATATGAAATTTTTTTGTTTATAAGTAGGAACTGTGGTTGAACAAATTTGGCACTTGTGCCACGTTTCTATCATAATCCATCTATCATCAAAACATTTTAAAATAAAGCTTTTGTAAATTTAAGATAACTGTTTCTCAAAATGCAGAGGTTTTTATGTGCATTGTTGTCTGAAATGCAATGGATCCAAGAAATTGACGTTCCTTATTTCAAACAGAGGAAACGTGATTTTTTTCAAACTTTGTCAACCTTTTCTAATGCACATGATATCTATTTGCTTTGATAAAGTGCCCAATAGTTAAACAGAAAAAGGTAATGTACCATATGGTTGTTACACTTAATATAAGAATAGATAGGTACATCTATTGCCTCTGTTCAAAGGTATTTTGATGCATGCACTATTACTACTACTATTACTAATAAGTAGGCTCCATTATAAATAGAATTATTGAAAATTATTTTTAAGTAGGTAGATATAGTGGCATCAAAAATTCATACAACTTACGTCATACAAACAAATTAATAATTCATCATATTTCCATCAAAATATTTAAGAAATTGCAACTGAGAATAATAAAATTATATACTGCACTAAATCTTTGCACTAAATTGCAAAAAAATATTGTTTTCAACGTGACCAAATAAAGAAAATTACGTTGACAATAAACGTCGTAACGTGACGCAAGTTGTCTGAATTCTTGCCGCCACTGCAACTGTCAAGGTAATTATTTCTTGAAATGATAATTCGAATTCAGTCATTTTGAGTTTAAATACCGAATTTTCAGATGCCTTCTATACAAGGATAATCTTTCACTATGCTCATTACTCGTGGTTGAATATCTATATACTAATATATCCTTGCCTTTCAACTTTAATATTAACTACCTAATATACAAAATTTTTTATTATACAGGGTGTCTCAGGAATTACTGGTATCCTTGGAAGAGGCGATTGTACAGCGGTAATATTTACCCAAATATACGTATATCTAAAAGTTTTCGAGATACAGGGTGTCAAAGATTTTTAAATTATTATATTTTTTATTTACTTGCAAACTCTGTGATAAAACAACAACAATTCTAGGTTGTAACGTGATACCTTAGGTCTAATTATTCAGTATGTTTAAATATTCTCATTATTGCCAGTGGCGTAGAAACCATGTGCCACTCTTTTTTTACAATAAAAATAGTACGCCACTGTCTCATTATTATAAAAAAACATAAGATATTTTAAGTTTTGATTATTTTAAGCAAATAATTATTATTTGCAGTTTTCTTTAAAATGCATTTTCTTCAAGTAATTGTTCATTTAAAATATCTGCATTTTGTAGTTTGTGCATATTGGCATCAAAAGTTAAAGGAAACTTGAATATTCACTCTTAAAATGTTGCACAATGCCATAATTTACCATTTTGAGTAACTTTTCCAAGTAACATTTTGCTGTATTTCCAGCGGAAAAGGCGCTTTACTTGAAACCAAAGCAATTTTTCCCCAGTGTATTAAATATTTCGAAAACGGTTGCTCCTAATGAGTTCAACACGGTATACCTTTTTCACATAAAGAAAGTAGAAAAATCGATTGTTTTAATAGTCAGATGTCTACACTAAGCCGCAAAAAAGTTCCCAACCCCGTATCTCCAAAATGTATTCAAATATTTGGATTTTTTAAGTAAATAAAATAAAATTTTTACTTTGATACCTTGTTTTTTTTAACAATCAACTTTTAACTGACGTCAGGAATTTGCTCTTGCCCTATGGTGCATTAATTTCGGGACACCCTGTATTACTGAAGCATAATAGTTAATAATTAGCATAATTGAAAATTTTAAAGAATAATTATTTGTTCAAAATAAACAAAATTTAAAGCATCTTACGTTTTTTTCTATAATTAAGAGTAGCGTACCATTTTTATTTTAAATAAAAGAAGATTGCCACAGGGTCTCTACGCCACTGGTGGTTATGGGAACATTTAAACATACTGAATAATTAGACTAAAGATATCTCATTACAACCTAGAACTATACTCGTTTCAAGGATGCCAGTAATACCTGAGACATCCTGTATAAAAACAAAAACATCGTAATTGGTTATTAAAATATTTACTCTCCCAAAATCAAGATTTTCAAAGTGACATCAAATAACGCTTTTCGGTAAATAAACTCTCATGGTTGTCAACTATGTTGGATTTCCGTTAGGTCAATATATCTGGCCATTTATTTCTGTGTCCAAATAGAGCGATCAATCATTTAGAGCACATATTCGGAAAAGTACACTTTATTGCGAAATTATTAGGTCAGACCGTACATTGACGTACGAACGTATCTAAGCTTATTATACCTGTGCCAATGCCTTTATACCGTTCGGCATTAACTGGTGCATTCACTATTGATTCGACGTACACGCCCCCAGATAAACGATACAATTGCCACTGCTTCCAAGAATATGTGCACCTGTGTCCGACCTGCCAGAAAAAAATCTCATTCATTTTCGTGAGAACTTTGACGCAATCGGTCTTTGTGAATTCCACGTCGAGCAGAATTGGAGAAGGGAGTACATTTTACCGGTTTTAGTGATTTCCCATTCATTTTACTTTTTACTGCTGAAAAAAAAAAGATCCATTCCAAGTGACAGGTCCTTGGAGCGTTGAAGTCGTACAATTAACCTTCGGCCTACAATTGATTTTTTATTAGGATCTCCCTGTGCAGCCATCTTTGATAAACTTTTCTGTTTGGAGCGAAATATGACAGAATTTCCAATATTGTCTGTAATTATTTATTTGTGGCTTTTTTTGCTTTTACTGGATATTTATATCTACCGCACTGAACAAAAAGTTTCAAACAAATAACTTTCGGTGACTTGGATCTATAAATTCAGTTATTATTTTCCAGTGTAAAATTAAGTGGTGTGGTGAAGAAAATTAAATTAATAAAATTAACCTCTTGTATAATAAAGATTGTTTCAATCAATAAGAGAATACATTTTCATAATATGATAGGTGCATGCTTATGCAATAATAATGATCCTCCCTTAAAACAGTTTTTGAATTTCTGGAAGTTCTGAGTAGCTTCCTTAAATCTTTATTGGTGAATGAAACAACTAAGGACTAATGTTAAAAATTGAAAGTAGATTTCATTACAAATACGTCAGCAGTTCAAAATAAATCGCAACATTCATTTTTAAAGAGTATCATAATTATTGCAAACCATTGTATATGTTTCAATCAAGCAAAGGTAAACCGAACCGTTTATTCATAAATTGGCATGTATTTTCTACCAAACATTGTGCTTGTATAGGACAAAAATATCCGAGGGAGAGAACATAAAAATTCCGACTCCGTACAGCATATTTGCCAAAAATAATTTCGTGTTGACAGTTTCAGTTGATTAATGAAAATACAATTCAAGATGAGAAGATCTCAATTGTTCACACACTAGTCACTGATGTATCATTTCCTTAACAACTTGAATAGGAGTTTTATTAAAAAATACCACAAAAAAAAACAGAAATTTCGACTAACAGCATTAAATTATAGTATTTTTTAATTTTATGGGTTGTTTTTCAAGTAAAACAGTAGTATAGTTGCGGCAAGAATTCAGCCGGCTATTTTTTTGCAATTTAATGCAATATGCAGTGCAAAAATTTAGTATAGTATATAGTATTATTTTCAGTTACAGTTTCTTAAATATTTTAATGGAAATATAGTGCATTATTCATTGCTAATGAACAATTCCACAGACAAAGCTCTATTCAATAATTATCTAAAGAAATTAATCTATCTAAATTTACTAACCTGGTTTAATGAAAACACTATATAAATATCTAACTTTCACTTTTGACAGTGGGAACTCAAAAATTCAATTCAGGTGGCCTTCTTTAAGTTGAGTCAGATATGTAACCATAAAAATTATTATATAAATTAAAATTATTTGAAATTAAATATCGACAATAACAAAAGTGGCATTAGCCTGTCAATTTTAAATTAAATATGACAATACCTACTTGAATAATATTTACCCTTTATGTAAAAGTTTTTATATATTTTTAGGTATTAATAATATTGTGTGAAACTAACTACTCTGCGGACTAAAGCCCCAACCAGCGTTGAATTACACCCACAATATCTACCCATATATTCTTTATTATTAGCTTTTGTAACATTTTTTACTGTATTACAAAGGTATTTTAAGCAAATATAAATCAGATCTCATCTATTGTGGTTGAATTTTCGAGTTCCCACTGTCAAAAGTGAAAGTTAGATATTTAGAGAGTGTTTTCATTAAACCAGGTTAGTAAATTTAGATAGATTAATTTCTTTAGATAATTATTGAATAGAGCTTTGTCTGTGGAATTGTTCATTAGCATACCTAGATGTTTGGTATCAGAGAACATACATATGACTTCATTGATAGGAACTGTAGGAGATTTGATTTATATTAGCTTAAAATATTTTTGTAATGCAGTAAAAAATGTTACAAACGCTAATAATAATGGGTAGATATTGTGGGTGTAATTCAACGCTGGTTGGGGCTTTAGTCCGCAGAGTAGTTTGTTTCACACAATATTATTAATATCTAAAAATATATAAAAAATGAAAAGTTTACCAGAAATACCTCTTATCATTTTGGTGATCATATTAAGTGAAACTTTCTTACGATCTCGACATTGATAGTTTGACAAGTTGCGCATCTAATAACCCTACAGGGCCAAAAAGCGATGACATGGAAGATAAATGAACATCTACAATCGTTGGAATATAACGAGAGCGCGATGATTAATTGCCAAACGCTGGATATCACAATAATTATTCCAAAACGTACGCAATAATTCAATAACCACGCCATTGGCTGGTGCGCATATCACTTCAACTAAATTTTACTGGGTGACACAGGCACTCACTTTGCAGTAATAAGTAGGTACAATTCTGCAAAACGATACATACTGGGTAGTCCGTAAATAATGGCCGATGGACACATACTAGATTTTTCGCTTGAAAGTATTACAATTCAAGCCAACTTGCCTTAATAAAATGTTGATAATAAAAAGGATACAGGGTGTCGAAGTTGGAATTTAAAGTGATTTTTCGTAATATCAACTGTAAAATAGATGTTTTTGGATATGAGAAATCATAATGTGTTGTCTATTTCGATATCTTCCCGTAGAGGATGCTACATCCACCATATTTGTGACGTAAATGTTGTTGATTGTAATTATTTTGGCCCTAACGTGATCACGTTTTTTATTAATAACTTTTAAACCTGCTTTGTTTTTGAGAAAAATAGGTATATACTTGTCATTAGTCTTAGAAATTCACCATTTTCGAAATATTATCATTTCAACAATCAGATGCATAGTTCTTTGTACAATATTTTAACATAGCAAAAACAATTTACATTTTAACAATTATGAGACAAAAATTATGTTAAAGTTAATAAGTGTTTCTAAATGTAAGGTATTTATCCAGTTTTGGTTAAAATCAATTACTTTACAAAAATGTTAAGACCCAATGATTCTTCATATTCAGATATAAGGGATAACTGTTATTTGTTGGCAATTAAATTTCAATTGATGTCCTGGGCAACGAAAATATTTGGGAGGATTGTCAAATATATTACAATCTGATAATCAATAATTTAAAAAAATATGTTTAGGAATTTAGAGGAAACAAGACGAAACATTTGTTCACGTTGCGGATTATCCACAAACTAATTCAGGATGATTATCTGGAGCTGCAAGAATCAGTATGACTTTTATTTTAAAAACGTTGCATGTTGAAAAATACCATCCATAGCATTTTACAACAGTGTAAATCTTGTTGCTACCTTCAACATATCAAATTTGAAAGGGAATTTTAGCGCCTACTACACCCTGAATTAAGTTAACTCAAATAATTGTTTTACAATTTCTATCAATGTAGTAATAAATCTTGCATCTAAGTATGACTAAACATGTTTAAGGAAAAATGCATTGCAATACATTTATTTTGTTTTTCTTTAGTTTTATTTGGTTTTTGCCACACTTCTGAAAAATAATAAAGATTAATTAAATAAGCCCATGCGCCAAACGGAACAGTCAAGGGTTATTTTAGAAACTAAGTTTGCCTAACCAAAAAATCTCACACTGAAAAAAGCAGATAAGTAAAAAATAACAAAAATCACATCACTATCGCGCACTTTCGTGTTATTGACGTTTCGAAAAACTCTCTGTTTTCGTTATCAAAATCGTAGTAAAATATTAAACGTTTGTCAAGTTTGACAGTTTAAAATTTGTTTATCTGCTTCCATAGAGATGTTAAATGATTTTTATTTTATTGTTACTTACTTCTTCTTGATACAACTGTAGCCAACAATGATCGATGTTAACTGAACAGTTAGACACACACTTATCTCCCTTCAATGGCAATGGGCTCATCATTATCACCAATTTTAAGTAATATTTTTATGGATTTTTTTGAAGAAAATTATATTCAAAATATAAATAAAAAACCAACTATCTGGTGGAGATATGTAGATGACATTTTTGCAATTTGGCTTTTCACTGTTACAGAATTAAATGAATTTTTAAATGATATTAACAATAAAGAACCAACAATAAAATTCACTTTGGAAATAGAAAATAATAATATGCTACCATTTTTAGATGTTTTAATTAAAAAACACGATAATTCTGTAGAAACAAGTGTTTATAGAAAACAAACTCACACCAATAGATATTTAAATTTTAGATCTAACCATCACATCGATATTAAGAAAGGTGTTGTTAAATGTTTATATGATAGAGCAAAAGTAATCTCATCAAACAATGATATTTTTAATAACGAACTAAAATTTATTAAAAATGTTTTAATAAATAATGAATACCCTCCAAATTTTGTTGATAGAACATTCAAATATATTACAGATAGAACGAACACTGTAAGACAAAAAGAAATTAATCATACAATAAAAATTCCATACATTCCTATATTATCAGAAAAGTTAAGAAGAATCGGTAATAAATTTAATATTTGAACAGTTTTTCAGACAACTAATACTTTACGATCATTTTTGTCTAAAACGCGTCCAAAAAATGATATACAAAATTAAAAAAATTGCATCTACAGTATACCTTGTGAATGCAATAAACATTATGTTGGAGAAACGTCTCGGCCTATGAATGTTAGAGTTGAGGAACATAAAAATTACATAAAAAGACGGGAATTTGAAAAATCCAAAATTTGCGAACACGCTTGGGAAAACGGTCATTTAATTCAATGGGGTTCGGCAAAAATTTTAGGGAAGGAAGATAACGCAACAAAAAGAAAACTAAAAGAGACCGCGATTATTTTGTTGAACGGAGATAAGTGTGTGTCTAACTGTTCAGTTAACATCGATCATTGTTGGCTACAGTTGTATCAAGAAGAAGTAAGTAACAATAAAATAAAAATCATTTAACATCTCTATGGAAGCAGATAAACAAATTTTAAACTGTCAAACTTGACAAACGTTTAATATTTTACTACGATTTTGAGAACGAAAACAGAGAGTTTTTCGAAACGTCAATAACACGAAAGTGCGCGATAGTGATGTGATTTTGTTATTTTTACTTATCTGCTTTTTCAGTGTGAGATTTTTGGTTAGGCAAACTTAGTTTTTTAAAAATAACCCTTGACTGTTCCGTTTGGCGCAAGGGCTTATTTAATTAATCTTTATTATTTTTCAGAAGTGTGGCAAAAACCAAATAAAACTAAAGAAAAACTAAAATTATGCCACAAATAAATAGCTTCAGACAATATTTATTTTGTTTTCTCATAAATTTTTAATTTTTGGGAAAATCTTGAAAAGATCAAAAAATTAGTAAGTACATTAATGGGGCTCTTTTGACATATTTTTTAAAAGGAAAAATTTTTTCGAAAAAATAATGCTTATAAAAAAAATGTCATAGGTGTTTGTTATTTTAACTCCTTACAAAATTACTTAAGGGTTGAACAAATTTCAAAAAGTGTTGTTTTATTGACAGATAATATTCATCAAGTTTGATTTCTTTAGCTTAATATACATAAACGGTCACAATCGCCGCTTACATTTTTTTAGTGTTGTTTAAATACACCCTGTATATTGCATTCATGAGTTAATTGATAGAAACTGTAGGAAAATAATTGAATTAGTTTACAAACAGTTCGGCGTCCTTGGGCAATAGAGCCTTTGGTTAATGCGGCCTTCCATAAAACAATGACACCTTTTTGCTTCATTCTCTAAACATCTGTTTTGTTACAAACATTTTGCAGTAATGTTGGGTAAATTCGAAACTGGAGCCAAAATTTCCCTTGAGTAGATAGTTAATAAAGCACATACAAATATTCCTCTTACATATTTCAAAATGACGTAATGGAATGAACCGTCACCTCGATACCCGAAGTGTATCATGTGTCACCCCGTATGACAAAATGGCGACGTGCGAACAGTTGCACATTTGCATAACTGTCCCTTCACAAGCCCATCGGGGTAGAAAGCGAGCTTCCCGAGACTCGGCGTGGGGTCTGCTTCCCGTGGTTTATTCACTTCCAGTGACAAGATATTTAGCAATCCCTGCGGGAGGTCCGGATCATCCCTTTATGTGATAACCGCACGGCAACGCCAGACAAAAATTCTGTCTTTATTATATTACGCTGTATGGCGTTTCGTTTTATTCCACGCTTATATGTGATATCGTAAGGGTGGAGGGTCTTTGTGCCACTTTCCTCGGTATTGTGCAATGTTTTGGGAAGGAAACAATTTTGCGGTAATGGACGTGGGCATTATTAATCGAAATTTTATTTCTGTAATAAATTATCACTCAAAAATAATTTTTATTGTCGGTAATATTATTTATTTGTGACATATTTAATTATTTATATTAAAACAAGTAAAGATAAATATGATTTATATTAATCAATTAAAAATTCCCATAAAATTGCTACCAAATGAAGTTATACAGGGTGCCTCATCGGTAAATGCGGTGATCCTTATCTAAAAAATATTTAACCGAAAAATTTGAAAACTCGACATCATAGCAATGTCCTTGGAGTGAATAGAACTTTCCAGCGCTTCTGGTTATATCGGAAGTCGACACCAATTTTGTTATTTTAAACACACCTTGCACATTATTGAATTTTTAGATTCTACGGAAAATTTTAGGGTCGCTTTGTATAACATGTGTTATAGCTAGGAGTTATAGATTTTATGATATGATTTGTAAAGGAAAAAATTAGCAACTTTTTGCTGGAAAAGAAATCTTGTAAAATATAAAAAAATCTTGCCTTGCAAAACAAGAGAGTTTCTTTAAAGTCTTATTCAATCTTGCAAGATCATGTCTTGCATTGTAGTGTGAGAGTCCCGCAAATTTCTTGTCTCGCATGACTCATGCATACAAATGAGAAACGTGGAACTTTATTATCAATTTGGTAACAATGGTTGTTACTCTCGGTCGGTTATGGTCCCGCTCGGAACTTACACGTCAATATGGTCGATCGTCGATATCTAGTAGAGATTAGTAGAAATTATAAAATATAGAAACGAATAGTTTTACGTAATAAGTAATAAATAGGTGAAATAGAATCTGAGCTCTTTCAGTCAAGTGGTAGTTATTATTAGTTCAATTCAGCAGAACGGGATCTAGATTAAATAAACTTTGATTTTAAAAATAATTTTATTTGTTGGATATCCTTTATTAGACTAGTGCTGAAGCCTTTGAAAATGGTAAAAAGTGAAAAAAATAATAGTAGGATGAAACCCATTGGAAAAGGAAGAGAATACAACAAAAATGAAAGGAAAAATAATTTACGGGCGATCTGAGGTCGGGAAGTGGAAGAGGGTGAGTTTTTAAAAAAAGTTAAATGGCAAAGTTGTAGGTAATAAAAAGATCTACAACTTTTGTATTTACACTTTTTTCACATAACCTCAAAATTTATGTGAAAAATTCAAATAACCAAGTTTTTGGTTTTTAATTTTTATCTTTTTCAAAAAAAATTTTTTCACGAAATTTGGTGAAAACTTACCTTTTTATGTCCCAAACACATTGTAATTTTTTTATTTAAAATATTTATTTTTTCACCTTATTTTGACTTAATATCGAAAAAGCACCCTAATTTTCAATTGAAAATTCTTACGTCAAAAAATCCGTCTTTTTTTAAAGTCGGCGGGCTTTTTGTTCGCTAAAAACTCTACTTTCTGATGGCGTAAAAAAATATATTGCTAGAAATTTTACTGCATTGTGGTGCTTTCTCATTGGTTGAATTTTCGTTGAGTACCATATTTAATAATTTTTTTTTTAAGATAAATTCTCGTTTTTGTCTAAAATGTCTTGATTTGTAACTTCTTCTCCCTTACAGGCATCACTACATGCAGCTAATTCACTTTTATTGTCATCGAAAATATCAAATTCATCCTGTAAAATATTGCACTCTAAATATTACACTGAATTGATATAATACAATTTGGAACATTTTGGGTATGCATGTTTTGGTATCGTAGAAACTATAAAAGGCAGGAAAATGGTTAAATGGTTGTTTTCAAATTAAGATTGTAACAAAATTTGCAGGTATAACTACCGCTTCCAAATTCGTTGTTCACAATTTCGTAACACACCCTTAATAATTTTACTGCTATCTATCCACCAAATCCACTGAGAATACCTCCACACAAGTGCACTTCGAAAGGTGCAGTGACAATGGTAAACATTTTCTCAATGCTATCATAAAGGGATAATATAGAACCTCCATAACATAACGCAGAATATTCTCCCCGTTATAGCACCTGAGGCTGATGAAACAGACACGACCCTCTTGATGTTCTCATTGAGGTTTTACTTCAAATTGCTGCAGACAGAGGAGATAAATTGTCGAGAGAACTGCAGTAAAATCATTTTAGCACCCATTAGTACCTAATTCCTACAATTGAACAATCAATTTAAAATAAATTGGATAAATTGTTCATATATACCGTGACCTATTTCTTAAATAGATATCTAATTTATTTTTTGTTTTTAATATTGATATATAGCACGTTACAAAACTTTTTAATAAATATTTTATCAACAATACCTAATTATATATTTTTTATTGCCATTATACAGGGTGTCCGAATATTATGCGTCAAGACTTCAGGAGGTGATTCCTCACAAAAAATTAGGGTCACAAAATCCTATAACAATTTTTCGAAAACTCAATATTAAAGTTAAAATTTTATTTTCGATATTTGTAAGTAACTTCTTAAGATCCAAATATTTACATAAAATTTGTAAATCGGAGGTTTTTGTGGACGAGAAATTCAAATATGTTTCTAATTTTGACGTCACTAGTAGAGGGCGCCACTTATGACACATTATGTTGCTTTTAAATGGCAGGAATTTTTGCAGCTTAGTGTATCCATCTGACTATCGAAACAATCGATTTTCCTACCTGTTTTATTTCAAAAAGTATACCTTGCTGAAGTCGGTAGGCGTCGTAACCATTTTTGAAATAATCCTATTTGAAATGCTCAGTGCACCGAGTAAAAACTGTTTTGGTTTCAGGTTAGTGCCTTTTCTGCTGAAAATACAGCAAAGTATTACTTGAAAAAGTTGTTCATCGTAAATTAAGGTGACGTGCAAAATTTCAAGAAGATCGGCGGGGTTTGATGAAACCATTTTTCAACAAAGCACAAAGATTTTATCAAAGCAGGCCGATATTTTTCTTTTTGCACATCTCCATAATTTACCGTTCTGAACAACTTTTTTTGGTAACATTTTGCTGTATTTTCAGTAGAAAAGGCACTTTAACTGAAACCAAAACAGTTTTTACATAAAATTGTATTTGTCAACTTGTCAAATTCTTTTGTCCGTTAATATTTTATTACACTTTGCCGCCATACCGGTCGCCTACGGATTGCTTTGCCTTGCTTAAGGTCAGGTTTTACAGAATATTTTTAAACCATTTTCGAACTGCCCGTTTTGATTTTTGTTTACACAATTATTGTATATGTAATATCCAACCAAAAATCTGTTGTGATAAATTCTGGACTACTCTTACATATAATAATATATACAATACAGTGTATTTACTTTGATTAATGCCTATATTATGCTTAAAGAATAAGCTGAGATTACCTTTCTATTCATTCGTTGGTTTTGAACGCAAGGAATTAATTACTGAATTTTATGTTGAAATTTGTGTACCGACCTTTTCAAGTTTGGCTTTACATTATGCGCAATGGACATGAGCACTTTCTTCGGTAGATGTTCATTCTTGAAGTACATGAAATACTCTTACTTTACCTCTAATAAGTATTTGTCTGCTGTACCTGCCATTTTTGCACTGCAATGCATTCATTTTAACAAATATGCACTTTAGAAGACATACTTGAACAGTAGCTCTGTAGTATTTCGAATAACATTTTGGAATTTTAGTAAACGTTTCCAATTTGTCATTTTAAAATAATTTAATGTTCCTTTAATTGCATTTACAATAATCAGTCAACATTTTAAGCCACAAATTCAGTCACCAAAGAAATTTGTATCGTACAAGAACTAAAAATAAAAAATTATATCAAGAAAACTAACGATTTTATAAAATTGTTTCAAATATCTAATATAAAAGTATTCACCTTTGCTTCACAAACAAATCAACTAGAGAGCTTTTAGTAAAATGTTCATTCAAGCAATTGTACCATTGAATGGACGGGAGCCATTGTATCCAAGTCTAAAGTTGTACATTTGTATAGAATAGTGAGTAATTTATTGCTAAATAATATGAGAACAACATTTTGTGTGGTCTGAAATTGCGCTTTTACCACTTCTTGCATAACAATGAATTTGTCACGATTGCACAAAAGTTGACAGTATATTTATTAGATATTTAGTAAATCTCACACACTGGAAACATATATGTATGCCATTCTATTTGCTTAGTTATCCATTTTAAATATTAGTTATTATATAAAAGTTAAATATATTTAGTAATTGCACTGACAAATATTTGAAAACGTTTAGTATATATTTCTTTAGTTTTGTTGGGTTTTGCCACACTTCTGAAAAATAATAAAGAGTGATTAAATAAACCCTTGCGCCAAAAGGATCAGTCAAGGGTTATTTTGAAAAATAAGTTTGCCTAACCAAAAAAACCATACTGAAAAAGCAGACAAGTAAAAAATAACAAAAAATCATAGCACTATCGCGCATTTTCGTGTTATTGACTCTCTGTTTTCGTTCTCAAAATCGTAGTAAAATTTTTAAACGTATGTCAAGTTTGACAGTTTAAAATTTGTTAGCCTGCTTCCATAGAGATGTTAAATGATTTTTATTTTATTGTTACTTCTTCTTGATACAACTGTAACCAACAATGATCGAACTAAGCTATTTAATTAATCTTTATTATTTTTTTCAGAAGTGTGGCAAAACCCAACAAAACTAAAGAAAAACTAAAATTATTTCACAAATATATAGCTTCAGACAATATGTTTAGTATATATTTAGTAATTAATTTGAAATTGTAAGAAATAATTTGAAATTAATTTTTCAAACAGCAGAATTTCGAATGGTAGTAAATAAATTATGTATTTGCTTATACGTAATTTTAAAGGTTTTTATATATCTAATCAATAGCAATAAAAAACACTTATGAAATTTTTTTTCTAAAACGAATAGTTTTCTGCAAAAACATTTCAAAAGTATAAATATAACTGAAATAAAATGTAAAACTATGCTACTAAATTACGAACTAAGCTACAGTTTCTCAGAAAATCCTTAAAATTGTAACGTATTGCAACGGTCCACAGCATTACAATGTGTCAGCTGTTACTGTTAACCTAAAAGTAATATTTATTAGTCATAGTAGTATTGTGGTTAGTGCGTTTCGTTTTTCTCTAGTGTTTATTTGATACTTATGAGTGTACATAAATACAAAAATGGAATAATGTTTAGGAGATGTTTGCAGGACAAATGCTCCTCGCAAGCAGCATAAGTGGTAAAGTATGGAATAAATTTATTTAAAAATCAGGTGTTTGTTTTTTTTTTCAAAAATCGGTAGGACCCGTGCACATTTTTTAAATGAGTTATGATGTGAATACAAGATTAAGGAAGAAAAATAAATTAATTATATCATAGTCAACTTTTTATTAATTTTTTTTGGATTCCAATCACTCAAACCACTGTCAGTGAAATTATTTCGAGATTACCTATAAACCACTTAAAACAAAATAGTTAAATAAAATATTCAAAATCATTTCACCTGATTTTTAAATAAAATTATTCCTTACTTTTACCACTCACTGCATAATGTAAAATGTTTTTTCCAGTCTATCATACTCGCAAAGTTGGTTACATACTTAATAATTAATATCTGCTGTCACATTAAGTAATGTTCCCTTAAAGCTTGTCATATTAAAATTTGCCCTATAAATTAAATGATTATTTTTACTTTTTACTGAGCATGTACAAAGTTTAAAGCAATTCTAATTTGCTATATCTACCCTTATTTTCAACGTAACTATACATATCCTATAGCAAGAACATTAGCGGTGACAAATCACATTAACGACTCCTCGCAAAGTTTTCTTCCCAACTTGCAAAACTTCGTTAAGGACGAAGTGAAATACGATACCCTCCTTTCACTATAAGATCGCAGGCAATTAGTCTATTTACCTAAGAAAAACAAACGTGCGGAACCTTGTACATTAACTAGATTAATTAGACTATGACAGGGCAGCTACATTAATTTTTTTATATTTTTTTATGAAGAATTTGTGTAGGGCTAAATCGGTAAACAACGAGCAAAGGTCTCAAACATAATAATATACAGGGTGTCAATGAAATGCATGTACTAAACGGCTACCCTAGATTTTAAGGTCAAAGTATGACGATTGATGCTAACTTATCTATATGCAAAAATACACCCTGCGGGCTCTCGTGACTATTTCCAAATGGCAACAAGTTTGAACAAAATCTGCCAAATTCTTTTCTAATTTATGGAACTCGCGAGTTATATTTGACTAGATTATTTTTTGATTCACAAATTTTTACAATAAAAAAGATCAATAAAACTATCATAAAACTATTGAAAAATTTAATTTAATTAATTTTGCCGTTTTATTCCACATTGTCTTTATTACTGCTTCTTTATAATCATTTCCGTCTTTTCTTTTCATGTTATAAGCCCAATCTTTAAAAATCAATGCCAGAGTAGCTGTTGTAGTAGATTGATCCAGAATATAATTTCTTTCTTTGGTGAAGGTCTTAAATTGTCTCCATATAGACTGATTACTTATTAGAGTATTTTTCGAAGTAGTTTCTAAAATCTTTTTTGTTATTTCTGCATCAGAAAAGGTACTAAACCGATGATTTTCACCCATTTTATATATCGCGTTGACACAATTAGGTAATTATTTTGACAACTATCTGACACTTGCTAGGCAAATAAAAGCCACAGTGCTTATTCCCGAGAATAATCACAAGAGTTTTATTCCCACTATAATAATGACACAATTGGTTTAAACTTACCCTTGTGACAAATAAAGAAGCATTTCATTGGTTTTAAGAAACGTCAAAAAATAATAATACAAACATATTATTTTTAATGTACAAATACTACCGCAAAAATAATAAGACGTAAGACGTAAGACGTAAGACGTAAGACGTAAGACGTAAGACGTAAGACGTAAGACGTAAGACGTAAGACGTAAGACGTAAGACGTAAGACGTAAGACGTAAGACGTAAGACGTAAGACGTAAGACGTAAGACGTAAGACGTAAGACGTAAGACGTAAGACGTAGACGTAAGACGCAAGACGCAAGACGAAAGACGAAAGACGCAAGACGTAAGACGCAAGACGCATGACGTAGACGCAAGACGTAAGACGCATGACGTAGACGTAAGGAGTAAGGCGTAAGACAGAAGAAAGAATGTATTATTTTAATCGAAATGGCGTTTGTCCTAGACAATTTAGTTAAAAAATAAGCCTAAAAACGGTATTTAAAAATTTAGTCTGGCCACGCCTCGACAAAACGGCGCTACAGCGAAGACCTGTGACGCCAGACGCGGTTCGCATGAGTATACCCCTTGTTTATGTACTTACAAGGGTATACATAAATAAGTACAGCAGTGTGCTTTAGTTTATGTCTGTATAAGAGTTCAATTTGTGATATTATTAGGTGTTATTATGTTAAATAGACATTTGTATTGAATAAAGTTGCAAAATAGATAGGCACAGAAAGTGCATCTCACCGGGCAAATGGAAAAATATAACATTTCGAATCAATATAAAATTCATGCAACTTCCCCATTGATTGTTTGAGCGATTATTTCAAATATTGCAAGAGTTTTGAGACACACTGTATATAACGAACAACGAGGCACGTCTAAGGCTCTTGAGGGCTTTCCAGCTATTCTCAACTTCAGGAATTGTTTAGATAAACTGAAATTTGTATCTGAACTAGTTCTATAGTTTTGTTGCTTATTTTGTCGGAGTTATGCGCTGATTACTCGATTTTACTGTAATTTAACTTGTAATGTACTCGCAACTCCTTCGTCCCATTTTCTTTCTGTATATGAAACCGACAACATAATTATTGTTCCGTTTCGTATAGATTCCATGCGAGGTGATTCGAATCAATGAAATACCCTCGCAATAAATCGCGTTAACAACTTCAGAGGAGGTCTGGAGAGAAAATAATACATTTGCGGTAAACCATAGTCCAGAGATCACATAAATTACTCAACAGTGATACCACCCACATGGCAATAAAAGAATAAAGTAGTTGCATTAAGTAAAAGGACAAGTTTCGCACATTGACGAGGTGCGTTGAATAGATGCATCAATGAACTGCCTTTATAGTGGGAGTGCATAAAAATGGAATAAATTTTCCACGCTGGACTTTGTGAAAGGACCAGCGTGAATTGGTCAGTTCCCTGTTTTCGACTGAGGAATTTTTGTAATAAAGTACTGGGCGTTACTCGAGGCTCTGGCACTGTTGAATAAAAAATCGTTTTCTTGCATCATTCCATAACAATGTATGATTAAATGTGTGCATTTTTCAACCTTCAGTTATATATCTACAGGATTCTGTATTTTCTGTTATTGTGAGATATGACAATTGTTAATAGAACAATTTGTAGTTGTAAAGTTACCATCTACGCCTAGATGTATTGTTGGTTTATAGTGATTTATCGTAAGCTAATACATTCAGTTGTAACATGAAAACAAATTGTAATAAATTTATTTTAAATTTCAACATTCCACGGGACTAACCCATTTACGGAATGAGGACACATTACAGTAGGTATAGATATCAAAATTATTGTAAGGTTTACAATTTAAAACAAAACTTTAGTAAAAAAATAAAATTAGAAAAAATTAGATTAAAAACAAATTATCTGCGGATATACAGGGTGTTACATAATGATGTGCGCTCTTTTGGAGGGTGTATTCCTTGGGTCATTGGAGAAGGGGTTGTTTCTATAAAATTTTTCGATTAGAGCCGTCCCTGACGAGATAAGGGCTTCTAAAAATCCATAAATCTGAAAATCGGTGAATACATTTAGCTAATTAAGTGGCATTGTTGAGTACGATTTTTATTGTTACTAAATGTCCAGAACTTTTTTTGTAACCGTTTCTCCATATGAAAAAATTGCAGTAAATGGAACAAGCAATTTACAAAATTTTCCCCCTCTTAGAATTTTTATGCAGACACGCTTTTTTTTTAAATAAAATCCACATACCTACATATCCTCGGGTGTGGAATATGCAAGCAAAATAATTCATATGAAACGTAGTAGGCTGCTGTCACTTTGATGGTTTTATTTTTTTATAAGAAAATCCGTGTCTCTGCGTTAAAATACTAAAAGGGGGAAATTTTTGTAAACTGCATTTTCTATTTCTGTAATTTTTTCATATCGAGAAACGGTTATAATACAAAATTCCAATTAAAAATAACAGAGGTTGGTGGTTGCCATGCACCCTTTTAGATATTTAGTAAAAATAAAAATTGTACTCAATAATGCCACTTAATTAGCTAAATGTATTCACAAATTTTCAAATTTATAAGATTAACTATTTTGAGAAAAAATTAAAACAGAAATTTTTTCAATTTTTAGAAGCCTTATCTCGTCAGGGGGCTCAAATAAAAAATTTATAGAAACAACCTCTACAATGATGATATGACGCAAGGAACACACCTCCCAAAGGAGCGCACATCATTATGTATAGACACATATCTGTAACAAGAAAAAAGGTAAAATCACACACATGAGTAAAATAATTATGAACAAAAAATACACAAATGTGGAACAAACATTTCTATAAAAATACATTAAAAATACACCTAAAAAGGAATGTTTTTGATTTGTTCAATCGAACAAACAAATATAACAAGCGAATCTTTGACATCATGGTAATGTCTAATCATTTGGTATAATGGTGATGAGATCATAGCGTTTGTACGAGCTACAGGTAGTTTAAAAACTAGACCGTTTCTTGAACTAAATGTATGTACTCTAAGAAAGATTTGTGAAAGAAGTTCCTCAGATTTAATGTAATTATATATGACCTTGAATAGGAAGAATATTGAACAAACTGCTCTACGCGATGAAAGACTGAACAAATTAGTACGCTGTAACAAAATCTGATTAGCTATTCCTCTAGGGGCATATTCTCCATCAATCATCAAACTTGCAGATTTCATTAATCTGCGTTGCACTTTTTCAATTGCAGCAGATGACTGTTATATATAGGAAATCAACAGTCCGAAGCGCACAAATATTATACGCGGTGTAGAACTAACTACATCTATCGGCCGTTCGCTACTCCATGCCGGACTGAAAATGTCACAGGCACGAAGCGTTCTACATGCAGTAGACACCATTGAAAGCTGTCGACCTCTATCGCGATCGGCGAGAAACGATATTTTGCAAACACGGAATTCCAGGAAACAACTACTCTGCGGGCTAATGCCCCGACCAGCATTGAATTACACCTAGAAAACCTATAGCAACAGCTAGAGTCATTCGTCAGATGCCCACCAGACATATACCGGTTTCGAGCTTATTGGCCCTCATCAGTATGCCATAGGTAAGGTATCGACGAATAATCCTAGTTGCTTTAGTCTGTCTAACCCGACAGACTCATGGTCTCTTCTGCCGGGTTAGACAGACTAAACAGCTAGGATTATTCGTCAGATACCTTACCTATGGCATACTGATGAGAGCTAATAAGCTCAAAACCGGTATATGTCTTGTGGGCTTCTGACGAATGACTCTAGCTGTTGCTATAGGTTTTCCAGGGGTAATTCAATGCTGGTCGGGGCATTAGCCCGCAGAGTAGTTGTTTCCTGGAATTCCGTGTTTGCACAAATATTATACATAATAGCTCTAGCGTATCTATGTTTGCAAAATTTTTAATATTCCACCAATATTGAAACAAAATATGTTGATATATTAAACAAACTGTAGACTATTTTTATGTGACTTGACAATATTACAAATTTTTGCAATTTTATTGTTTTGCCTTTTAAAATATACAGTGTCCCAATCTCGTTGTTATTACAGGGTATCTCGAAAACTACAAGAGATAGAATGATGCGGTTTTCTCAACACGACTATTTTTTCGAGGAAAAAAGATACCGTAGAATCAGAACTTTCATAGACATGGTTTTTGAGATATAGGGCGAAATTAAAAAAAAAAACTGCTTTTAATAGATCCTTTGTATCTCGGACAATAGCTCAGATATTGAAATGGTAAAAATTGCTTCTCATTTTTCACGTAAAGTTCAGTGGCGTATTTGAAATTTGTCTACAAGGTGCCTCTTTTAAAATATGACTCAAACATCCATTTTCTAAATGTCACCCAAGCTTTATTTTTTCCTTCATAATGATATATGTATGTATAACAGTTGTTACTTTATATTTTGGAAATTGTAAAGAAAACGTTAAATAAATGTTGCGTGGTGCATAGTTGACCATGCATTTTTATATAATTATATAAAATTGGTTCATGGATTAATTCACTTTAATAATTCTAGAACTAATCTTCTCTTTAGTAATTCATAAAATAATTTTAAGAAGATAATTATATTAACCAAGTATGTAATTTATAAATATCTTTAATAGAATAATACTTGAAAATAAATAAAAATAAACAAAAAAAATAATATGATGAAAAAAATTTTGAAAATTATTTAATATTGTAAATGATTTACAAACCGTTTAAATTTTCCTTTTCGTGAATATTTTAAATATAATCTAATATAATAAAAATAATCAGCAATTTTTAAAATAGAGACAAATAGTATGTATTCTGGGTTTTAATTTTTTATCCCAGTGTTGTAAAAATCGCAACCTTCTATCTTTAGACATTTTCAAGGTGCTCTGAAATTACAACGAATTGAGACATCCAGTACACTTTACTAAATATCTGCAGCCTCCCAAATATGAACACTGCACATGAATGATCCAGGTTTTAAGGGTGCCGCATTCTTGAAATAAGTTCCTAGAGTTTTCCACAAGGACAAATAATTTTAAACATTTAATAACTGAATTAAGTAAGTGCAAGACTTCGCCAATAGTAGTTATATTATCTATCCGTTTTGCCACCTGGGTATTTCCAAAGATCTCGATATAAAACAAACAAATAGCTACAAACAACGTCTAACCAGCAAAGTTTTAGATACAGAAATTAACGAAAATTGCAAAACTGAAATAAATAAGTAATACCTAACAATGTTTTATTTTTCGAGATTTGATGATGAAATTTGATGATTTTACGGCAAGAAATACAACGAGCTTACTAAGTGATAGAACAATTATTTCATTCAAACTACAAAACCTTCCTTTTTCGCCTTCCTTTTGAATGTTTATAGTCACAGTGCTAAGTTGTCTTAAAATACAAGAAAGATCGGGGTCACCAGAAGAATTAGAATTTTGGTGTCAGTGAGAATTTTGGAAAATCAATTAATATTTTTAATTCGCTAAAATGCATAGTTTTATGCAAATAGTATGGACATTTTACACAATACTAAGAATACATTCAAAATTAATGACAATCTAATGAAAAAGATTTGCCTGCTCAAGACTGCCCAAAAAGCAGATAAGATATTAATAAAACTAAATTCTTCAAACAGTAAAAACTCGTTTAAATTGTTTTTTCTTATTTTCGACGCTATTTCGTTCCTTTGTCTAATCATGTATCAATAATTTCATCCTGATTCCACTTTTTACGAAAGTGTATTTTTCATTTCTATGCGCAATTTTGCATGAAATTTCCAACAACATTTCAAAAATTAAACAGCGTTGAAAAGAGGCTTTAATAACCTTTCTAATGAAGTACCACTCGACCCGTCATCCCATTTAAGATTTTAAGGGTGCCCCAGTGGGGTTTGAACTTGGAGGTTGGAAGGTATTCCCTGATTATTTCCCCTCGAAAACAAACTGCATATTTGGTCGTTTTTTGATTTAAAACAAAAAAATGCCATTAAATTGCATGTTTCGTTTTCGCTGACACCTTGCATAAAGCGTTTTGCTCAACATAATTTGTTCTATCATCTGATAAAGTTTTGCTATTAAAACCTAGACTCCATGTATAAGCTTACATCTACAAAATCATATTATTGTCAAAAAGTGCTTCAGATTGCGTTCAGAATTCTGATATCCTGCCCGGAATTTAGTCTTATCCTTGATACTCCTGATACTCCTGGAAACCATTACATTTGTAGTGTGTTTGCTAGAAACATTCTAGACTGACTAATATTTTCTGTGCTATTATTGACTTTACGTTCACCACAAGTCAGTACTTCTAGAAAATAAGAAAATATAATCGATATTGCTAATTATCTATCAACTAGCTTGGAGGGTGGGTTCGTTACTATGGAAATAAAACATATAACTATGGCAACGCAACAAAAACTATGTCGCATTTTAATATTTTTGTCAATGTCAACACTGTCACATTTTAAATTACTAATTATTTAAATATCACTATATAAAATGTCTTCCTCACTGCTTTTAGTCCAGGACCATTCAAAGGAAAAATTACAAGAGGTGCCGCAAAAAGTGTTAGAAATGACGAATCTGAAGATGCTTTTCCTGGAAGGAAATTTTCTTTATAAATTACCTGAAGATTTTTTCTGGAAACTGCCCAGGTTGGTATGGCTGGACTTGAGAAACAACCAGTTGGAGTCACTACCAAAAAGTGTCGCACATCACGAGTACCTCGAGAACTTATTACTAACGAACAACAATTTAAAAAAATTACCCAACGAATTAGGTAAGTGTGCCGATCTGTATATTGCTGGATTTAAGGTTAGAATACTAAATGCGGTACAATCAATAATTAATTTTTCCTTAGATATTGTAATCAAATGTATTACTCATGTAGTTTTAGCTCAAAAGGAGATTTCTGCCGTCAAAATAAGGCAATACCTAAGTCATACTTAGGTTGAAATTTCCTGAAAAAGAGCTTGGCAATAATGTACACTTAACTTAAACTTCAACCTGAGCACTGATATAAATATACAATACCAAAAATATAAACTAATAAGCAATTATCACAGTAGGTAATAATAATAGTGTAGTTATATTAGTGATGTTATTTTATCTACTTAAATTTTCATAACAAGAATTTTACTGTTCTATAAATAGTTTCGTAAGGGCATCTATTGCAGCACTAGTGCTGTAAATCAATCTTCTATAAAATGAGGTTCTATTTAACAGAAAAATGTTAATAAAAACGGTTTTTTTAGCTGTAGTAGATGTATAATGTTAAAAACCCGTTGTCATTAAGATTCTTCCGCTAAATTAAATCTTGCTTTTCAGAAACAGGGTTTTTATTATTAAAAAAATTAATGTAATGCAATGTAATTATGAACATTAATAATACACTTTTTTCAATTAGAAATTAGTATACCAGAAGTAGATGTGATGAAGCTGTTCGAATTTTCAATCGTTAAATAAGTGTTAGAGCGCATGATCTTGTTTGCTATAAGTTTCTTATTCTTTAAAGAATTCTCAGCATAGCCTTCTGCCGTAGAAGAAGATTTCCAGCTCCTACTTTCCAGATACTTTAACATCTACATATCTGCACCGCTATCAACCAGAATGGTGATTGAGCTGAATCTAAAACAATTTCCAGTGTATTCTTCGTGATTTCTTGATCCAAACTTTGTTACAATCATTTTTGGAATGTTTCCAAAAGTACCTACCTATTGACTCCGGCAGGCTAGGAGGTACATTTGTGTGTAAAATACAAAAAACCGCATGTGAGTTCATCACATGCGGTTTTTCACCATCACCATTTTTATATAGAGGTCATTGTATTGAGTATGATCCAACATTAGCCCAGTTAAATCTTCGCGAAACAGACTCCCACAATGCCAATTATCATATAGCAAGTAAATATGTTTCAACATCTGCAGAAACTGCTTAGAAACTTATACACCTCTTCCTAATAAAAATTCTAGACTCTTTGACCTTGTAACCCTTTAACTTATTTTCAAAAGTGTGATTAGTTGAGAAAATCTGCTTATATTTTGTTTTTTCTTAAATGAGATCATGGTTCTCAACATAGTGAGTCTATAGTGTAGATAGCTTCTGAGGCGATGCTTTTCGAAAAAATAAGCCAAAAGGATTTTCTCAGACACCTCCTTTACGTTATTAGCTCTGCACCAATCTTCAAACTTTTGGTATTTCAACTCATACCGCGCCTTGGATTTTGTCTGAATTAGACTTGAGATCGTTCCGTTTGTCCCTGCTTATATATCAGAGAGTAAACTTCAGAATTACTTTTTTTATATTTATGGTTTTATTTGACAAAGTTTTGACAGTAACCATGCGAAAGCTACATTTTTCTGTTCAGAGATAATACACCAGCTTCTTGTCGCGTCGTTCGACACTTTTTGGCAAATATACAGGATGTTAATGAAGTACGTGCACAAACTTTAAGGGGTGAATCTATGATTGATTTTAAGACAAAAAGTCCATATAAACATGGGCACGCAACGGCTTTGTTTTACAGATACAGGATGTTAAAATTTGAAAAAAAAATCAAATTTTTTAATCCATTTTCTGAGTATAGTAAGAGCTACTTAGTTGGAACTTGGCACACCCTAATACAACAATAATTGCTAACTGTCATGTTTTTCATTTATTTTCAAGACCTACCTCGCAATAATTTTGCGTTGAGTTCTGACCAATTTTAACTCTAACTTAAATTGCGTGCATAAGAATGAAATTAAGAAATTTTCTCGAAAACGGTTCATCGTATCAAAAATTACCAAGAGACATATTTTGTGTAATTTTAATTGGTTCAATCGGCAGAGCTTTCGAATTTTGAAAAAATCGTTGGAGTACCATTTTTTTCTTAAAAAACTCTGTGAAGGTTAGCCATATATCTGCGCTCATGGCTAAATTAAAAATAATTTAATACCCTCAAAATGTAGTCTTTAAATACCTATTAGGGTGTGCCAAGTTTAAACTAAGTACCTCTTACTACTTAGAAAATAGAAAAATTTGATTTCTTTTTTCAAACTTTATCACCCTGTATCTGTAAAATAAAGCCGTTGCGGACCCATGTTTATATGAACTTTTTGTCTTAAAATCAATCATAGATTAGCCCCTTAAAGTTTCTGCACATACTTAATTAACGCCCTGTATATTTTTTCGTGTTAAATGTTTCGTGTATTAAATGAAAGTAACTAAAATTTTGTACAATATTTTTCTAATAAATTTATATTACTACAGTCGATGTGTTAACTTATGTAAAGTATATTCGCATGAACCAAAACAATAGTACTCCAATAATTGGATCCTGAATTTCTCAGTGCGTAAGATCACATGAACTTTTCTTCTTATTTTAGTTAGAGAATCACCTGCATATTTGGCTGATGCAATATTGCAACACCCTGTATAGTAAAAGTAGATAATGTTTGTGTTACTTAAATTTTAAGGTTTGGTGTCTAAACTAAAGGCTCTTCAAGTATCCGAAAATCCCCTTGTATACCCAGCCAGAAAAGTCATAGTAGAAGGAACCAAAGCAATCAAAACATACCTAAAGAAACAATACGAAAAATGTCTTCATGTTACAAACCCGCCGGAGGAATCGAAAAGAGAGAAAATCGAAGGAGCACAGGAGAAAGAGGAACTGATATGTATTCAAAATTTCTCCACCAGCGAAGAGAGTATATCTGTCAAACCCAAGTATGGTAAAATAAAGAAAAAGAGAGAGAAGGAAATAAAAGAGGTCTTAAATAAGATGTGTGACCCACGTGGTTTACAGCCCACTTTAAAGGTGAAGAAGTTGTCACATACCAATGTGTCCAAGACACTGGAGAAGAGGGAAGACGAGAAGAAGAAGAACGAGCCCTTAAAGATTGTTCACAAAATCAGCAGGAAGGGTGATACTATTTCTTTGACGTCGTCTCTTGATAGAGTAGGAATTAGAAACATTGGTAACATTGCGGACAGTGGCCTTAAGGAAGGATGGTTAAATCAATTAAGACTGATTTTGAGTGATCAAGAAAGAATTCTGCAACAGGAAAGGTATGCTTTAATTATTCTTATTCGTAAACTTTTATAGACGCTGAACGTCAGTGACCTTCTTTATATATTTTCCTTTTGTTTTCTTAATATTATCGCGGTTCATTCGGAAATGGAAAAACAAACCTTCGCTGGCTGGCGAGGGAGAAATGTGTGCACTATTGGCAAAGTGTATGTGAAACGTGGTCACTTGGTGATAAATATTGTTCGTTCTCGTGTCATTAAGGCAAAGCTATCTCATTTCTGCTATATAACAATTCTCAAGATCATTGACATTCATCAAAGAATCACTGTTAAATACTCACAAATATGTTCATTACCTACTATTTTCTATAAAATTCAAATAGTTTATAACGACATTCAAACATTTATTATTTTTTTATTTTATACTTTTTCTTTTTGTTACTTTCACAAATTCGTGACGTATTCAAATATGTTCAATTCAAGATCAACCACATACAATTCATAAAAAGTTTTTATGTGAAATTTTTATATGAAAAAAAATGTTCCTCGAAATTTAAACAAGCCAATTTGGAAATCTTAGGTGAGGCCCACGTTTTTTCGCAAACTGCAAAATCGTTCTCCTTCTACTGAAGTTCTCTATATAGCCATAGTACATATATACTAAAGTTTGGTTTGGGTCCCATGTCTAGTTATTAAGATATGACATAGGTACCTGAAATTTCACCAGCCGCCACTAAAAACATATCAATTTTACTATAATTCAATGTCATGGCCAAGCATCACCAGCACTTTAATGCAGTTTAGGTTTTTTTTAGTATTTACTGTTTCGTAGAATTTATCAAAAGTTGAGATTTTCCCGCTATAAATAATTAAAACAGAAGTTGCAAAATTCTTTCAAAAATCCGTGAATTTCACGTCCATGAGGACAAGGTTCAAGTGTGATATCCGCGGAGTGCGCATCAGGTACATGTAAGTAGGTGGTGGTGGGCAATCGCCGTCCATCCCCTACTACTATAGAAAACATGGCACAGGGGGCACATTTAAAGTAAATTGTTAATGTGCTAGGTTCAGGCGACATTAACTTATCTTTGATAATTTTGTGTACTTTGAACTCTTCTCAAGTGTCACGCTTAAGTAATCATGCTACTCTCACCTTCCATACTCATCCGTACTGTGTTGTGAATTAGTCACTCTCTATTATTTTCGACCTTGGGTAATTGACAATACTTTAAATTTGGAAATAATTATTATGATTTTTATTATCTAACGAAATTGGCAAAACACTGTAATACCAGTGTTTCTACTGAAAATAATGGATGTTATGTAATGCAGTTATTTTTGTCATTTTTATGTATTTTTTATATCTGATCAGCTTCAAATTTAGTACGCCTATGAAATGTTGCTCCTCGCACGCTTCGCCTGTCGCGCTTGTCTACAAGCTATCGATTAATCACTCTCTAGATTTTCGGCCGCTGACTATAGTTTGCATTTGGACAATTAAATAATATTTTAAAAATTTTACAGTTTTTCTTTCGTACTTGTTATACAACGAATATTTGGTAAAAAAATGTGGTTTTAGCTTCTAGTCATACTTTGACAAGATTTATATTAATGTAAATTTTTGTACGACCACTGTATATCACTATACCACTATCTATAAAGACCTTAACCTCGAACAATCTGTACTGAAGACTTATTTGGTATTGTCTACAATTGCGAATGAACTGATGTCTTTAAGAAATTGAATGAAATGAAGGTGAACCTGCAATAAAGGGACCTGAAACATTTTTCCTAGAATCAGAAATAGCTTTTTGCATTATTTTTAGTGCTATAAATTTGAGGGTTGGAATTTTAATAGTGCAGCCTTCTTCGTCTCCAAAAATTACCCACCTTGTACAATGACGTTTCGTTAGTCCTTCCTTCCTCTCCTCCAATACTGCAGAATGCATGCCAATTTTAACTATGTATTTCCGCAACACACTTTATACGTTACATCATTTATTTATTGTCCGATTTTAGAACTTAGATAAAGGCAAGTAATTTTACAGATCACTGAGGGCCCTTTCGGACTGGCGCGCAAAGAAACGTCCCGAAACTCCGAAAGTCTTCAGAGACAACAACGGCACGAATAACCCGGCGCCTCCGCCATATGCCACATACCCGGAGTACGCCAAGATGCCGACTCGTGAGGCGCTTGCCACCCAGCTGAACACCTTCTTCAGGGAGAAAGGGCTGTCGAGGACCGGCCTCAAGGAGGGGAACACCTTGAACGTAGACAAATTGATAAACGATTTGGTGGAACAGCTCAAGGAAATGGAACACACGTACGGCGTAACGCGATCGCCCAGATCGGAAATTGAGGAGGCAGAAAGGCAAATTAAAACGGTGAGTATGAGGTCTAGGGTAACGCGGGGTTAACAGCTCCGGTGGGTTCGTGTTTCAGCTCTTATTCGACGCTGTTCCGATATACTCGCAAAACGTTATTTAAACGGGAAGTGGGTCTATCTCTTTAGTTTTAATGTAAATAAATCGGGATGGAATAACACCGGTTTAAATTTTTAAATAAACTGCTTCATAAAAGTTAAGGAAGTTCACAAATCTTGAGTTTTTTTTAAAGGTTTGCAACTTCTGTTCAAAAATATTTTTGATATGCTATCTAGAAAGTTTACTCTTTTATACGAGAAGTGTTTTTTGTTCCTCCTTTCAATCAATGTTCTATTTTCAGTTTTTGGCAAAGTTTTATTTTTGGTAATTTTAATACAAGAGTTAAATTCTTAAAACAATTACAAAATAAAAGTTTAATACAGGGTATGTCTCCCTCATACTTCAATTGCCTGCCAACGCCTTTGCATAGGCTCTATGCCTCTGAGTTCCTAACGTGTATGTGGGGGTGGTTGATGCGACTCTAAGGCTCTTTGTAGTTATGCATGTTCAATTGGATTAAGGTCTGGCGAGAGAGGCGGCAGTGCGAAGTGCGGAATATCATGAAATTACAGGGCATCGACAACAATTACCCCACGACGAGGTCGCGCATTATCGTCGAGAAATAAAAAATTTGGCCCAATTGCAGCATGAAACAAAGGGATGGCATTGTTGATGACTTGTTCGACGTAGATCTGTGCATTCATGTTTCCACCAAGTACCAACAACTTTGTACGTCCATTAAAACAAATGCCTCCCCAAACAGCAACTGTGCCACCTATGAATGGATGAACTTCCTGGATGGCTCTACGATTTATGGGTACCAAAGGAAAGATGCAAACTCGAACACGCCGACTATCCGAAAACCGTCCATATCTCGAGTCATCTGTGAACAATACAGACCTCCATTGATCATTCCAATTCATGTATTCGTTGGTCTATTGCATTCAAAGTCGCCTATGATTTTGTGTCAGTGGAATTCTTCTCAAAAGTCGTCGTGACCGTAGATTAACATCTCGCAGTTTTCTACGAACTATTTCAATTGAAACCGCAACACCAGAAGCATTTAAAAGTCGCTGTTGCATGATCCGATAAGTACTCAGAGGCTCTCTACGGGTGGATACTATTAGAAACTGGACTTGTGTAAGAGTAGTAGATCTTGGGCGTCCGCACCTCGGTCTTCCAATGACATTTCCTGTTTCTCTATATCGATGCACAAGCCTTGAAATTACGCCGTCACCGACCTGAAAGAAGTTAGCAACTTCTCTCCGAGGATGTCCTGCCTCGATCATTCCAAAGGCCCTATTGGCTTCAGTTGCACTGAGTTTCCGTTTAGGCATTATTGCAAAACAAAATTTTTAGGTCTTGAATAAGAGTTGACTATATAAACTTGAAAGAATGACTGATCCAAAATTCTTAAAAAGGCCAAAGATAAGAACTAGTCACTTTTTTTAATACCAAATGTTCACTTTAACACAGTGGTTCGTAACCTTTTTAATGATCGCCGAATATAAAAATAAATTCTCGCTCCTCTTTGAAATATGTTTCATAAGCTGGGCTTAGGAAATATAAAATAATTTATTTATTTCCAAACAGACACAGTGTAATGGAATCAAGCGAAAACATTAGATTTGACTGTACCTAATTTTGATACCCTTTGCTATATCGGAAAACTGAAACGTGTTTCTTGGCTAATACTTCGCAAGGATTTCAATTTTTATCAAAAAAAACAGTCGACCATCTCGCTATAGTTTTGTATTCTAATAAAAGATAAGGTTTACCAATTATATTTTAATTTTACAAATATAATTCCAATTATGGAATGATTTAATCATCAATATCTCGTAAACAGCAAAAGATAACTCACAATATATTTATATCAAGGCAATCAGGAATCCAAAAATGTAAAAATATACAGGGTGTTTAATAATAAACAACAAAGTTAATAGTAATATCTGTAGTAAGATTGAAAACCTTGTGAAAAATTAGTCAAGGAATGCACATTTCAGTTTCCCGATATTCTAAGGTAGCAAAGTTATAGCCAAATCTAACGTTTTCGTGTGATCACTCTGGATCTTTATACAGGGAGTCTTGTAATTGCGTGCAGAAAATCCAGGGGTGTATTCTATGGTTTAAATAAGGTTGGTAATTCTGTTAAATAAGCGGATAGGGTCCCAATGGTGTGTTTTACGAGATATAGTATTTCCAAACTTGATAAAAAAGTCTATTTCAGATTTATAACATACCTACTCGTATACCCCTTAGGTACGCTTAGCACCTTAAGAATATCAAATTTGTCTCTCAAATAGCTGAAGATACAAAAAAATGTTCAGAAAAAAAAATTTTGAGAATTCAATGGAGCATATGAAAACCAATTTGGTGTGCATGATTTCACAGGATGATATACTTTTTTTGTGAAAAAGGTCATGATATTAGATACCTATAACAAAGTACTTGTACCCGTGGCGTAACTTGTTTTATATTTTATACCTATCAGCATATTAAAAAATTATGCCAAATTTGCCAAAAATATCTCGAACGGGTTTAGAAGTTATTGATTTAAAATTGACTTCGGAAACTTTATCTCGGAAACAACGACCTTGGGACCTTGTGCTTATTTAACAGAATTGATTTTAACCATAGAAACTCCTATTTATTGATGTTTATGCATACTTACCTACTTTACTTTTATTGTAGTGTGGTATACACCAACATTAATTTGTTGATAGATAACCGCACACTTACCTCAATTTACTAACAATACTTTTTTATCTTATTTTCAGATTACTGACATACATAAGAAACTCCTACAATTGAAATCTACTAATAATCTGACAGTCTAAC
Organism: Monochamus saltuarius; assembly: GCA_025584915.1. Classification (NCBI taxonomy): domain Eukaryota; kingdom Metazoa; phylum Arthropoda; class Insecta; order Coleoptera; family Cerambycidae; genus Monochamus; species Monochamus saltuarius. The sequence goes on from CM046725.1 coordinate 3,136,475, forward strand.
ATAACATAACTAATAAATAATGAAGTCTAATACTAAGTACTTATATTCATCATTCATACTACCTTATGTCAAATCTCAACAGTTTTGTACTCAAATACCAATGTTTTGTTTTGTACTAATTAATAATTTTATACAAATTCGTATCTAATAAAATAATTTGTTAACATATAACGTAGTTTCCTTCTATCATTTTATGATATTAAGCTAGATAAAATTCGAATTCCTAAATAACTATACATATTATTATATTTAGAGCTGTACCCATATTATTAATTCAGATGGTAGAGATTTGAGACGTCTTAGCAGTTAGTTTTTGTAATAGTCAACTTTCTTTGAAATTTCGAGTTTTTAAATTATTATTATTATTATTATTATTATTATTTTTTTTTTTCCAGTAACACCTTCCGAAGCTCCGACACATTCGGAGATGTTCTGAAGAGTCAAGCAATGACCACTCTCCACTCCGTGGAGTCAGTAATCATTGCGCCCGTAAATCGTGTGTTCTGAGCAGACGTAGTGAACCAAGGACGATTGCCTTCTGCATTCTGCCGGCTAAGATCTCTGCCGAATTTCGGCAAGCCGGTATGATCTTTAAGTCAGAAAGCAACGTATGTCTCATTCCACCCAGGACGCCTATAATTAGCACCACAATCTTAACAGAGTGGTCTGGATACAGCCTGCGGAGCTCGGAGAGAAGATCTCGATACTTCCTCCGTTTCTCCTCCTCTTTTAGGACGATGTTGTTCTCTGCGGGAGCCGAGAACTCAATCACAAACATCGTCCTAAGCTGGTGGTCGAGGAGGACTACATCAGGCTTATTGGCTTGAATTTGCCTGAGGGTGGGGAATGAATCACAACAGATGCTATATCCCCCGGAGCATAAGCAGGCAGCACTGGCGTCTCGTCTATCTCATATGAGTGTCGTAAATGATAGTACAACACCCGTAAGGCTGAATCGTGTCTTTGGATATACGCTGTGGCCGTATATACCGGACAGGCCGACAAAAGATACATAAGCGTCTCCGGCGCCTGGCGGCAGGATAATATTATTATTATTATTATTTGGGTCCTTATTGTTGAGATATTCGAGTCTCAAAATGGCGGAAAAAAATAGTTTTTTTTATTTTTCCTTAAAAACAGCTACACTTTAAAACTTCAATTTTGGTACACATTATCGGCTAGTCAAAAACTATTTTGAGGTGGTGTCTATTCCTTGACTCATGTTTCTAGAGGGCGGTAATAAGCAACCCCTAGATTTATTTATTTTAGAACTTTTTCCTGCAATGGCCGATTTCAACAAAACTTTTTTTTTAAATATTAGGACATCTAATTTTACTACTTTTTTCCCTCTTGTAATTTTTTCATACAACCAACGGTTTGCGCTGAAAAAAATAAAAATAATTTTTCTTACTCTAAACATCACCGTCACCGGTTACTGATAACCGCAGTAAGTAAGCAGTTGCTATGTTGATGTTTCTCTGTTGTCTTATCAAACAAATCGCCAATAGGTCTATAATTGACAGTTTTGACTCATGTTTCTAGAGGGCGGTAACTCAAGAAAAATAGTTTTGTTGAAATCGGCCATTGCAGGAAAAAGTTCTAAAATAAATAAATCTAGGGGTTGCTTATTACCGCCCTCTAGAAACATGAGCCAAGGAATGGACACCACCTCAGCTTTTGACTAGCTGATAATGTGTACCAAAATTGAAGTTTCAAAGTGTAGCCGTTTTTAAGGAAAAATAAAAAAACTATTTTTTTCCGCCATTTTGAGACTCGAATATCTCAATAATAAGGACCCAAATTGAAAAATTTCATATGAAGATCCCCCCCTGAAATGGCTTGTGAAATACACTGGTAAAATATTTGACTATCATTTTGGAACACCCTGTATATTCCCTGTGCAGATAGAATAAAAAACAGGCAAAGGTGAAATTCGGAACGCAGTGTCAGTGTTTCTCAACGTGAAATGTAGAGGGCCGACGAAATATCGTATATCGTTTTCTTTGGTTTAAATTTGGATTTGGAACTTCAAAAAGTAATAAATATTAGTAAATGTAGAATACGTGTGTTTCTAGATACATAAATCAAGATAATTCAAATATTTAATAAACCTGCAAGTAGTTGTTTTGTGTTATTTAAGTGGAAAAATGTGTGTGTGCCTTTAGTGAGTGTAAAAAAGTTTTGAGAAATTGGTTGGTGTTGATAGGAACTATTATATAAATTTGGTGAGTATATATTTAATTTTTAATCTTACTCCTTTTATTTTGTTACTTAGAAGTAAAAAGGTTGCTATTCTATGAAGTTCATATTTAATCCTTCGGATTTACTTCTTCACTTGACTTGACTTTTGAATCTACTCGAGTTTATGTGTTATGCATGCTGTCATTGCTGTCTTTATTCTTTACACTCTTGCTTCAAGAGCTTATTGGATTGAGATCTCCAATATAGGTAACTAATATTGAATTATAAATAATACTCGAAGTTGCATTGAACTGAGATACTGTACTTAATTGTAAACAATAATCAACTGTTGAATATTGAACAAGATTTATGGAAGTTAACAAAAGTACCTAGTGTAGGTAGCACAAATCTTTTCTAGGTTTGTGGTAGGTAGGTACACACAATACAAGCAACTAATCTCAATTTGGAATATTTGTACAAATACTATAGCAAAATATCAGTTAAGTCGTTGTCTAATCTCTTCTGACATTTTATAGCTACCTAAAAAACTTAAAAAATACCCAGTTTCGAATAAACTTTTAAAGCTTAGTATTGTTACGGAAGCTCACCTACCTTTTAGTTTGTTAATTATGTTCCTGTTTACGTTATAATTTATAATTCTTGTGATGCCTTTATTTTGACGTTTTCTGGAATAGTCCAGGCTATATTCTATTTAATTCTCGACACGTTCTCGTTGTCACAGAAACTTCGAGAATCCTAAAAAGATATATAAGCGGGTCGTTATCGCCGCTGGGCTGGTGTCAGTTTATATTGAGCAGTCGAAGGCGATTGACAAACGTCAAAGTAAAGCGTTGACAGTTGTGAAATTTTTTTGGAAGATATTTCTTGCATAATCTAGTGACCATAAAGTTTGTTTGTCTACGTGACGTGTTTCTACGCTAACCCAATTTCGAGGTTACAGTATTAAACTTTATCATCAGACGAAATTAATTAAGATAGTAAAATGTAGGCATGACGTGTATTGCTCCTACCATACGTAAAATGATCCGCTGATTCCAAAAATGTCAAAAAATGCAGGGTGTTCAATTTAAAAATATAAATTTACGGTCAAACCGGAAATGTCAAGAAATCCGAAATGACCTCAAAGCATTCATGGCACCATCTAGTGTAAACCAACCCAATTTCAAATTTTTATCAGCAGTCATACAAAAGTTATAGCGTGTTCCCACTTTCCGTTGTCACCCGGTGTATTCTAAAGTTTGGTTTGGGATCCATGTCTGGTTATTGATATGACATACCTGAAGTCTCACCAGCCGCCGCTGATATACATGTACAATTTTATGTTTGTACACTCACTTTCATATTTCTATATGTTCATCCAACAAAGAACATTTATTATTATAATTATTCACTGTTGCGGGTCCTGTTGAATGAAAAGACACACTGTATGTCTCGTAGCCTGCTTTAATTAGTTACAGTATATTATACATTTGAATCTGTGTCCAAACTATATAAAATTTAATAATAGCAAAGATAAACACTATAATATGAAGTATATAAAATATTGAAAGACGTAATAGATATAGCACCTAACTTTAACCAATTAGGTGCTATATAGAAATTTTTATTGCATTCTGATATGAAATAGTTACAAATATAGTTCTACTGAGATCAAATGGAATCTATTAAGAAATAAAACAAGGATTAAAATGAAATGTGATGATTGTTTCTGTCAAAGGCAAAGAACAGAAGTGTTACGCTTGTTATTTGTAAACAAAACTTATAGATATCTAAAAAGAAGTACCTACTAAAATTTTATATACACATCTATCTGTATCTTAGATTTTGACTGAAAGAATCTTAATCAATATTTATTAATCATAATAAATTCATATAATGTTATGTTACATAATCATTTTAATAAATCTAACTTATGCATATATCAGTTTTATCAAATTACTAATAATTTCCAAAATATATATAATACTAAAGATCACAAAACAATTTTTTCTTTTCTTACAGTTACATAAAATCTTATATAAATAAAATAACAAATATATGATAAACAGAACGTTTTTATGTATCAGTCATTGTCGTAATATGTTAATGTATTTTAAAATGTACGACCCATCACAATCTTTCCCTTAATCGCCTCGTGTGTATTTTCTACGAATCCCAATTTTCCGTAAAAAGCATGGGTGTAGTTATCCGCCATGTTCATCACAACATGAACCCCAAATGAGCCTAAAAAGTAAATATGATCTCAAGTTTCACAGCAAATTTAGTTGTTTATTATAATGAAAAATTAGTTCATTTACTTTTTGCTACTGCAAAAACTTTCTGTTATAGATCATCCAATGTCAGTTGGGAACATGTAAATCTTTTTTTATTTCTAAACCAATTTATATCCTTATGCTGGCCGATCGCAAATCTGATTTATATTTGCTTGAAACTGGATGAATTGTTACAAATGAGAAACACATAAAAACTCTTATTTACTTTGGTCTAGTTATAGGCAAAAACCAGTAAGTTACCAGAGTGCAAATACCGCCCTCTCTCCCGCGCAATTCTCTGACCTCTGGGCTAATCCTCGTGATTAGAATGATGATGTTAATGAGAAAATTGTTCTAGTTAGTTTCTTCACTAGACTGTTGGCTCCCCATATTTAAGCAAAAGATAGATAAAAAAAAATTGTCTGCGTCGGACCAGACGGTGGAAGTTATACTTCTTTGGCCATTCTCATACACCCACTCGTACGTACAAAAAAAAAAAATTCTTAAAAAAAAAACACGTACGTAAAAAAAAAATTCTTAAAAAAAAAAAATCTTAAAAAAAAAATATATATATATATATTATTATTATATTAGTTCTTAAAAATTTGTTCTTCCTTTTGAGCGTGACGCGGTTTCTCGACCAACATCCCATCCCAATGTGTCTAACGGGCGCAAAGAAGTATAACTTCAAAAATAGATCAACCACAAATATTGAGGTTAATTATTGATACGGTGGAAACACTTCCAATATGTGATGGCTATTTTTGAAAATGATCAGTCATTTATGGTCACTGACCATCACCATTAATTGATACTCTTAACTTTCTGATTGGACAGTCACTGTTTGACAATGTAATTAGATGTAAAACTTACCGTTAGCTCTTAAAGCAGCCAATAAGCATGTAACAAGTCTTTTACTAACTGATTGATCCATAACTGACGGTAAAAGACTACATATCATACTCGAAGGGTGGGTTGGACTACTAACATAAATTTCATCCTTAAAATCATGAAAATATGTGATGGCATCCTAAAAGAAATACAGCATAGTTAAGAATTTTGGTAGCACACTCCGTTGCAACCTAATTTATTCGGAAGAATCGTCGAAACATTACCTGAGCGAACTTATGTAAGTCTTTGCCGAGATCCAAAGGATATTTTTCACACATTTCCGGTATCCAGGCCATCTCCTGTTTGACCCTAAATTTTTTATAATCGGGAGAGGCACACGCATAGCCGACAACGCCTAAGTCATCCTCGACGATGAAACAAAATTCAGGATGTATAGTTAGATAAGGTCCAACTATCCTATCGGATTGTAAGTCTTTAAGTTCTTTAGGATAAGGAAGTGGATCTTCAAGACCATCTTTACATGTTCGTGTACACACGCTGTACACTATTTCTTTATCTGTAGGCAGGTAAGGCCGAATGGTGTAGACGCGATTAGTTGGAACATCTGGCACTTTGTAAACGAAAAGGTCATTTCCTGAATCCACAGGTATGAGTCTCTGAAATAAATATTTCAAATTGAAGCTAAGGAATCTTATAATGCACCTATTTTTATGAAAGGGTGAATAAATTTTTGATAATTACTAACAGATAAACTATAGCAGAGCTTTTCCAAAGGAATAATGTAAGGACACAAACAGGTAAAAATACCCACAAAGCAAATTTAAAATACATCAGTCAGTTATGAAAGGGTTACATAATTAGATTACAATATTGATATGAAATTGATATTTTGGAAAAATTCATATTATAAAAAGTTATGCCAAAAAAAAAAACATGTTTATGCAAAGTTCTAAAGGAAAACAGTGATGTTGAAAATAAATCTACATTGTTAAAAATTGCATTGTAATGACACCAATCTACACATTGGAGAGTTTGCGGAAGCGTTAGTGTGTTTGTATGGAATTAAGAATAAGTTGTAGGACCTTAAGGGCCTACCGGTACATTAAAATATATTTTACTGACTAACTGCTCACCATCGATTTTACCATTAATGATTCTGTACAAGTGAATAACATCTGCCAATACTCCTCTATTCTCTAAGGATATAATATTGTATTCTCTACATATACTATGGAAAATGTTATAATTCAACCTTTGCTACATTTATATGAAAAAAAAAAAATTTAAATTTGTATTGAATCGTTTCAATACGATTAATCTATGTCTTGTATTGATGATACCATATAAGCGAGGCAAAGTTAATTTTACTAAATACAAAAATATAATATAAAAGTAAAATAGCTTTAGTGTTAATAAATTGTTTTGACTGTCTCATAATGAAACCTAGTACAGTGCAACCTCCATTATCCGAACACGCCTTTATCCGAATATCCACTTAACCGAATGAAAAAAAACGCAAGACATTATCCGAATGAGCCTCCTTTATCCAAACTGGGAGGCCGTAGAGCTCGCGTGATATGTGAAATTTGCTGGCGCGCTTGCGTGTGCGACTGGGAAAGAATTAAACTTACCACATAAAGCACTTTTAAATTTGGACAACGCACCTGGTCATCCAGTAGAACTCAAAAGTGATGATTCTCAAATATCAGTCTTGTTTTTGCCACCAAATTGTACACCTTTAATTCAACCGATGAATCAACATGTAATCCAAGCCAAAAAGCTGCATTATCGCAAAGCTCTTAAACAAAATTATGGAAAATCCCGGAAATATTTCTGAAGAGTTAAAAAAAATGACATTGAAGAATGTCGTATTTGAATTAGCGGAAGCTTTGCATCACCTACAGACTGATTTAATCAAACGTTCATAGCGACCACTCTTGCCCTCAGATATGTTGGAATCAGAGGAAGAAGAGGATTCAGTTCCCCTTTCTGTATTAGCAGAATCAATAAAAGCTGCAGGGGGTGACAGCGAAATTAATGAAATTATTAATCTGACATCACAACTTCAAGACACATTGCCAGAAGATGCAATTCAGAAATGGGCATTAGGACAGGAAGATGTAATAGAAATAATGACTGACAATAATATCTTTCACAATATAGAGAATGTGGAAATAGCCGAAGAAGAAAATGAGACCAAAGAAGCTGCCGACAACAAAATAGCTCATAGAGAAGCCGTGCAATGTTTTGACAAATGTATAACGTGGGCCAGTGCTAATGGCAAAACATCTCACAACATACTTATCTTAAAGGAGATGCACCTACTTTAAAGTTTAATAAGTGTTTATTCCATATTATATACAGATTCGGAAATTGCGGATCTTTACAGAGAAAGTAGAAATTGCCGCTTCATTCCAGGGAAGGTACGAACTTTAAGAGGGGAGGCGACGTGCATTGGTCTAGCATTCCCCACTACTACGGTAATCGGTTCCAGATCGCCAACGTCAATTCGCCATTACAAATCGAACTGTCCGGTCAACTGATGCCAGTGTTGTCAGATCTCATGCATTCAAGAAATCTCATACTTTTTAATAGACAAAAAGAAATAATAAAATTATTAAAATTACTCTTTGAAATCTACCAAAACAAAGACCTAACGAGAAATAAAGGCAAAATTGAATAGATAGAGGTAGGTATCTACAATATTTGGGTACTTGAAATGTCCTTTATTGTAGACTGCTCTCTTAATAATTAGCAATGAATACATAAACGGGTATGACAGAATGGATATGCGGTGTGTGTGCTGTATTCACGCTGTATTGCAATGATTCTTAACTCTATTCCATAAGGGTACCTACATTTTCTGGAAACAACAGATTTTACGACCCGTGAGTCACCCTGCGTCAGGTTAACTGCGCCTCAACGTTCGCCCCCAACAATAAAATAAATTAGAAAGGTTACGTGGTTAATAACTTTTAAGTAAGTACCTGTAACTACCTACTTACAATGTAATATTATGATAAAATAGCAGAACATAATGCTTGTTAATGAAATAAAAATGGCATTACAAAAGTAATTAAAAATTATGCTGTGTCAAGAGGTGTTTTTTGATAAATTAAGCCATCTCATGCTTTTTTCTCCAAACCTCATGCTTCTTTGAAATTATTCTCATGCACTGAATTTTTCCCACCTGGCAACACTGCTTGATGCAAACACGATGTGGTCGAAGTATGCGTGTAGCATGACACAAATACACGCAAGCGGCAAAATACAATTCACCATCAAGATCCTCACTTTCCAAATCTGTACATACTTGAAGTAGAAGAAAGTAGTAGAAAAAGGTTTTTAGAAGAATAACTACATTTTCATTTTAAATTCGATTATCCGAACAAATTGATTAACTGAACAAGACCTTGCAATAATTAGTTTGCATAATTGAGGTTGCACTGTATATTAAGTGTATTGGTCATTAGTTCGTTTATATGGGAATCAAATAACATAACATATTATTATTTTATTATCAAAAATTACTCCCAGGTCTTTAATTTTGTTACTGCAAGGAATGGCTGTTTATTACGAGTGAAAGTAATTATATGGCATTTATTGATATTAAGAAATAAATGATTATCCGTACAAACAACTTCAAATGCATCAAGGTCATTCTGGATTTTTAGACAATCGGTAAAATCATGAATTGGTAAAAACAGTTTAAAATCGTCTGCATACAATAATTAAGGCATTCTTTTATTTTATTAATATAAATTATGAACATCAGAGCCCCAAGTGTGATCCCTGAGGTACTCCTAAGGATATGAGTCTTACAAAAAAAAAACCATTAACTTCAACACGTTGTGACCAATTGGTTAAATACGACCTCAACAAGCCTATTCAGCAAGATTTCATGATCTATGTTGTCAAAAGCCTTGCTGTGGTCCGTACAGACTGCATAAATCTGAATTTGATTATCTCAATGATCTGGTATAAACTCAAAGTACAACACGAGGTTGATTTCTACAGATTTATTTTTAAAATATCCATGATGTTCACATATAATTGAGACTTAACAGACCCGTCTTATGTGCGAAGGCTAGCCACAAGCTCCGTTGGAGTCCCTAATATCAACCCGTTAGTGGAAAACCAGAAGTTAAAGAAATTTTATGCAAAAAAAATAACTGGATCGAGACTAAAAAAATTCAGTGTTTACTGTTTAATTTTTCTCAAGAAATTCCCCATAAAAAATATTAATATTTGACAACTTTGTCAATATAAACTATAACATACCTGCAAATCCGCAGTTAAACCACCTCTGAATACCCAAGGCTCTTGGTCTCCACTCATAAAGGTCTCTTTCCAACCCTTTGAGAACCCTACATTTATAAGACACTGTATTAACAAATGATGAATTATTTAACCAATCGCTGACGCATCGCACCTTGCAGAAAATTTACGCTACGCCTAATACTATTAATTAAATATTATTGAACACTACACAGTGCTGCAAATCACAGTAGGTACTTACCCATATCGGTTAACTCAACAACCAGAAACTCAATAAAAAAATAACATATACAGGGTGAGTCAGTCATAATGTCATTAATTTTAAGAGGAGATAGGGAATAATGAGTATAATGCGAATACGTGATTTAAAAAAATGTAAATGCATATTTACGCCGAAAAAAAATATTTTCAAATCATTATTTAAACCCCCTTTTCAGACTGTCACTGACCGGTCACAGCCTTGGTCGGTTACAGCTCACAGTTCAACTCGATATCGACCTGATGCTGCAATGTTGTCAAGTTCTAATATTTTTCTATATAGTACCTACCCACCTAGGTTTTAGACATCACAAATAAACGGTTGTACTGACTATTTTACAATATAATTTTTTCTTGCTCAGTTCAACTTCAGCCAATAATAATTTAAAATGTTAATACCCAATAAAATCAAATAATAATAATCAAATAATTCTATTAATAATTGCAAGTAACGCGGTCCACTCTTGTTTTCCCTTTGAAAATACGTCCCAATCAAACGATACCCCTACACTCGCGTGTCGATTTTTCTCTGAGCAAATGTAGCTGTTATGACTGCAACAAAACTCCAACGTGTCTAATAATAAACTGAGTAATAAACCATTTACGTACATTACATAAAAAACCTGTACCCAATGGGTAAATTATTGAGAATAAAAAACCATCGTGTTGTCGACAGAAAACTGTCCAAGACCGAAATGGCACGCCGCTAATCTAAGTTATCGAGAGTTAATCTTGACCTTGACCTACCGTATTATTAAGTCAATAACCTAGTTATCTAGTTTTTGTACTGTTATTTAACGACAAGGAGTAAAACTATTTTTTTTAAATCTAGATACATGAATGAATTTTCCTTAAATATTGATTTATTTGTTAATAAAAACAAATGTAGATAATAAATAAATGTTTTCATGTTAGGTTATTACAATTTAATAATTTTGATAGTATGCTTTCACTACGTTTTACAAATAAATATGAATTTTTAGTATTACTCGTAAGTACAATTAACCGCATTACACATAACCAAATGTACAATTTGTAGTTACGTACATCTTGCCTAGAAATGTATTGTTTTAAGTAGTATGATACTAACCTGTTTACAGCCCACATTTCAAGTAAAACTGCATTTATCCGTCCATAGCACTTTATTAATAAAATTGAGTCACATTTGTAAACATTCTCCGTATAACACTACCATTTCCACATATTCGTAATTTGTAAAATTATGCGTTTTGAATTTACGCCTAATACTTGAGCTTAGACCGAAATAAACAAACTACTGCTTACTGCTTGTATTCTCTCCATCCCCCCTCCAAATGTGTGGCATGATCTACAAATTTGGGGGGAAAGAAATGCGGAAAATGCAGAGTGCTAAATGGAGGTAAATTTGAATAACACGCTGATGTGTTAGACGATATTATGTATGTAAATGTGGCATCCATGGTTAATACGGCAAGTCTGTGGCAATCGATTTTCGTCGGGTGCGCCATCAGAAAGTTCGTAGCGTACCAGGAGCGTCGTGTTACTGATTTTTATAGGGTGATTTGTTTATTTTTTTAAAGATCGAGTAAAAAATTTTTTTTTCGATTTTCTGCCTTTATTAGGCCTCCCGAATACGTGGTTAAAATTACTGACTGACTCACCCTGTATTACCGAACCAACTTCGATGTTGCACTCAATTTTCTTATTCTCCAAATTTGAAAACGGGATAAAAATTAAATTGTCCAATAAGGAATTGTGACCCTCTAATACCTAATTATGTTGGGTTTCTGGTTGCTTAATTTTCGCAATTTACGCTTTGCAATATTAATGATTACGCCAAAAATAAAAACTAGTACGCCAAAATGCAATATCAGCAGCTCCATATACTAAATTCCTTGGAAGATGCATACATGTGTACGTCCCCTGGGTGTATGAAGGCATTGAAGAAGGAAACTGACCGCCAGCTTAGGAAAAATAAATACTGATTAATAATCTGGACTCACTCTGGTTGAATTTCTTGTTGCAGATCAATAAAGAAAAAGCAATTTCAATCTGTTGCACAAAAATAATTGCTGTTTCTCTATTTAATCAGTATTATCTAATTTTATGCTTGTGTCAGAAATAAAAACAGGCTTTAATTTGGTTGAAAGAGAATCCACATGGTCCATGCCTATGTTTTGTTTGTTTTTACTTTTCCTAATAAGCCTAGTATATTTTTTGAGAACGTTTAGGTATTCACCATAAAGTATGAAAAAAATAAATAAATAAATAAATCAGTTATAAAGTTCAAGTCATACAGCTCTTGATTAAGCAACCAACGAAATGGAAGACATTTCAAAAGTTTAGCTTCTCTGTCACTTGTCCCAAATTAATAAGATTAATTGTAAATGAAGGTACATGTGTATTTTGTTATAATTGCTGCAATCCAAAGGAAACACAAATGTTCATTACAAGAAATGATGTGAGTAACAATTTGTGACAACTTTCAACTTGATTATTGGATCTTGATTGGAATGATAACTTGTTTCAAACTGCATAAAGTGGTTAATAAATTCATGGAAACATTTTCTGAAGACATTATCGCATAAAGCCATTGTAGTTTGATACATGTCATTTTAGGTTTGTCGAGGGTGCTTCCAAATTACATATGAAGATCGAGAGTGATGATTTGAAATATCAAGATCAGCCTGGAAATTGTTCAACAACTTGCACACAAGCTTGCAAACCAATCTGACGTACATGGATGATTGAAGAAAAGACATAGAAATCTCAACACAATTAATAGAAAGATAAAAAACAGAATAGTCATTTACGCTAACGCTTAACAATCTGGCAGTGTCAAAAAGTAATCAACTGATACTAGGTCATGGTCCAATCCCGGTTGATATGGAGAGGTGCTTACATGTTTTAGTAAAGCTAGAAGGATGTGATTCTAGCTTAAATGGCACGAGGAATATAGGAATGAGAAGGCTGATAATTTAGTCAAAATAGCAGCCTTACAGGAGCTGATACTCCTTCCTGTTACTGAAATATTCATGCAGAAATCTGTGGAAGATCAGGTCCTAAAGTAGTAACAAGAAACCCTCAGACAAAGGCAAGTTGAGAATGTTTTAGCCATAAAAGAAATTAATGACAATTTGGCTAAATCAATGTAACAGATCAATAAGAATAATAGTATAACTGTTAACAGGTCAATGCATAATCAAGAAACATCTGAATAACAGTCATCTGGTAGAGGACATCCTATAGAGATTCTGCCATGAGAAAGAGGAGACAGCAGCTTTCAAACATTGAATTTCATAACCATTGTATTAAGGTTTAACAACTATTTAACTAATAATTTGATAAATGGTAACCTCATTTGTATGTTCAATTGAGAATTATAAAATAATAATCAATTTCTTGCAAAAAAGAGCTAACCAAACAATATAGAATATCAATTATATGACAAACCAGTCAAACCGAAGACTCTCTAAATTTAGTTTAATACTTTGCCGTAAGAGGGCGCAGTCTTAAATCGTCAATAAACAAACAATGGGATTTTGTCAAAGTAGATTAATAGATATGTCATAAACTATGATGGTTTCAACATTGTTTAGGATAATATTAAAAAAATTATACCGTAAAATTATTGGAGCTACGTAAATGAAACTAAATTTTTAGGTTAGGATATCTCCATTTCCGTATTTTGAGAAATTACTAGCTCGAGCAATAAAAAGTAATTTCATTGTTCTACACAAGCATAAAGTTTGAATTAGCTAAAATAAAATCACAATTAACAGCAGAAATGTATTTTATATTTCAGAATTTCAAATGGTACTCTAAAAATCTATTACTTTCCGAGTTCTTTACATGATTACGCTTAAGCAAGGCACACATATTACGCAACTCAAAAACCCTGGTTGTCTCTCTCTTTGGTCACCTCAAGCTGAAACACTAAAATTTCTCTGAAACGACTTTAATAATTACGCACTCTGCTATCGATACACCTCGTATAATAAACCAATCAGGTACAAATACGCTGCACTCTACGCTATATTTACCCAAAAAGTAATAGAACGTGATGATCTTATTCAATCATGTGCATTATAAAATACATTTTATTAAACAAACAATTTTCTGAAACGTGTTATATTTACCTAACCATTTGATATATGCATTGAGCAGCGAGATCACTCCACCAATATCCCAAATGTACGAGTACAGATCGTACAATAATTCCCTATTATTGCAAGTAGACATGTGTTGAAAAAGTTTGTTAACCGATCGAGTCATTTCGTTCATTCTTTCGGCCCTCGCAAACCATTCCTGGACCTTAAAATATAAGAATTATCGTTAGGTATTGGATTTTTTAACTTTAATTACTTCTCATACCTCAGGACTAGATTTGTCTTTCTTTTGATTAGCTGCTATAACTAGATGAGCGTTTGATTTTAACCAGTTAAATTCTTGTAACAACTGGAGTCCTTGACCACCGTGTTCAAACGGCAGGTAAAATAAATCACATAGTAAGGCTAGATCTTCATATGTCAGATCTGTTGATTTTCTATAAAAGAAATTATTTTTTTGAAGTTATACTTCTTTGCGCCCGTTAGACACATTGGGATGGGATGTTGGTCGAGAAACCACGTCACGCTCAAAAGGAAGAACAAATTTGGAAGAACAAATTTTTAAGAACAAATTTTTAAGAACTAATATAATAATAATATATATACAGGGTGTCCGGAAAAGACGTGTACAACGGAGGACCACAGACTCCTGGGTTCAAAATAAACCGATTTAGCCCAATTTACCTATTTCCAAAATTGCTTCGTTTCGCCGCTAGGGAGCGCCAAAGCCCGCGAAAAATTTTTGTTTATTCCGAATATCTCGAATACGACTTGATCGATGTTAACCAATTTGGGCTACGCATTTATAAGTCTAACCGACACTTTTTGACATTATTTAAAATCTTTTGCAGTTATTAGAAATATAAGAAAAATCATGTATCATGCAAATATAAGCACATATTTTTTAACCCCCTTACAATTACTCTCAGTTTTTTCTATTAGTAGTTGACTTTATTTAGAAACTTTTTTACACTTTCAGAATTTTGAACAGATGAGTAGTTTAGGCAGAAAAATATTTTTCGTATGTCAACAGCATCCGTTCTGCAACAAATAACGAAGTACCAGAAGTAGGCTCTGATATTTTAAGTATCAGTTGTATGTCAAATCTAATCAGCTACTGAAGTTAGTCTCTCGATTTATTATTTTTGCTCAATTACTTAGTTACTTTAGATCTTACTTTATTTGTTGTTGTTATTGTTGTGGTTGTTTATGTTCCTCATTTTTCAATATTTCATCATGGATACGTATACATATTCCGAACAAGTAGATATGCTTTTGGTTTATGGAGTTTGTCAAGATAACGGCCGCAAAAGTGTTAGGGTCTACATGGACAGATTTCCTCATCCACGAGTGTCAAATCATCAAACTTTTGCCAACATCGAAAGGCGACTTTGCGAATTTGGTTCTTTACACCAAATTAATACGGTTCAAGGGCGTCAACGTACCACGAAAACTATAAAGGTGGAGGAACAAATCCTAGATAAGATAGAAGAGAACCCAAAAATTAGTGCAAGACGCATTGAACAAGAAATAGGAATACCAACAACCATAGTTCATGATGTTTTGAAGGAGCAGTTACTACATCCGTACCACATTCAATCGGTTCATGACCGGTTTATGAACCCATTGACCCTGAAAAACGTTTAGCATTTTGTAATTTTATACAAGAATAAAGAACCCATGATATCAATTTCAGCAAAAACATTTTATTTACAGATGAAGCATATTTTGCTAGGTCAGGAATTATTAATAACCATAACAAACACGTTTATACTGATGAAAACCACACTGTACTGAAATAAGACATTTTCAATATGAATTCAGAGTGGACGTGGAATTATAGACAACTTTATTATTGGCCCGGTTGTGTTTCCACATCGATTAAATGGGGTCAACTATTTACATTTTTACAGCAAGTATTACCTAATTTATTGACGATTTACCGTTACTACTTCGTCAGTAACATGTGGTTTATGCACGATGGTGCACCCCATTTTGCAATACCCGTTAGTCAGTATTTACATAATCTGTATCCTAACAGGCGGATTGGAAGAGAAAACGATGCTCCTATAAAATGGCCACCTCGAGCACCAGACTTACCTCCTTGCGATTATTTTTTGTAAAGTATATGCCTACGCAGTTAATAATAAAGAGGATTTTTTTAGGCGAATCCAAGACGCAGTTAACATTTTACGAGGTAATCCAGTAATCATGGAGAGCACTACAACTTCGTAAAACCGTAAAACGGATTACTTATTGCGCATTTGAGAAAACGGGTCACTGAGCATTTATTGTAAAGAGATCATAACTTTTTTTATTTGCTGTATTAATCTTATTATCTCGTATTTATTAAATAAAATATAAATGAGTTTTGGAATTTTCGTTATTTGTTGCAGAACGAATGCTGATATTGTTGACATACGAAAAATATTTTTTCTGCCTAAACTACTCATCTATTCAAAATTCTGAAAGTATAAAAAAAGTTTCTAAATAAAGTCAACTACTAATAGAAAAAAACTGAGAATGATTATACAGGGCATTAAAAAAATATGTGTTTATATTTGCATGATACATGATTTTTCTTATATTTCTAATGACTGCAAAAGATTTTAAATAATGTCAAAAAGTGTCGATTAGACTAATAACTGCGTAGCCCAAAAATGGTTAACATCGATCAAGTCGTTTTCGAGATATTCGAAATAAACAAAAACTTTTCGCGAACTTTGGCGCTCCCTAGCGGCGAAACAAAGCAATTTTGGAAATAAGTAAATTGGGCTAAATCGTCTTATTTTGAACCCAGGAGTCTGTGGTCTTCCGTTGTACACGTCTTTTCCGGACACCCTGTATATATTTTTTTTAAGAAATTTTTTTTTTCTAAGAATTTTTTTTTTAAGAATTTTTTTTTAAGAATTTTTTTTTATGAATTTTTTTTTAAGATTTTTTTTTTTGTACGTACGAGTGGGTGTATGAGAATGGCCAAAGAAGTATAACTTCCACCGTCTGGTCCGACGCAGACAATTTTTTTTTTTTTTTTTTTTTTTAATAAAATTAACAAGTAGTAGTTTTTGCGTCTTTTACACAAATAAAAAAATTGTAAATTAGAAAAAAAATTACTTTTAGATACAATATTTATATGATAATGAGTGAACTTTATTTTACCTATCATTATCACCATCCACACTATTTTCAGTTACCATTTGATTAGCATCAACTTGCATACTACCACTTGAAGTCTGCAAATAAAAAATAAATATCAGACATTTAGTTTTATAACTTTGATATTCCTATATCTAGTACTTTTTGTTATTAATTTTGGGTATTCAAAAAAATAACAAATGTATAAAGAAAAATTAGTGAGAATGTGGGAAGAATTTGAATTTGACTGCAAATCACATAATTCCAGTTGAAGGTCTGCTAATTAGTTTTATTAGTGATTTGGTCAAAATGAGGAATATCGGATGATGACATGTACAGTGCCTTCATAAATGATTACAAGCCACGTGATCAGGGTCGAGATTCTCAAATCAATCACAGAGCAATTCATATGCGAATATCCTTTTCCTCACTACGCCATTGAGAGAGACAAGAAATCTATTTGCATACGAGTTGTTCTTCGAGAATCACAGTCCTGGTCACGTGGCTTGTAATCGTTTATGAAGGCACTGTATGAAGAGTTTAGAGCGCGAGGTCAAAATATGAGGATAAGTGATGTTGAAATATGTATTTCATTAACAAAATTGTACGTGAATAGCATATGTGTGCAAATAAAAAAGTGGTAAAGAAGCACAACTGTGAAACAAAAAGTAATGAAAACTTGCGGTAGGAAGATTGTATTTTTAAAATGTGTTTTCCAAAAAAAGTTCTATTGCTATATCGTACAAGATGAAACTTGGTCCGTATAAATGAATTCGAAAAGAGTATACTGATAGAAAGAACAAAATAGTGATATGGCGAAGAAACTATTTAAAATAAATATATAAAATAACAATTTGGGTCAAAAATTGTATTAAATTTTGACAAAACATGGGCTTATGAAGGTCATATGGAAAGCGGTAAGTGTGTGTCTGTACTCTAAAGCCTTTTGTCCTTTTGAATGCGGAATTTCCAAATATTTGCGCGATTTATTTAATGTGGAAAAATCTCTATTTGTAACAAATTTTGTCAACTACCTATAACATTATCTATTATTTTCATCATGATAGATTATCAGAAGCACAAAACAAATTTATTAACACCACATAATAATGAGAGGGACAATAATATTTGTAGTGTTTGACAGTTTTTCAAATTGCAATTGTCAAAAGTTGAGATTTTTCCGCCATAAATAATTAAAACAGAAGTTGCAAAATTCGTGCAAAAATCCGTGAATTTTGCGTCCATGAGGACAAGGCTTAAGTGTGATATCCGCGGAGTGCGCATCAGGTAGGTGTAAGTGGATGGTGGTGGGGAATCGCTGTCCAAAAGGACGGCATTCTAATTTGTAGAGAGCATGACACAGGTGGCACATCTAATGGAAATTGTTAATGTGCTAGGTTCAGCCAACGTCAACTTATTTTTGATAATTTTGTGTGCTTTAACTCTTCTCAAGTGGCACGTTTAGGTAATCATACCACATGTATCTTCCGTACTCATCTCTGTGTTGTGAATTAGTCACTCTATTAATTTCGACCTTGGGTAATTGATAATACAAGATAAAAACGGAAAATTTTTAAATACACTTATTATTTTTATTATCTAACGCCTCGAAATTGTTAAAAACTGTTATATCACTGTTTCTACTCTAAAAATAATGGATGTTATATAATGCAATTATTTTTGTATATTTGATGGCATTCAAATTCAGTACGCTTATGAAATGTTGCTCCCCGCACGCTTCGCCCGTCGATTAATCACTCTCTACAATTTCGACTGCTGACTATAGGTATAAATATTTGAAATAAAAAAATTCAGAAGCGTAGAAACAAATAGCTGGGCTACTTGTCTATGTTTATATGAAAATCATTTATCTACATCCACAAGCAGAACAAATTCTTTAATCTTCTTAACAAAATTTATAATGTGACACAAATTTCTCATTATCCTAAAATAAGTGACAAATGTATGAATGACTGAATGATTCTGATTCAAAGTTGTCATTAGACAAAAAATTAAATAACAGTAGTAACATTTGTTTCTCTTTAGGCTTTTGAATATATTAAATTAATCATTTTAGGAATTTGAACTTAATGCTGTGTATCTCGGAAGCTTAACATTTTCAATGATCATGAAAAAAGTACAAAAACCCAAGAAAGTTCATAATATTAGAAGAGTTTTACAATATTATGCAGAAATATTTTGTTTTTAGACCATCTATTGTACATTCGTTGCTATGTTAGTCGGTGCTAAAGCAGATGTCACCGCTTTAGCCATGATGGGTGGAAGTCTTCCGACGTTGCAGGAAGGATGTACGATGTATAAAAAAAGTATAAACAAAGCAAAGAATCTGCCTTTCACACCGCAGTGGAGGTAAAAGGAACACACATATTATCACACAACAATATCTCCATCATATAAAACTTAATTTATTGTAGAAGATTTCGTAGAAAAAATCTGCAATGTATCAATTCATTTAACAATTATAAAAATATAACAAACATAATTGTTAATATAAAATTGTAATCAATTTCACCTTTTATTGCAATTTATATTTCAAAGTATAATCTCCTATGATGTGACAATTTGCAGTAAAATGTGACATTCGATAATTCAGCTCCAAGTAAAGTTTGACGTACACAATAATTCAGAACACCCTATACAGGGTTAACTATGACTTAGTACAAATATTTTAAGAGGGATAGGAAAAAATCAGAATTAACGGTATCACCCTTCAAAAAATTCCAAACTTATTTATAAAGCGAAAAAAATTGTTTTCTAAACCTTATTAACCCCTAATCTCTCGGCGACTATGCCGCCTGTCAGCTTCGAGGTTAGGTATGTTCTGCCAAAGTGACAGTTGTCAAAGGTAGTGACAGAGCACCGCG
Organism: Monochamus saltuarius; assembly: GCA_025584915.1. Lineage (NCBI taxonomy): Eukaryota > Metazoa > Arthropoda > Insecta > Coleoptera > Cerambycidae > Monochamus > Monochamus saltuarius. The sequence goes on from CM046725.1 coordinate 3,156,425, forward strand.
TTGCCCCGTCTAACGATTTACGGCGCTTTTCACGAAAGTTTTATTTACAAAATACTAGATTATTTAATGAGAAACACGATATGGTACCTAGCACTGAGAGTAAAACCTACCTTACTGATACTTCCAGGACTGATATTTGGAGATTTCAAGAAAGTTGAATTATTTTCTGTTTTCTAACTTGTTTACATTATAACTTGTTGTAAAAATTGTTATACTTGCTGGGGACGTTTCCCTACCATTTCATAAATAAAAATACTTTTTCTGTAGGTATATCTATTGTAGTTTAAAAATGCTTTATTTTATGTCACTAAGTAAAAAGAAGTTTCATAGAATTTTAGAAAGTATGAAATTGGTTTTTATTTTCAAGTTGGGTACATAGGTATTTAAAACTCCAGCACGAGTAAAACAACATTCGTGGACGTTGTACAATTAGTACAAATGTACGATGATTTGGCATATTCTGTCTATTTGGAAAACTTCTTTGATATTCTGCTGCTGCATGATATGCACTTTCGTCACACTTCCCATAAATTAGTACCATATCCGTCATTTCCGCGATTACACGAATTTGAATGTGCGAAAAGCAAATACTGAAAACTAATAATAGTAACGATATTAACAATTGTTAGGGTAATATTTTCTTTGTTAATTAAATAAATACCCAATAACGTTTACTACTTTCTTTATTTCGCACTTCCTACCTTTACAACAACAACTCAACTCTGACACACCTCTTCCTCTTCTTCTTACATTCTTTCTGATCTACATTTTACAAAACATATATTTATGCCTACTTACTAAGAAATTTTTATTAACAAAATAATTGTCCACACAATAATTACCATGTTTGCATATAATAATATTGTAGTATTATTATTTTAAATATCGAGGCGTTCACAGTGCTCTGTAATATTACTTTTCTGACCACTACTGTTTGACATTTGTATGAGTATTAGACACAATGCAACCAACAACACAGTATAGGTTTATATCGACTGACAAGTGCTATGTTCGTGTAACCCCATGTCACGGAGGAAATATCAAAACAATACTAGAATGAAGAAACCCACAATCGTACATAAAGAAGATAATATTGATTATATTGATTGCCATAAGAATATTTATCTGAAGAATATTAAGTTCTCGTGTAAGCGGACCAAGACTGAGCTGGCGTTGACAATGTAATTTTAGTTTTCCGTTTTTAGTGACAGTTTCAGTTTTAAAGCGTTTTATTCATTAAATAATGGATGGTTGCGATATATTGGGACATGTGTAGTTTTCCACAATTTTCTTTAAGCGTCGTGGAGATATTTCCTAGAGTTGAGCGCAATGCAGTGGAGTGACCGTTATCGAACAAGATTTTATAAATTAAAAACTGCCACGGGTGTATTCAAGTTTTCTGTTAGTATTTCTTTCACAATCAATTTTCTTAAAATAAATGGGCAATTTTATTAACTGCATCTACGCCGAAGTGTGTATTTTGTGGCGAGTAATTCTGACGGACCTGTAATGAGTGAAAATGAAGTTTAGGCAGTTTGGAGCGAAGGAATGAAAACGCATGCAAAATACTGTAGCTAACCGGATTAACTGTTATCTATCAGGTACTTAGGTATTATTATTAATAAAAATGTTTACTTTCGTTGTTTCTACATTCGGCAACGCGTTGGAACGTTATGAGAAACGACCGCATGGTACCTAGTTGCACAGAACATATACCTAGTTGACATATGTAGCCATCTTGGGCGATGACTGATGACATAGGCGCCGACTTTCCGTAGGAAAAGAGGTTTTGCCCCATTTTTTAACATTGAGCTAGAATTCAAATAACGCACGTGGTTAAAATTTTGTACTTAGTCATAGTTAACCCTATATATTCACTAAAAAACTATGGTAAACTTTAAAGCTTACTAATAAATTAGTAATTTTTTATGTCACAGTCGATAAATATCTCTACCCCTCATTCTAATCACGAGGATTAATATTTGAACTAAATCTTAAAATAGAGATTTAAATAAATATATTGGTTAATATAAACTTACCGAATTTTCACTCATGGCCACATCCTCATTCGATTCATTCGAACACTTCGCTCCGTGCGCTGGCGATATATTGGGGGTACTATTACAATCCATCGGTTCCGATGGACTTAAACTAGATTCGTTACTTAAACTATTGTCAGTGTTCATGCTGGTTTCATCTTTACTCTCCTTTGTGTGATTCGTATTTGTACTATCGTGAAGTTGATCGCCATTCAAAGCCACATTCTCTGGCTTTGACTTTTCCGTCCTGATATGGGCTCCATTTAGAAGGGTAACAGTCTTATTATCTGCGCTGTCGATCGCAACGGGGATGGGAACTGGTGCGATGGGATTCGGGATAGAATCGTTACATATTACCTTCGTGTCTGAAACTAGGGAGTTCATCACAGGCCCTGGTAGTGGGTTGATTAAACTGTCTGTACAGGTAACCTTCAAAATTCAGAAAATTAGTGATTGACGGACATGAATAATTAGTTAATAAAATGGTTTATTTATGTTTAAGGCATTAGACATTATCACTGGCAATAAAAAAGTACTTACCGTGCTACATACTTCAGCCAATGCATGTAGCTGATTAGAGTTTCCTGTAGATGATGTGCTTGTGGTGGAAGTAATACTCATACACGTGTTAATCGATGGTATTATTGGCACTGGTACAACTACAATAAATTTTGGTCAAATTAAATTTGGTATAGTTTGAACATTTTGTTCATTTAACTACTGTAGTTTACTGACCAAAGGAATGTTATAAATGAATTTTTGTCTTTTTTTAGGTTAATATATACAGATTGATTCTGAAATAAAATGCATTTTTTTTCAAGGCTATAGGAGATACATTACATGAAACTCGCCGTTCAACAGTGGACAATACGTTAACTATAGTTGGGTTTCAAAATAATAGAGAGTGATTCATGTTATAAATCCGTTCACAATCTATAGCAGTTAACATAAAGAGAAAAACATGCAGCCAATATATATCTAATACAGTGTAGACTTGATATTCCGGATCCTCTATAATTCGGATTCTTGGTAATCCGGACTCATTATTTCAAACACTGTGTATTCTGTAATCCGGATTTAATGTATAAACATACGTATTTATGAGTTTATGTTGTTTTTTTAAGTTTAAGTGTTTATTTTATGAAATTAAGATGAATTTATATTCCGATTTATACAAGCTGTGTTCCATAAATAAAAATAAGTCCTAAAATAGAACTTTATTACATATCAGTCGTGAGTTGCAGTAATCCGGATTTTTCGGTAATCCGAATCAGGCTGGTTTTAATTAGTCCGGATTATCAAGTCTGCACTGTATATAAAATTCTCGTGTCACAGTTTTAGACGCCATACTCCTCGGAAACGGCTTGACCGATTTTTATGAAATTTTATATGTATATTCGATAGGACTGAGAATCGGTCGTAATCTATTTTTCATACCCCTAAGTGATAAGGGTGGTCCACCCCAAACAATTTTTTTTTATTTTTTGACAAAATTTTTTACATACAACCCTTAATTTTCACCCTTCTATCACAAACCCCTATTTTTTAATAGCCATTTTAGTAATTTAATCTTTTTTTTTAACAAAATTTTTTATTTTTATTTTTTTATGATGTGGCATTAAACATACATACAACCCTTAATTTTCACCCTTCTATCACAAACCCCTATTTTTTAATAGCCATTTTAGTAATTTAATCATTTTTAACCCTGGTAGATAACTGATCGATTATCACTAGATCACCAGGCGTCTACCAGTGTCACTTTTCACCACAAACCTAGAAAAAATATAGACAGCGTCGGTTCATGATATAGGTCATGTGATAGGTGCCGCTAGGGACCTAAGGTCCAGAAAATTGATATTTTATTTGCTTTATGTTGGCGGTTGTGCAAATATGATGGCTGCATTGCAATATGAAATTAACTAACTTGCTGTCATTTTAAATGTCATTAAAGAATGTGACATGAATGTCACCAATCACAGTAAACAATTCACGCTACAATGCAACCAACGTAAATTGGCATAAAAACCAGGTTTTAGTGATTCTGGACCTTTTAGGGCAGCCATGAATTAGCGGTTGCCGGCAATATGACACTGGCACAGTCTATATTTTTTCCAGGTTTGTGCTTCTCACCCAGTAAACAGCACGGAGTAGGGATGAGAACGAAGCCGACTACCAAAATATTCACTAGAATTAATTCATATGGCAAAACAACGTTTGCCGGGTCACCTAGTTTCATATAAAATTCACAGTTTCTGCTGTAGCAAATACACATACGCTACATCAGAATCCTTGATTTCTATTGGTTATGGTGAACTGACGGATCCGCCTGTTCCATCTGCAGCACTATCATGGGTAGACGCATGGGAAAATTTCGGGTATATACTGTCTATCCTTAAGGATAGAGAATAAGCGAATCTCTATAGCGTGTTTTCAAAATAAACGCCCTAATCTAACAAGTGAGGAATATCGGATGATAAAACACTTGAGGGAATTAGAGCTCGAGACCAAAATACGTCAGTAAGTGATGCGTGCCATGAAGAATGGTAAAGAAGAATATAGTTACAACTGTGAAACAGAAAATGGTGAAAACTAACGTAAGGAAAAAGATAGAGGTTAATGATACAAAATACGTGATTTGTAGAACAATAAAAGAAAATTCAATATAAAACTTTGCCTAATATCTAGAAAACAAAATTGAAAGAGTATGCTGAGAGAAAAAGACAAAATAGTAATATTAGAAGGTCGAAATCTGAATCGAAGAATATATTACACTGATGGAACATGGATAATTGAAGGCCATACGATGACAAAAGTGTGGCACCATTTTGCCACATATGAAACCTGGTGCTGTGATCAACAATAAGTGTTAATGTGTGACCATTATAATGCCAGTGCTAGTGACCAGTATTATACAGTGTGTATGTAAATAGTGCAGTGTATTATGTGTTAAAGTGTGGTATCTGCAGAGTGCGTATCAGATAGGTGTAAGTGAATGGTGGGCCATCACCATCTAAAAAAACGAATGAGTATACCATTTTCAAGTGGCACACCTATAAAATCTTATTCCCTGCAACCCTCACTTCCTGTACTCATCTTAAGTGCTGTAAATGAATCACTCTCTACTATTTTGGAACTTAGACTGACTTACATTGTTTTATATAAAAATGGCTTATTCAAATCAAGAATTGACACATGCGTGTGTGTGTGCACTGAATGCCTATTGCCCATGTGGTACACTAGTAAAAAAAACTTTATGATGCAATATGTTTAACATGTTTACTTTTCTCTTTCTATTTGTGTACTCTAAAAATGTGACAGCTTCAACCATGTCCCATATGAAATCGTTTGAAGCTAGGTATGTATTTAGTTTTATTCAAAAACACTGTATAAAATTTAATATTTTTGCCTAATTTAATATTTTTAAAAAAGTATTACACAAATATACAAAGCATTACAAATAAGTTAGTCAACTACAGATTTTTGAATAATGTGACGGTTATAAATGTGACACACTGTAAATCATTTTTCAAGATACAGAGAGTTTTTTTTATAATTTTGAACAGATTTTACCTCATGCTAGTCCAGTATACTTTTTGCATAATCCTGCTTAAAAAATAATTAAAACATCAATGAAGGAAAGGACAACTATGTCTATGAATTTGCAATATTTTTCTATTTTTACTAATTTTCTTCTTCAATTTCAGTCAAGTAGTATTTCATTAATTTAAAAGAACAACTTTCACAGAAAAAAGAGAAAAAACTCTTGAAATACATGATTTTCAAAAGTGATAAAATGTTCTAGTCATAGAAAATATGTTCTAGTGTATTGCAAACACAAAAAATGTCATTGTAAAATTTTCAATGTCTCAATTCTTGTTGTAATTTTGACAACCTCTATATTGAAAATGAGACACATTCCATCAACTTTTTTATAACACTGTGTAAGTATAATTAGGTCTACTTACCAGCAACTGCCGGTTGAGGTTTAGCGATTGGCCCCCAGGCCGACTTGCGTTTCTCAAATTCTGGAAGCCATTCATTGATAGCGTTCCTTAAAGCTTGACGTGGATGGTACATATTTGGCGACAGAGTAGCAGGTACATCTTCTCCTGACATACCGTCTTCAGTCTCAGTCTCTAATTTTATATCTGCAGACACGGTGTCATCTAAAAAATATTCAACAAATTACGAACTGCACTTATTTCAAAAATTGACTTACTTATTGAAGGATCCCTCTGGGCATCAACATTACACCTTGACCACTGAGCTAAAGTATGTATTGCTACGAAATTGGCCCCATATTCACAATTAGGGTTTGTCAAAACGCCCCTTAATTTCGGGATTAGATCAGGAGACCTTCCTGAATAAGGTCCTAGAAAAACTCTTTTCTGGTCATAGTCGTTGGCATGCAGATTGTCCCATATAACTGGAGGCCTACGTAACACCTCTGTGATTTCTTGGATGTTTTCTTTAGAAAGTGACCTAGAAATTACTTTTTGACCTAAAAAAAGAAATATTTCTTATAGTTCGCTCACTATATTTTTATTCTGTATGTAAAGTACTTCTTCCAACACCTTATCACAGAACTGTTAGATCCATGAAACAATTAGCACATTTTTAGTTTAATAAATACTAGTAAATATATTTGTAAATAATGGAAAGATTTATATTCATTCATTTCGTATAAAAAAATTTCTTAATATTTATTTATAATACCATATAACTGAAAAAATCAGTACAAAATAATTGCATACTAAATTAATTTACACCTCACCATCTGTTTTTATAAACAATTAGTTCTTTTTAAATCAATTTGGACAAATTTGGATAAAATTTGAATTCACGTTTAAAATTTTATTTAACATATTTTCATGTGAACAAATGCACACAAAAGATATATTTTTTATTTAACAAATTTTGAGTTTGAACCCCTTTCTAGTTTATTTTGACTTGAAATTTTAAACATTTTATATCCCAAACCGGAAATTTTAAGTTCAAACCAAAAATTTCATACAAATTCTACAAAATTTGGTAAAATCCACAAACATCAAAATATCAGAGTTTCTACCTTTACTTACTTATTTGTTTTAGGCAAAAGGAAATTTGTTATTAGCAGCTGTAATAAAAAATATTTAATTTTGATAAAATATATTTTAAAACAAAAATACTGTTTCATGTGAACCTTTAATACCCGAAAAATGGCACACTGATATTTTTTAAATTGATGTTTCCTATTTATATATTTTTCCATGATTCTTTTGTATAAAAATTAATATTCCTTCTGTCGTTAACTCGACATTCATATTAAAAAAAAGAAAATTTAAGAAAATGAACTTCTTTGTTCATGAAAAATATTCAAATTTTTTTTAGTAAATGGAAGTAGTAGTTCATAAGTTTATTGGAGGCTGAACAATTTTGAAATGGTATTAGAAGAAAATTATTTTTTAAATAATGTACTTAGTAAATATGGCAAAAATTCATATTATCTTAGTAAACTGATATCTATTTCTTATTATTATAATACCTAATTGTAATTGTTAGGATCGGTCAGTGGTCGCGCGGTTTAAGGCGTCAGTACTTGAATCGACGTGACTGGATCGCTGTGGGTTCGACCCCCGCAGCCGGTAGACCGTATATAAGCTATATTCGTGGAGATTGGCACCCTCTCTGCGGGTATGGTAGGGTGGAAGAATGTTGGCTTGGGTCAATGTGAGAGATTGATACCGGATTACATTTGACTACCCCCCTAATTAATGAGGTTTTCCAGGTTTCCCTCATTCCTGCACTGAATGGTGGTTAGGGCCTACCAACGTCAGTCGTTCCTGGGCGCAAATGCGGCCTGCTTAATAATAATATGCCGCCCCCTCTCCCGCACAAGTCTTCGACTTCTGGGCTAATCCTTGTGATTAGAATGAGGGGTAGAGATATTATTATTATTATACCTAATTGTAAAATTTCTGAAATAACTCCCATAAGGACAAGTTACCTCTGAACTAAAATAATTTTTTAATAATACCATTTTACATAAATCACTTAATGAGTAGGAGATTGAAATTCAATTAAGGCAACTATGACAATTTTTAATATACTCGCGTCAAGAATTCAGACGTCTTACACAACTGACGTTACACATTTGTTTTTATTGTCAACGTAATTTTCGATATTTGGTTGCGTTAAAAACAATCATTTTTTGCATTTTAGTGCAATATATAATGCAAACTTTTAGAGTAGTATATAGTTTTATTACTATCAGTTGCAGTTTCTTAAATATTTTGATGAAAATATAATGAATTATTCATTTGTTCATATGACGTAAGTCGTCTGAATTCTTGTCGCGAGTATAATTACTTTTCCTCAAAAGTCAACCATTGTTTTATAATTTTAGTATAATAGATTACACAAAATTGATTTTTCATAAGTTACTTAAATCTTTAAATACGGCTTCCCATTTATTGTTTGTTTATATTCCATTTATTTTTCTTACAATAATTAATATATTTCATTTAAAAATGATTGAAAGTTGAATGACCTCTGGGTCACATATATCCTTGGGTAGAAACATGTGTTACTGTTTTTAAAAGGTTACATATAATTAGCACATGAATCAAAGCTTTTTGTTATAAAAAAGTTTTGATAAGATTGATTAATTCATATTTGACAATTATAGAAGTACCTATTTTATATGAGTTAATGCATTAGAGGTACCAAACGTCTGTGTTAAAAAAACGCCCCTGTAAATAACCATGGTGATGTGAGCGGTGAAAGATAAATTTATACATGTGTATTTGTACAATAAGGATACACAATTCAACTTTGAATTTTTGAAGTTATACTTCTTTGCCCCCGTTAGACACATTGGGATGGGATGTTGGTCGAGAAACCGCGTCACGCTCAAAAGGAAGAACAAATTTGGAAGAACTTATTTTTAAGAACTTTTAATATATTAATATATAATAATAATAATAATATATATATATATATTTTTAAGATCCTTTTTTTTAAGAACTTTTTTTTGTACAAGTGGGTGTGAGTTTTTTTAAGATTTTTTTTTACGTCGTGTTTTTTTTTAAAAAAATTTTTTATTTTTTTTTAAGAATTTTTTTTTTTTTTGTACGTACGAGTGGGTGTATGAGAATGGCCAAAGAAGTATAACTTCCACCGTCTGGTCCGACGCAGACAATTTTTTTATTACAATAGTGTCATTTTTTACAATAGTAAAAATATTTTTATTCTTTTCAATAAAAAGCAAAATAAAAAAAAAACAAACGAAAAATCAAACTTTTATTTTATATTATTACACTACTTAGGTAAACATGAAGTAAACGTTAAAATTAGACACATTTCCTAACTGATAGGAAATGTTAGAACTGAACAACTCTGATCAAGTCTCAATCATTTTTAGATTATTATATTTACTCAACTGTTGTGGATGTTGAATAACGTCGGTGTATATATTTAAATTTTCCTGTTATTATAAGTTTACATATACAAAGTTTGTACCTACATGCGATATTTGTAAAATGTTTACATGTTTATTACCGATAATCAGTTGTTTTATTCCCATTATATTTTACTTTCCTCTTAATTTCTTTCTGCACACAGACGTTAGGTTTCTTTTTAAATTAAATATATTTAATGTAATAAATTGTTAGTGATTGGTTAATTGAAAAAGTAAATTTACTTACCAGTCCACATTATATCAATCTCTTGAGCTAATTTTGATCCTAAGGTGTTCAAATACTCGGAATTAGTTACATTAGGGATAGCCCTAGTTGAACAATATTGCGTTGGACACAATAAGAACCTTGGTTGGCCTAAATGTTGATAACATTCATTTGTAACGGAGACCTGGGCTTGTGCAAATGACTGAAAAATCTCTTTATCTGCTTCAGACATTTCGGGTTCTATGTCGTCAAACAACAAAGCAAAAGCATTACAGCCAAACTGGGCCACTTGTTCGAGCTTGCGTTTCAGGGCTGTTACTTCTTTTGAACTACTGTATGTTATATCTAAACCGGGAGACAAAGCATAATAAAATGTAATATTTTGATCTTTAGCTGCCTGAATTAAACCAGTCAGATGCTCCGCTTCCTCGACCGTATAAAGTTCTCTCCAGTAGGCCCTATGTTTGTAGTCATCTTTCGGTGCATAAACATACGAATCCATTCCCCATTTCTTCATCCTTATTCAAATAAATTATTATCGGTATGTTTAATAACAAAATATGTGCTACTTACTTTTGAAATAAATCTTTTCTCTGTTCTGTTGTCCATGGTCTTCCATAAAAACCTAAAATTAATGAAAAGGTATGAAATGAAAGAGCCAATTAAAGGACTATTTGTTTATGTTAGCATTTTTCCACTGGCACTTTTAAATAATCAATAACGGTTGTCAAAAGAAATAAGTAAATATTTAGGGTATTATTATAATACAGACCTTCTACAACGCCACAGATAAAATTTCCATTTTTCGTATTTAAATTTTCTGACACTGGTAGGTTAGATATTTCAGCCATTTTTTCTGGACAGCCGTTGTCCTCAATTCGCGAAAATTTTTATACACAAACACAAATTGCAACAAACGTGAACAAACTGTTTACGGTTGTGTCGTCAACTCCATAGAATAAACCTTGAATGAATATTTTTTAACAGATTCTTGATTTACTCTATTTACAGAAAGGCGTTAACGTAGGCAACCAAATTTGCATCTAGTTTCAGTCCGCGCCATCTACTGCTTGCATTTTTAACATGTTGACCAGTTAACATAGATTTCTAACTTTCCCTCGTTTTTTTGTTGGAAATATTTATTTTTGTGTATAGAGTGTATCCCACTAGAAACAGCCTCGATAGATATATAGAAATGTATATACAGGGTAATTCTGAAAGTTTGGTTACTTATTAAAGTTAGTAGGACCCACTATTAAAAAATATTTCCATGTTTCTGCCACTTCCGGTTATATCAGAACTCGATGCCAATTTGCTTATTTTAAGCTCTTTTCCAACACGGCACCTGACTAGTTTGAAACCTGTCCGAAGCCGTCAGTCAGTTTAATATTAGATACAACTGCGCTGCAGTAAGTCGGTGAACGATTTGGCTATCCACTTGGGACAGGTTTCCAACCAGTCAGGTGCCGTGTTGGAAAAGGGCTAAACACCCTTATTGCATTTTTTGGATTCCACGTTAAATTTTAAGTCAGTTTTGTATGAATCATCTATACTTATCCAAATTCAGGTTTCGTTAGTTTAAAAAAGTGACGATTGCATCATCATATTAAAGATGTTGTATCTTGAACCATCGTCTGCTAAATAGCGTCGCCTGTGTAATTCTTGATACTTGTATGTCAAAACACCTGAATTTTAAACTAGAATTCTGTAATGTGCTGTAGTGTGGCGACACTAACGTTAATTAGTATTTGGCAACATACATATCATGACATAAATTACACATTACATTTTTCATAAAACTGTGTACATACAAATTTACAATAGACTGCTACTCCTGCATTTTTGCCATAAAAACACAAATACTTGTTATTTTGGGTTGTATCAATTTATAAATTTAAAAATGGCACACGTAGGTAAACAGAAACGCACAATTTAACAGATATTTGACATTTGTCATAATTTCTATGAAACAATTGACGACTATGTCAGAATATGGTCTGAATACGTCATTTGTGTTGTGCTGCTACGCTCGGTGAGTCACTGCAAACGGACTAGAAAAAGCACAGCTGTTGCGATTTAGCGTACGATGCTTGAACAATTGTTACGATATGGAATGCGTTTAGTACCATTGCGCATCCAAAGAAAGGTACCACACCTAGGAGCAGACAAAAGGAGGCACATGAAACTCAGCAAAGAAATACTTCATTGGTTATGTATGTGGGTGCGAGAGAGACAATCATCTGTACGTACGATATGAATTGTGTTCTTAATGTCCCATTATCTTGTTTGTAAACACGTCATTGGCGTACAGTGTGGTTTCTTCTTTTATCTTGTATTTCGTTAGTGTTATTCTTTGTGTATTTTTGTGGGTGTTATTGTTGGAACATGTCATGTGTTATAAGAGACTGTAAAATTAACCAGCATATAGCACCAAATAACTCTTCATATCCAGAATTCAATTTTACTTCAATTTACAATCAGCTAAATCTTTATTGCTCCGCCATTGCTAGGAGGAACAAAGCAAATATGGCGCTGATCATGAGTAATCCCATTCGCGCAGCTTTTAGCGCATTCCAGTCATCATAATATAAAATTACATTTCAGTGGAGAAGTGTAAATATGCAACCAGCAGTACAATTACAATGCTTCCGACCATAGTAGTCGTATTTACTTACCTAAATTGGAAGTATGACTACACCAAAAGCGAGAACAAAGGTAATATAAAATATAATTAATAAAAATTCTAATAAAAAAATAAGAGTATGATGATAGTAATTTTATTAGGTTCTAAATATTATAGTTTGGAATAATAACAGTTTGTTTATTATTTGAATAGTACATAACTTTTTTAACAATTATTATAAATTAATTAAAATTTTTAAACCCAGTTTTCACTTTCTAATTTACGTATTATCGAGTAGACTTAAAACTTTTTTAATAGCCGTAACAAGTTGATAGGATTGCTCTAAAATTCAAATTGCCATAGGACAACAAATATCAATATCAAAATGAAACAGAATTCTTAAACCTAATTCATTTCTTAAATAAAATGTCTTCTTATCAATTTATTATGTAAAAAAACCTCTTAACATTTTAAGAAAATATTAACATTTTGTAGTTTACCTTTACATGACTGTTGTGAGAAGTTGGTTTCTTTAAAAGTATAATAAATATTCTGTTATGAGTTCAACTCGAAAAGAATGTCCAAGTACACATGCGTTGCCTATATCTAATAATTTGCTTTGTTTCTCTCGTTTCGGTGGTGGCGTTAATTTTAACCACGTATTCAGAAGGTGTAATAAAGACTGAAAATTGAAAAATAGTTATTTATTGTATTTACAATTATTATAGAAGAAGGATTTTGCGTGAAGCTGTTGAAATATGCAAAAAAGATATTTCTCTGCGCCCAATTCGCTTAACACAAGACATATTCCTTTTAAGATACATCAATTGAAAATACAACTTTATTGGTCAATAAAGGTGCTGATCTTACAATCATTAAACGCACTATTTAAGTTTTCAACCTTTATTTCAGGAGCTATACAAAATATCTCATATTTCTTTTCAGAAAACTGAATGGCATAACAATGTGCAACTTTTCCTAGTTTAAGACACCTTGTATATACTCGTATTACCGTTTCTGAGATCCCCTGTACTGGATATTGTAAAAGTAACCACCCTATATACTACTAAATAGTACTATGTAAATAAATGTTGTTATTAATGCCATGTATCTCACGGTAATCCAAAATATATGAAAATTATGTACCAAACTAAATATGTAAAAAGAAAATAAAAAGCGAATAATGCACCATTCTGCATATAAATGGGATTTTAAATCTTCGTCATGTTTAGCCCGTTCCTATTTATAGTGCATATTAAAAATTTCCATGAATATTCTACCGTGTAGGTACCTGACGGCATAATATATTCAAACTGTTCCTGTCCAGGATTTCTGACTGCTCCACACCTCATTTTACTCAAAACATGTAAAACGGTAGCAGGATCATCCGATAATTGCAGGACACGATTACCATATAGAAAAAATTAAACGCCTGCAATGTTTCTAGGAATAGAACGAGTTCGGGATACAACATTATTACGGGGGTGTATAAAGAGTTAAAAGTGGGGGTAAAATGTTAGAGAAAAAGATAGAAAGCATTATAACGTTGTTTCCAACCCCTCATTTGAAGTTGCGCTGTGCCAGTTACAGCATCAACATAGGCGATTCGACAGCCAGGTGAGTAGAAAGTTTAATTATCCGAATTCAGAAATTTTGATTAAAGATTGTTTGGCGAAGTTTGCGGATAGAAGGTTCTATTATGGCTTTTTTATGACTTGCATTGACATTGAACTTCGGTTCTGTGAAACGCAGCGAAAGTTGTGAATAGTTTGTGCGACTGCGATAAAAGTCACAATTATCGAAGTAAAACTCTTTTTAGAAAGTGAAAATAATAACTATTATAAAGTTGAGAATGTAAATATTTATTAAAGTTGTCTAGATGTAATTCAATATTATTTAGATATCGTATTAGGTACATGATCTCTTAAAAATATATATATTAATATTTTATTGCTAGCAGAACAAAAAATTAAATTGTAGTTAAAACAAAATATTTTTAATGTTTATTCTTGTTGCATTAAGTTAAAACAAATGTCATGAGGTATATGCTCTTTTAGAAGGTATAATTATTTATTATATTATTAATATTTTAAAAAGATTAATTTTCATTCAAGCATTTACCTAGTGATAATTAATGTTATATTGGTTTTTATGATCGAATTCAACACAAACTGAAATCCATTTTGAAATTTTTGTATGGTATAAAAGAGGTACCTACACACATCCGTGCTCATAAAAGCATCATTTTCATTAAGGAAATTATAATTAACTATTTTGGATTTTATTAGAAAATATCATAAATTAATTTTGTGTCCGTAATAATATTTTCAGTTACCAATTTTATATTCATGTTACTTAAAAAGCCAAATGATATATTTTTTATGTATGTTTTAATGTTTCAATAAATTGGGATTACTTTATTACTTTATATTAGGTATTTATAAACTATAATTATAAACCAAATCAGAAGATAATATAATAATAATATATCTACCCCTCATTCTAATCACGAGGATTAGCACAGAAGTCGAGAGATTTGTGCGGGAGAGGGGGCGGTATATTATTACGCAGGCCGCATTGACGGTAAACCATGAGAATATTTTTTAAGATATAATATATTCTACATTAAAAAAAAAACTGCCAATGGAAACCTTCTAACAACAAACCTTGTAGTTAATTTTGATGTATAAATTTAAAAAAATATATGTAATTGCAATATTAAGATAGATCTAGAAAGAAGGAGATTATAAAGAGAAAGGGAAAATTTGCATTATTAAGTCATATGGTGAAAATCGTTAATTAGAGACATTTTTTGCAGAATGCTGGCTTTTTGGTTTTTAGTTATTGTGGTCTCCTTTTCTAATGCTTTTTTGGTTACGTCGGTAAACGCCAAAGATGCGTGGTATGCTCCTGGATGCCACAAAGTAGGTAAGTTTTAAATTTTGTCTTATGTTTCACAGTTTTAATTTACTAGGTAATTATAATAATAACCCGGTTGTAATTAATTAGACATATTTGGTGTATTAAATAATAGTATACAATATGTTAGCTTAACTTTAAAACATTTCGTTTTCTTTATCAAATATTGAATAAGGAATTGAAAAAAATTAGAAACTATTCTTTTAAGATATCTGTAAAGTAAAATTATTTAAATTGTTCCAAGATATCGAATAGGTGACAGTCATACTTGCTCATAAACATCGGATTTTAAACACAAATGCATTTTTCGTTGTCTATCATTATAAATCATGAATTACTGTTAGATCATGGTTATAATAGATACAAACTTTGAGAATTAAATTGCGGAGCAAAAACCCTGTTGTAATAAACATAAATTTCGTTTAAAGGGCTCTTGTTTTTGAAAATAATGAAAAATTTTATTGGAACGGTAGCACGGCAATAATCATAAATTTTTAAACGTGGGGAAGAAAACGCATTTATTCTGAATTATTACCTTCATGTTATGCCAGTCATATCTACCGTCGGAAGTACGAAATACGTTGCTAAGTATTGATAACGATTTTCAAATATATTACTTTTATCTTATAAGGAAACAGTAATTGAAACACCAAAAAATAAAATATACGGGATCTTCTGGTTTCCGTTCATAACTTTGAGAAAATAACATGAAAAAATAATAGTTATCTTTCCTTTAACATTTCTTTCAATAACTTATATATTAGAGTGACTAAACAAATTTATTTGTTCTGGTGTACCTAATACGTAAAGCAAATTTAAACTTAGCTTCATTTGAATTTGCGTATTAAAAATATTCAAATTAAATTTTGATATGAATAGTAAACGTATTTAAACCAGTTGTTTGTTTATAAGGTTATTTTATACTGATTTGCATCATACGGTTTATGAATTGTTATTCTAAATTCCTCTTGGTATTAATCAAATAATACTATTTAATGAGTAAATATCCAACTTTAACAAAATTAGTGAATTAAAATGTTAAAAATACAAAGTAAACTGTAGGGTAAAAGTATGTTTCTGTTTTTTAAATATTATTTTAACTTTTCTTGATAAACAAAATGACTAATTAAAATACATTTATTTGTGTAAAAATGGTATATATAGTTAACCATATGTTCAAAGAAAAAACGCAGTTAGGATATTTAAAGAAATATCTAAAATTATTCTTTGGGCACTTTTTTGGATTTTGAAATTTGAAAATATTATGTGCAACCTATTTTTCTGCTGCAGTGTATGATTTTCAAATATCGGATTGATCTTAAGAAAGGAGGATATTTTGAAAAATTATGTAAGAGTAATAAGATATTTTAAATGCAATTGTACGCTACGGCACTGGAAGATGATAAAGTATATATCGCTATCGCCCCCTAATATCTACGTTTGTTTGCGTCGTTTATAATAATCCCCTTGAAAATTTGATTAGCCACAAAAGAACCATTAAATTTCAAACTGCAAGTTTTGCAAAAAAAGTTTATCTTTAACACCCTGTATTTTTTAAGAAAGGCATTTTTATATATTGGTAAGTAGGGTTAAATAGTTATATTTCGACGCCGAAATGCTAATTAATGGGATGACTGGTTTTTGTGTACCTATATTAACTACCTAGGTACCTATACAGCATGATTCATAGTCTATCTGCATACATTTCTGAAATTATACTGTAGGACAAATAATGACGAATAGTAAATAGGAAAAAACGTGAATTTAATAAAATTTCAAATGCATTTAATTTATCATAATGTTAACTGTTATTTCCGTGATTTTCAATACACAGTGTGCCGAATCCATGTGTGCCTCAGCAGCAGCATGTATGTGATTTCAAAACTTTTGTTCAGTGCTAACTTCGGTAACATACCTACACCATAATTATTATGATACCCCAAAAATAAAAATCAACCTGATTTAGATCGGACGATCGTAGCTACCCAATTGTACCACCTCGTTCGGGGAAACCATGATCCAAATTTTGCGACATTAGTCGCGCAAAATGTAGTGGAGCACCATCGTGAAGAAACCACATATGCTGTATAACGTAACATATTAACTTCTTCGAGGAATACCAGTAAATTATTACGCGTTGTAAATAAAGAGCACCAGTTAACCAATTTTCCAGAATTAAAGGGCCAATAACTACTCCGTTCACAATTCCATCTCACACATTTACTGAAAATCGTTGCCGAGTGACATGAGGATTTTCCAATGCCCAATAATGCGTGTTGTGAAAATTGTTCCCTTACCTAAAATGTTCCTGGTAAAGCTTTGGTTTAAGTGCTGCTGATGTAACAAACACTCGCAAAGGTTCGAAGCGGGCTTGTGACCGCTGCACGTGACACAGATAAGGTCGTGCCTTAACTTTCGCCAACCTGTGGATTAAAATATGTCAAATTGCGCTGCAATTGTCCTAGTGCTACTAGGCTACTCAGGCTCAGGCTACTCCTCGACGACATTTAAAATCTCTTCCCCCATGGCTTCCCCATGTTGTCCAGGCCTCGGCCGCAAATTGCCAGCTAAACCACTCGTAAGAAGGTTTCACGTCTCAGCTTTGGAGAAACTGTTGGGCATAAAGATGAATGAAGTATTATGTCCATAAGTTTTTAGTTTGAGAAATTATGCGCCGTACTGATGACTTCTTTATTTTTGTAAACAGAAAACTTAACGTAATAAATTTTTGTGAATTTCTGACTAAAAATATTTAAAAAAAGTTTATGCGTTAAGAGTCACTCTGTATACTTTCTTTTGAAAACAAAAGTAATTATATTTACTTTGACTTTAACTTGACCTTTAATTTTAATTGAATTTGTCATTGTTTCACAAAAAAAGTACGAGTAAAAAAATTCTATTATTTGGCGAATGCGCCGGTAATGGCAACTGATTTTGAAATGTCACTTTAAATGTATTTTTATATTAAACTTTTTGACATTTTTGATGGTGATTAGCTTTCTTTTTGGGAAGTACCTCAACCCATATTAAGTTCTCTACCCATTATTCATTTGTTTTATCCACTACCTATCTCATAGCGTTGCGTTCGACGGTCTTTAATTTTTACGTCCTTACATCTTTTCTCTGAAGAGTTATAAAAAACAAATTTTACGACGAAAATAGAGAGTGGTAATTCAAAATTTTGTTAAAAACAATGTTATATTCAGGTATGCCGAAAACTCTAAGCACTTTTTTCTAATTTGATATAAAATACAAATGAGGAACTTGATCATCAGGTACAATTGCATATAAATACGAATCAGTGGCGCGCTAATTTGATTCCCTTTTTCTTTTACAATAAATAAATTTAACACCAATGTGCAAAGCAGAAATACATAATATTATATATATTTAAAATTTTCTACAATTTTCCGGTATAATGAATACTTGTTGCATTTCGTCAAAATACCCAGTTCAAATAATAAATGGAAGGATATAAACTCTAATTTGCAGTTTTAAAGTATGAAGTATTTAAGTGTAGTATAATTTAAATAAACTTTGTCCCCCTTTTACACTTGTATTTACATGGAACCGCTTTTTCAATTTATATCAATTTTTCCTTATTCAAAAGTAAACTTCCGCTCTAAATGCTTCGTGGAACAAATTTTAAAGCTGTAAGTGTCATGGGAGACGGTAATATTCAAATAAAGAAATAAATTGGTCCAAATTGTAAAAAAATGTACATGTGGCTACAAATTTTTTTGAAAAGATAAATTTTTGTTAGATTGAAATGCCCCCCACAAATTTAATTGCTCATAACTAAAATCTGTAAAAGAAAATTGAAATTAATTTTTCGCTGGAACGGTTTTTATTTGGCAGCCTTTATTGTTAAAAATCCATTACATTTTTTCATACATTACACGTGTACACATTAGCATAACATTTTTTTTAAAAGGATATCAGTGCGCCCCTGGTTTTTTGTATTTACATAAAATTGTACCTTATGATCAATTCCACGAGGGTCATATATAGATCGAAGCTTTTATACTACCCACAGTATAGTGAGTCGCTCTCTGCTTGTGGCCGTATCTAGGTCCAGCATTGAGTAACCAGTAACTACAAGATTATGGAAAAAGTGTTCTAAATATTCACGCACTTATAAATGAGGCAATTACAATATTTAAATGC
This sequence comes from Monochamus saltuarius, assembly GCA_025584915.1. NCBI lineage: Eukaryota > Metazoa > Arthropoda > Insecta > Coleoptera > Cerambycidae > Monochamus > Monochamus saltuarius. Next base: position 3,175,840 of record CM046725.1, read on the forward strand.
CCCTCGTTTTTGTAGCAAACGATGTGCATTTTGTCATGTGGACGCATATACGTAGTGATAAACCATAATTATAGGAATATTGTGCGGATGTAGCAAAATAAGCGTTGCCTGAACTTATCTGCACTGCGGGAAAACAAATCGACAAATGAAAATGATCCACCTAGAAGTAGCAGGGACAAATTTGCTGCACAGTTCTACTACACATTTTATGTGTAAAACCTATAATAAGAACTACAAGAACATAGATATTTTTAATTGTGTTCAATTTGTAATGGTTTAGTTTTTTCTTTGTACGATTGATATCTGTTTTCACTTTCATAGCAACCTTTGGCCTGGTTATTATAATTTTTAGTTCTGATATTTTAAGTGTTTTTTTATGGCACTCCATAAAAAAAATCTCAATGGACATTTGTCAATCAAATTTGGTGTATGGGTATTTTGAATAGCCTCATAATATTATCTTGGCTTGAGCAAATTACACAGCCTTTTCACATTTCCTAAAAAACGAGGCACACTGTACATTTAGATTTATTTTTACATTATGCACCCTTTTGATCTATAGTTGGGTGAATCTTGCATCTCGTGCTATTCTAAAATTGCTTCTCTATTAACAACAAAAGTTTACAAATTGATATTTCTCTTGCAGGCCATACGCGAAAGATCAGCATCCCCAACTGCGTGGAATTCTACATGACCACGAACGCATGCAGAGGTTTTTGCGAAAGTTGGGCCGTACCCTCGACCCCGAAGACGACCCCCAGCCAGCCAGTCACTTCTATCGGCCAGTGCTGCAACATCATGGAGACGGAACCCGCCGAAGCCAAAGTTTTATGCGTGGACGGAATTCGGACTCTGACCTTTAAATCTGCCGTTACTTGCTCATGTTACCACTGCAAAAAGGATTAGAGTTGTATAGAAAGCATTTAATACAAGTTTAATTGTATCCTAAGCCAACTGTAAATGTTATGTACATTTTAAATATATAATTATTGTATATAATATACTGACTGACTGACTGATTGTAAACTACCTTCATTAAATTTTCTTTCTTAGAATTGTGCAGTTTCATTTATAAAGATTTGGAAAGTGAGGATCTTGATGGTAAATTGTATTTTGCCGCTTGTGTGTATTTGTGTCATGCTACACGCATACTTCGACCACAGCGTGTTTGCATCAAGCAGTGTTGCCAGGTGGGAAAAATTCAGTGCATGAGAATAATTTCAAAGAAGTATGAGGTTTGGAGAAAAAAGCATGAGATGGTTTAATTTATCAAAAAACACCTCTTGACACAGCTTAATTTTTAATTACTTTTGTAATGCCATTTTTATTTCATTAAAAATCATTATGTTCTGCTATTTTATCATAATATTACATTGTAAGTAGGTAGTTACAGGTACTTACTTAAAAGGTATTAACCACGTAACCTTTCTAATTTATTTTATTGTTAGGCCGGGCGAACGTTGAGGCGCAGTTGACGTGACGCAGGGTGACTCACTGGTCGTAAAATCTGTTGTTTCCAGAAAATGTAATTTTAATAATTTTATTATTTCTTTTTGTGTCTATTAAAAAGCATGAGATTTTGTAATCAAAATATGAGAGCATGAGATTTCCTCGGAATGCATGAGATCTGACAACACTGGCATCAGTTGACCGGACAGTTAGATTTGCCATGGCGAATTGGCGTTGGCGATACGGAACCGATTACCGTAGTAGTGGGGAATGCTAGACCAATGCACGTCGCCGCCCCTCTTAAAGTTCGTACCTTCCCTGGGATGAAGCGACAATTTCTACTTTCTCTGTAAAGATCTGCAATTTCCGAATCTGTATATCTTTTTTTAATTTGCGAATTTTTTTTAACCAGTTGTAAGTGCAATTTTTTAAATAAACATTAATACATTGATCCTGCTGTTTAATTAATCAATAATTCTATAATATACAATTTGTATTTAAAAGGTTTGTACAAAACACTAGCTCAAATTCCTGAGGCTTAAATATGAGAATCTAGCCCAATTTACCTTAGTCCAAAAGTTATTATTATTATTATATTTGTGGCTAGAGCGGAAGCCGAAGTATATCTCACTCTGTTACAAAACTAAATCAAACATGATTATGAATACAACTATTAGAATAAAGTGCAACAATAGAGATAATAAAGCAAATAAAACAAGAATAAAAATAAACGGCAAAAAATATACAAAAATAAGTCTATGTATTCGAGTGCAAATAATCATCAAGTCTATGTTTGAAGGAATTAATCGACGGTGTTGAAATTACATAATTTGGTAATGAGTTCCACATGTCAAAAACATGATTTGATAAAAAGTGCTGTCTTGTACAGGTGGAAAAATGCTCCTTTAACTTCAAATCATGCTCCCGTAGTCTCAGATCCCAGTTACGGACGAAGATTTCATCTGGACAGTGGATTTTCTCATGAAGAACCCTGTATGTCATTATAAGATCGCCACGCATCCTCCTGTCCTCCAGCGACTGCAGATTTAGACGCATAAGGCGGGTTTCATAGGGCGGGTATTTAAATCCAACGGGAAGTTTAGCAGCGCGTCTCTGGACACCCTTCAACTGCAGAGTATCTTGCTTTAAAATAGGAGACCATATGGTTACAGCAAACTCAAGATGTGGACGAATATATGCTTTATATGATCAGATCTTGGAAATATTTATGAACAATATAAATTAATTGGTTGCACCTTTGCACGATTTTGGATGCCTGAGCATTCCAATACAGCGACTCCGTGACTCAGTATTTTTTAGATTATGACCATCAATTGTGTAGTTCAGTTTTGGATTGTTTTTAAACAAGTGCATTACACAGCATTTAGAGTAGTTAAGCAGTATTAACCATTCTGAACACCAAGTGTTAATGAGATCAAGGTTGATGGTTTCCAAAATACAGGCTGTCAAAGTTATTATTTTTTTAAAAGTTTTTTGTAAGTATTCATCGTAATAATAGCATGCCTAGCATGAAATTTGGTACTTAGGGGTTTTTTAGGATGACAAATCGAGATCTCAGTTTCAGTGTGTGTTGTAGAGGGCACCACCAGTATCACGTCGCCTGCTCCTAAAGCTTCATAACTTTTTTATACCTCTGTATATTGAAAATTCATGTTCTTTGATGATATAGTTGATATTACTTCGAGCAGTCGTTTCTGAGATAATTAAATTTAAATGTTTTTTGCATACTGAAACTCTTCATAGCAAAGAGTTAACATTGATAAGTACCGTCATTAGCTACAAAAAAGTAGTGTCAAATTATTCAATTTGACAAACCTTTATCGTTTGATTTTAAAACTTGAACGCGTTTGATGAGGTTTTTACTGTCAAGATCTAGGCAAAGTTCATATACAGTGGTGCAATATGTAAACCCAGACAATATCACAGTCTCACAAAGCATTCTCTTAGTATCTATATTTAAATATCTACGATTGGATAAAGAAGTCTTGTGCCCGTACTTATTACAGTCGATACTTTGGCCAAACTCAGACTTGATCACGACTCAAGTATTGACTTGCATATTATAGTCCGTACTTCTTCGGGAGGCATGACTCCATCTGATCTTGGTAAGCCTCACTCAAATCGGATAAAGACTACCCTTGAGGCGTGCCTGGTTAGGTTTGACAATTAGAAATTTAAGATTATTATTTAAAATTACAAACACAGTTAAGTGTAAGTGTAAGTTATAGATCGTGGAGTTTATTTTATTATAATTTGTTTCTCTCGTAAATAATTATTTTATTTTTAACCTGGCTTTAAATATGACAAATTATGTTTTTGTCTGCTAGTAACACCTCTATTTTAAATTATTCCATAACTTTTTCAATTGTATAGTCCTCCTCTTAATAGTAATAATATGTAACTGACAGTTATATTCATCCACTATCTTGTCCAATTCGCTATATTTTTCTTTGAATTGTAGCAGCATCAGTTCTCTTATTTTCAACTACATATTATGTTTATCAATTAGTGAAGCCAAAAGTAGTTTTTCGCGGGTAGTGTATATTTATGTTCATCCAATTTCTTCCAAAGCCCTTGCCCTGCAAATCTACCTGCATATCGGATCTCTCTGTCTCTTATACTTGTTTAATTGTTGTTTATTCTTATAGTTTTGCTTTGACCAAGGTTTAGCACAAGTGGCTGGAATTTATGACATAATTATTTTATGAATAATACCTACGAATATAATCGCAATTGATTTATTAGGGATGGAATTTCCAACTAAAGGCAAATGTACCTTTTAGATCATTGCTACATCAAAATGAAGTGGGACCGAAACAGCCAAAATTCGCCGGGTATTGCCGAAGTGTTAGGTATAAGACTTCAGCTGTTTTTGAGATTTAAGCACAACTTGGGGAAGTCATTCTCAAGATTGAGATTGTGTACCGACTATAACTATATTCTCATGCCAGCCACTTTACTCATGTCGACCATTATTTAAAACAAGTAAAATATTAACAGTTACGTCAATTTTATTATGAAGAAGGTATGTTTTTGAAAAAACATTTAAATATGTTTCCATCTTGTAATTATATTCATAATCACGATACTGCATCTGCATCCAATATCTCTACCGACAAGTACAGATTATTTCTATTTAAGAATAGCGCATAATTATGCATGCAGTACAGTCTATAACAAACTACCGCAACTAATAAACATATAAGTAGTCCTACTAAGTTTAGAAAAGAATTTCTGGATTTTCATTATAACAAAAGCTTTTACACTTTAAGTGAATTTCTAGATACACGCTACTGATTTGTTCTATCCGACCAAAGTTTCTTTGTACAATATATTGTTAGTCTAGATCTGTTATATGTAATATTGTATTTTTAACATAGTGTGCAAACTTGTTTCTACTCTTGATTTTTTTTTATTTTCGGAAACTGTTTGTAAGTTTTATCTATCTGTGACGTTTGGAACCTGTATGGCATATGCAAAATAAAGTTATTATTATTATAATAATCATTTACCGGGTTATAGATTCAACCAAAATAGTAGGCACTCAAACTCTAATGTTTTTTTTATTGCACGTAACCTCTGAGATGTGGTAAATGTTAAAAAGCATTAACTACTGTTGGTCACATCTTTGACGTTTTTCAAGAGATCAAATTGGTTATTGGCGTAGTATTAGATGTTAAAGTCAAGTGACATATAATTTTTGGCTAAAGTATATCAAGAAAAATGAACTATAATTAATTTTTTAAAAAATGACACGAGGTAAATACTATTAAATTGCTAAGTTAACATGTATGGAGAGTGGAAATGGCTGATCTCACCACTTTAAAAAATATTTTATGTGCTCCCCAATTAGCAATTTTTATTGCTGCAGTAGGCAACACAATGTTGGTTATTAGGTATTGACTAGAATTTATTTATTATTTATTTATCGCATTCGGAATGCAAACAGGCAAATCAGCCCAAAACTGCATACACTAGTACATTATGAACATAATATAAACGTGAGAAATTAACAACATAATGGATATATCAGTGAAATAATATACATAGGTATCAAAAATTAATTATGGGAACTGGATATTTCTAACAAATCCTTTGAAATTACTAATAGTAGTATTGAAAATATCAAAATTTGAATCGGCATTAATTAACAGTCATTCTATACAATGGATTATTTAAACCGAGATTGGTATGTTTGGTTGATATATTAAATAAATTAGCCGTTCTAGTACTTCTAGAAGGTAAATGAAAATTTAAGAAAGAAATTAAGTAGAGACAATCTAATAGACTATTTAATAACTGAAACAGAATCATACAATCTGCGTGAATTCTCTTGGGATGATATTAAACTGTTGTTTTACGATGGATATGTCATCATGATAAGTACCATTGACTCTGAGGTTAAGATAACGAATAAATCTGTTCTTAACCCTCTCCAATCTTAATTTGTAGATGTTATAATTAGGATTCCAAACGATATAGGGAAAGTTAACTTGTGTGCTATATACGCATAATATAAAGATTTAAGTCCTAAATATAAAACTCAACATTTAAATTTACTGCAGCACTGTTCAATGCGGTTGACGTCCTGCTGAATAGAGAATTTAGAGAAAGAACTTGGACAATTTTTCAGTTCATCTGGATAAAAGAGAAACTTAGAATATTTAATACAATCAGCTATATCATTTATATTAATAAAAAATAAAAGAAGTCCAAGATGGGACCCCTGAGGAACACCAAATGTAATGTAGACTGAATGAGAAAAAATGAACATTTATGGTATTATTTTCGGCTCTATTAAACGGAAACCTGATATTAATTTTTGTTTATTTTAAAGAAATTTAATTAACAACAGACTTCTGTTCATAATTTTTTTGGATCCTAATATAACACCCAGCACAGTGTTTTTAGTATGATCATCGTTTCTTAATTGGTTTTTTGCCTTCCTATATGTATATAAAATAAATCATACCTCTAGACATTTAAATATTATTCTTCCCAATTATATTTACCCATATTGTTCTCCAAATATCAATAATTATTAATAAATGATAGCTAATTTATACATTTACACCTATTCAAACAATGGATCTTATTATTATTATTTGACAATGGTTGTTATCTCGCTAGGTAAGGTTGCTAATTACCTTTACAAAAATATGTTTTTCTAAATGTTTAAGAGTTTATGTAATGTAGCTTATTCATTGTTCAGTGTTATATGTTTACGTTGTTAATTATTTATGGTCCATTTATCTTTTGTTGCATTTTCTAGCCCTGAAGGAGATTCAAAATTGAATCAAAACGTTGGCATAGCTGGAAGTTATATATCTTATTAATTAGTGTTTGTTATTTTTTTTTTCGGTAATATTTATAATTATCCTTACTCCAGAAAATTCAAAACAACTTAAATATTGATCACATCGGAGGAGAACGTACGTTGGAATGGTATTATAGCGATTTATAGGGCTTTAATATATGCGAATGCACGTTATAGTGATTTGGAGGTATTATAAGACTCGATGTTGCTGAAGGTGATGCTGAGCGGTGGTGGGTTCAACCATTAACCGCCTTTCAAGCACATCCTTATGTAATAAAAAGCGTCGTTGAGCTTTATTTTTTAATTTGTCTAAAAGTCTCCCTAGAAGTATTATGGACTATTATGCCGCTATAAAAGGAATTGCATAATGGCAGCAGAGTGAATAATTATAGTGATTTATAAAAATTGTTTGTAATTTTTTCTCATAAATGTCTCAGGTGCACCTACGAAAGAAGCAACCAAATATTTCAATCAATCAATAATGGAAAACAAAAATTACGTACTACAATACGTTTGTTGACAAGTTTTTAATTGAAATAAAAAATGATAGTTCTAAGGCCAAACAAATACGTACTTACTAGCAACTATAATAAGGAATATCAAAGAAAATCTCTCTCTTCGCAGAACTTATTTAAGAAAAGTGGTGATCCATTGTACAAGGATGAATTCAAATCATTACGATCTAGAATTAAACAAGATATTGATCTAGTTCATAAAAAAATATACTGATAATACGGAATCTAGAATCAATTTTAATACTACTTGTTTCTGGTCTTTGATCAACAATCTGCGTAAGGCATCAACGATTTCCGGTTCTATGACCTATGAAACCTCTGTATTTGACAATCTATAGTAGGCGCATTTGATAATGATTCTCGTCAATGTTTATGCAACTCTCTTCAACTAGGTATTCCTAAAATTAATGAAAAAGACGTACTTGTAGTTTTGAAAAAATTTAAATACAAATTAACGACTGATCCTGATGGAATTTCATCATTTCTATTGATTGAGGACTGTGCTTCTATTTTTGCTGTACCATTAATTTATCCCTTCGATCTTTAATCTTTCCTGAATGTCGGCTTAAATAAAAAATTTACCCTATTTTCAAATAATGGAGACATAACTGGAGTTGAAAATTATAGACCTATTACTATACTTTAGTAAACTCTGAAAATGTAGTGGTTTTTTGGTTTTTAGGCTTTCACGGTCGGTGCAATTATTATTTGATATATAATGATTTTCCGGGTTGTTATGCCGTGACCTTGGTAACTGGTCGCTGCCAGTAACAGAATTAAAGTGTACATTCCTTATTATAGATGGGATTGTTTGACCTGCCCTTGTTCTCGAACTAGGCTCGGAAGCATGGGATCCGACTAGTTACATAGGCGGCTACGGGATGTTTCTGAAGACTACTATTATCCGAGAAACGGTTCCGACCATAGCAGTCGTAATATCAAAAACAGGGGCCGAAATCAATATATAGGCAGGCCCAGAGATACCGATAGCGGGTCTGCCTCCACATAGCCTAGCCCGGGAATAACAAACGCAGGTAAATCACTCTTTAAAAATGTATTGTACGATATATTATTATCCCACGTTATTTCGCAAATTTATGTTTTTCAACATGGCTTTCTTCCTGGTAGATCTGCGTCGATTTGTTTTTGGTCATTTTCCCAGGCCCAAACGCGGAATTTCAGTTGGCCATAAACTTTTCGACCACAAATCCGGCTTTGGCTTTAGAATGCACCTTCGACCTCTCCTCAATCCATCTTTCAGGCCCTATAGTTTGACCTCTGGGGTCAATTTTAGAGTGGAGGGCCATTTCTGAGCTCGGGATCGGATTCAGCGTTGAAAAATACATGGGAATGCATATGTCCGACCTACAAGTCCGAACTCTTTTTTTTGTGGGGCTGTGTAATTTATACAGATCTGTCTAAAGCCTTTGATTGACTAAATCATGGCTCTCTTATTGAATAAATTATGTAATTTTGGACTAACTATATATTGTCTTCAATTTTTTTGTTATCTTTCTAAGAGAACAATGCATGTATATTATCGTGGAGTTACATCCTTTCAAGTCTCAGCAACATCAGGAGCGCCTTAAGATTCAGTTCTAGGGCCTCTGCTTTTTATATTATCCATTAATGACATTTGTCAAGAAATTCAAAATAATGTGCTATTCTATGCTGATGATTTCAAAATATTTATCTATAGCCTCTGAAACTGATTGTGTTCGCTTACAAGAAATATTTCTAAAATTAGTGGGTAGTGTAAAAATATTATTATCTCTCTCTGAATATATCTAAATGTAACACCGTTACCTTTATGAGAAAAATTATTCCTTTAGTCCTTATATATGAATATTGATATTTCTTTTGGGTTTTTCCCATGCAACTATTTTTTTGATATTTGTAAAAATTTGCAGTTGTGATTATAAGAGCCTTTTTACCCTTTTTATGACGTTTAAATATAATTTATTTTTCTTTGTAAATATCCCTATTCAAGCCTTAACATTTTTAAAGAGTCAGTCACTTGAAAAGAAATCCTTAAAATGAATTACAAAATTTATCGTAGCTCTGGTATCGCCTAAAAGTGATGTTATCAAAAAATAACAATAAAAGAGACTATTTTTTGAAGATCCGTAACTTTATTTAATAATTTCAATATTTCAGGCATTAGTTTTTCTTTGAATGGAGCTTTTTTATGAAGTTACTATTTGATATTTCAGAAGATATACAGGGTGGCCCGAACAGAATGGACTGTATTCAAAGGTAGCTTGGATGAAATTAAATCAATTCAGATTATTACACTTTAGAAATGTTTTGCTGCCTTAAAAAGGTATGGATCTTTAAAGACCATTATTTTATTTTTTCCATATGGGAAGGTTTTTGGGGTAACCGAATGCGATTATATGGGCTTAAATTTTTCGACCATACAGGGCGCTAACAATATCAAATAAATGAAATAATGTTACCTACTTCATATACATTTTTATTTCATCTGGCTTCCTTACAGATGGAGAAGGCTTTCAAGGGAGAAGTTAAATATTGGATTTCAGACACATTAATTTCTAAATCGTTGTCTTGGCCACGTCAAAATTTGGGTGATAGTAGTAACTCAAAATAACACAACATTCACTATTTAAATTAGAATTAGACGCGCTTTATTATTGTACAGGTACGGTAAAAATTATATTCCAGAATTTATACAATTTTGACTGTGGTGCCAACATCTTTTACCATTTTCGAGATATACGCATAGTTAATGATGTAAGTAATAATAATGTATTAACGATGAAGGCGAAAAAATAAATATGATCCCAGAATGTTGTTTCGTGTCCAACGGATGTGTTTAGACAACTCTAGGTGCTCATATTGGAATCGTTTATTAATATTTTTCATTATTTTATTTTTTTGTCTGGAAATACTTAGGTACTTCATTATTAATAAGTTATTATTAAATATATCATTGCATTTATCTCAGAAATAAGATATATGTATAGAAATACAAATAGCAAAAATTCATATTTTTGTTTCTACTAATTTCTTTCAATTTATTCACTGTTTAAGGAATACTAACGTATTATGTGGGTAGAGAAATATTGTTCCTGGGAACAGCATATCGTAGATATAAAACTAATAAAGCTATTAATATTATTGTTGTCATACAGTGAGAGGCATTAAGGCTGAATTATATGGGCAATAAAATTAACTACAGATTGTATCCAGCAGTGTAAAGTGATGCAAAAGTAGACATTGCACAAACCACTTAACTATTATATATATGTAAAGATTATAGAAATCAGTACCTACGTTTTTAAAATAAAATTGGTTAAGATTTGTCCGCAGATATTAATTTTGGCATTATCTAGTAAGTGCGTAATTTGTTGCAAGAAAGAGAAATAATTTTTTTGTTAAAAAATCATGCAACCATTTGTCCTAATAGGATCACCAAAAATAGCTTTTGATACAAGAGGATTCAAATTTGTTGAATTATTAAAATTTTTTTATTCTGTAAAAGAGGCTTATTATATAGAGTAAGATAATATGTATCACCTATTTTGTTTAATTGACAACAGAAAAAAATATTCTCTGTCGTGATATTGTTATCTGGAAGAGCAATCTTTGCAGATTTTGTTACAATTCTATCAAAATGCAGCGTTGGTCAACAGAACATCACGTTTTTTTTTGACGAGAAATTCATTGCATATAAAGTGTTTTCGATGTCAATTTAATATCGGCAACACAAGACTATTTCAGCTTGCATTCAAATGGAAACCACAGGGCTCTGTTTTAGGCAGAAGGCAGAGACAATATTTCATGCACTCTGTGAGTACACTGCCATCTCGTCAATAAGAGAATCCGTGTTGGGAGAACAATGGCCTTCTATGGCCTACATTAGAGAGATTCCCCTGAACAATGTCACCACCTTTTTCTCCTTTCTTCCTCTTATTAGGTTGGTTACCGGCTCAGGTAGATTGATCTCCTAATGGGAGGAGGTACAAGGAGCCCAATGGGGCCTAAGTGCTATAATGGGTGAGTCAAAGATTTGGTTACCTAAAAACTGACAATACTATCTCAGGAGATGACAGGATAGTTGTGGCTCAACCACAATATGGGTATAGTTATTACATAATGACAATGGAAGACATCAACAAACTCGTTGAATTTCCGCGTAAAGCAGTTGACGCCTACACAAAATAACGTATCTGCTATCCTCATTTAAGGAGATTGTAGTTAGTACCTACTATTACGTGAAACACATACATCCGTCAATATTAAAATTTGTAGAAGTGATGGCGTGATGCTTCGTAAATTAATTAATGAATGGATTATGAGGGCAAGTGGGTGCGACGTTAACAAGTCTCATCTGAGTATTCGTTGCAAGCTCTAGCTTGCTAAATAGCATATACCCAGCCAAATCGCTTTATCGGCTCGCCGTTTTTTAATTTTATTACCTAATTTTATGATAATTGAGAGTAATAAAATCATCACTAATGAAGTAATGAATGAAAAGCGTTTGTTTAATACTATTGAATTTAAATATTGTATTTAATAGAAGAAAGTGCTCCCTATTTAAAAATTTCATTAAGGTTTTTAGGAAAATAATTATGTAATTCCTACAAATCTCTAGAGCTTAATAATGTATGTAGTTTAGGTAACATACATTGTAATTAGACATTAATAATCACCTACTTTCTGCCAAATTGTGACAATGCTTAATAAGATAATTACATTAGATTTAGTGTGCCCAAAAGGATAATTAAAATTGTTACTGTATTTACTTTCAGAAATCATTAAGTAAATGAAAATAATTATAATATTGTACGATTAATATCTTGAAATTTTATTTTTAAAACATGTGTTAAGATTTAGAATAAAGTCTGAATCTACAGGGATATTAGAACTTTCAATAATGCTAACACATTAATTTTTATTTGATGCAGAATAAACATCGCCTTATATAAAACCACAAACTGAACTGAAATCATATGGACTAAAATTATAGAATTGAGGTGGCAAGTTCATAGTTGAATCTCTTCCATCTATCGATTTGGAAAAAATATTCATTAATTAAAAAATATTTCAAATAATGTAAAATAATCATTTAATTCTCTGAGTGAAAGTATGCAAATTTGGGCAAAAACATTAGATATTCTGTAATTATAAAATGCCATCTATGCTTTGCTACCGATAAAAGGGAATATAAAAAATTTCAAAAAACACCGACCGTAAATAGTGGGATAGAGTGGTGCAAACTAATTTCAACCAAGTGACATAAAAATCATTAGAATATGTAGATATATGCATATAGTATATTAACATAATTCTATATATCATGTCATCTAACTCGATATTATTCAAATCAGGGTGGTTATTTAGAAAGTATTTTACATCTCGTCATCAATCAGTGTTTATTTTACCCCAGTCGATCCCACTGCTCTAATATAAAAACCTATATCGGCAAGGCGCAATTTGGAATGCGACGTTGTAAAATTTCACATAAACAAGTTAACCGCTTTCTGTATATCATGAAAATGGGACCTTGTCTTTATAAAATTTAATCCTTTAAGAGGTATCAAATACGTATATATGACATACCGATCTATTAGCACTTCATAAATTCGCAATAAATTTCTTTAATTTTATTAATCGTAGACAACAAACTTGGCAACTTGTGCAGTTTCTCGTCTACCAACTCGCCGACATACGTCGTTCTTGAATACCGTAAAGAAGACAAAGAGGTCAGTCAACAATGCAACTTAGATTATTACTTGGTTACTTTGCTTGCAGTGCAGGGCAGTACTAGGTAATTTCGAAGGCTCGAACGTATTATAATAATTTATGCTTTCGTGATATACTAGGGTATTTTTTAATTCCTGTTATCGTTGACTTATTGTAAATTAGTGTCGAAGAAACATCATTGTTTAAATAGTATTATGAATACTACATTAGTGTCGTGTGTACTCAGTGTTGTGTTGTGAGTGAGTGGAACTACGAACATCTGTTCTCGCCACGTAACATCGAATACCAAAGTACTTTAAGTTATTTCCATCTGTTTCTGTTTCTGAATTCCGGCACAAAGAAAACAATATTCATAGTTTGAAGAAAGATAAGTTACTGCATATAGCCAAAAGCAATAATTTTGCAAAGAAATACATTATTGATGAGACGACTACGGCTCGGGGACATACCGTTCTACAGTTGCATCCATACTGTTGTGATTTTAACCCCATTGAATTAAAGCCAATTAAAAAATTAAAAGAGGCCTTTAAAGATATAATATATATCCAAAATCTGACTAAACAGTTAAAATGTTATAAGAAGCGAGGTGAATAAAATTACATCAGCTAATTGAAAAAAGTGCGTCACACATGTCATAAAAATTCAGGAAGACTATATAAAGATTCATCAATTGATTGCGCTAAATTAAAGGGATTTCATCATAACTGTTGATAACGAATTGGATACAAGTGACGTTAGTAGTGACTCTGACGAATGTTAGTGCTAGTGTGTTGTTTTTATTATGATGTGTAAGTAAATTTTTTGCTGTGTTTTTATGGTGTCATTGTTTTGTAATATATGAAGTATAAGTACATACTGGAAATATATTATTTTTATTACATATTGTGTCTATATATCTCTAGGATATAAATGCATCCAAAAATATTTGTTTTATTTTAGTTTTATTTGGTATAGAGGTATACCTAATTTAACTTATTAGTTATTATTTTCTCTCTGTTTTTTTTTGTTCCCCTAATATACCCTTACCTTACCCAATCTTAATCCCACCCTCCTGGCAGAGAACGCTCCTACTCCGCGTGTTCTTGCTGAGATAAATAATTTAAAATTACATAATAATATCGAATATTTAATCAAAATATGTATTTAGCATTTGTTTTTTCCCAGATAGTCACATTTACATTCATTATTATTTATACTTTGTATTTTAATTTAAAATATTATTAGAAAAATTGAGTGAATACTGAGTGCATCTAAAGTAAATACGGTCCTGCGTACTTCTGACCAGCTTGGCGCGGAAGCCTTTGATGTTTTTTATGACAGTTTCTTATGTCGTTTTTTTAGTCCCTTAAATCGATGATAAAGACTATAACAATTACTATAACTATGTTTAATCCATTTGTTAAATATCGCTACAATTTTTCTTAGTAAATGAAATTACGTAGTTAGAACATTTGTTTGTGTAAAAAATGGTAAAGCTGGCTAGCCCTATGTTCAGAAACACTCTGTATAAAATCAGTTATTAGATATTTAAAACCTCGATACATTATCTACAAATTGTTCCGTGGGTGAGTTTTGCGAAAAATTATCAAGAGTTATATTATAATCCAAATAAAATATTATTACGATATTGAGAGAAATTGTCCATGATTGAACGTAAAAAAATGGGAGGAGCAAAGCACCTCCTATCCCCCAGTTTCTAGGTTTGTTCTTTAGACTCGTTTACAATAATATTCTTGAGCATTTGGTTAACCACAAGGAATATTTGTATTAAATTGCAAAGTTATATATGAAACATTGACAGTTATTACGGAATAGCAATTTTAAAAGTTCAACTTCAACATCCTGTATATTTTCAGAGAGGTGTTTTTGTATGTAGGTAAGTAGGGTTAAATCGTCATATTTTGTCGCCAAAAATATTCAACCAATGGCATGACCTACTTTTTGTTGCACCCTGTATAAATATCAAAAAATTTCCAGTATAATCATATGCGGCTTGCTTAAAGGAGGATGAAAATTTCCGGAAATTTTTTGAATTACCTACCATGGTAACGAAACAAAATACAAGCTTCTAATTGGTTAGAAAACGTTGACATGAAATTTTCGTGACATTAGGAACTAGAAAAGTTTATGATATTTAATTTACCTACATGTGAAATTATTCCATCCAGAGACGCCGGCTTACCAAATTCTCAGTGGGTGCACACACATTTTTCTGTGGGTGCTCAAGCCCCGGAGCACCCACGTAGTCGGCGCCCCTGATTCCATCCACTGTTATTAATGAATATATTATCGAATACATTATAATTTAATTATAAGTATTTCGAGTTAAAACAGAGTTAGTAGAAAATAGATTATACAGTATATCTTTTTAATTGATTGACAGCACTTAATAGTATTTTAATATAATAGCGGCAAGAATTCAGACGATTTACGCCATACGAACAAATGAATAATTCATTATATTTTTATCAAAGTATTTAAGAAACTGCAACTGAGAATAATAAAACTATATACTACACTGAATGTTTGAATCATATATTGCACTAAATTGCAGAAAATTATTGTTTTCAACGCGACCACATATTGAAAATTATGCTGAGAATAAAAACAATTGCGTAACGTCAGCCGTGACGTAAGACGTCTGAATTCTTGTCGCAAGCATATGTACAAAGTTAAACAGTACACTTTTATATTGACTAATTTTCTTATAAGAGTAAATGTACCAGGAAAGTGTTTGAACATTTAGGAATACATTTCGATGCAGGGAATTTTATGCCTGGAGAGACATTGTCCGTATGTAAACAAAAGCTATACATACACGAAAAGGGTCACAGTTTGATAATTAGGAATGCAAAATGCAAATTTGGAGAGTAAGAATGACTGAAAGAGAAAATTAATATAAACATACCGCCCGAAAAAAGCGTCTGTTCATTTAATTAACAACCGTAGTTAATACCACTCCAAAAAATAAATAAATGTTTTAGAAAAAGTAAGCTATATCGAACGCATGCTGAATCAAGAGATATAAGGACTGAAGTTTCTCTATACAGCAAGAAATTACCTTTGCATTTACTATTTTAGAACTAGTATAATAATGTGGTGTAAAATTTTACACGTTATATTTATAAAAATGTTGAAAGTGTAAGAATATTTCCAAAAATCTTAAAGGGTAAACTGTAGAACTTGAATTATTTGATCAAATATACACCACATAAGAAATATACAAAATCGAGTTTAAAAGCAGGTAAACCCTACTCCTTTCCCAATTATAATTGCCGTTTACTACCCATTACCTAAGCGAGTTACGCTCACACTATTAGTAACACTTGCACTTGCAAGAATTATTGTTGTCTGCGCTTGAAACAAATTATAATAATTTATTGTGTAACAGTGATTGTTTCTACTGTGTATTTTCCTAGTTGAAAAAGGTCATATTAAAAATATTTTCTTGGGCACAAAAAGTTGAATATATTTCAAGAACACTATTTTAAGAGGTTTTTGCTGTGTCCACATTAAATTTCTATTAAATTATATTGATTACTAAGGATAAAATAGGAACTTGTCATCTTATTTTTTCATGTTCTATCTGCACCTGAGAGATTTCCCACATTTTCCAGACACCCTGTATAAGAAACCTTATCACAATACAAATCTTTGTTAGGAAATTGCAAATCTATACCTTGACACATGAATGTCATTAGAAGGCCTATTAATGTAATTACTTTGTTTTACAAGTCTTAAGCAAAATTCTAAATGTTCTGAAAAATATAAACGTATGACAACATTGCAATCCGTCACCTGTTAATCTTAACGAAACTAGATCAAACCAAAAATCACTCCATACATTGTATACAGGGTATCCCAACGAAAATTTGACCCCCCCTATAATTGGAAAACCGAATAATATTTCAAAATTCGCCGAGACCCGTCGATTTTTGTTCTTGGGGGGAGTTTTTTTGACAGTCAAGCCAACTCGATATGTTCATCCCCCTAATGCCCCTAATTTATTTCATTTCTGACTTTTTTGTAAACTGATAGACACATCATTAACAATTAGGTAATGCGATCATGTGTAGTAGATGAAAAACTTATTAGTGGTGGGAATTTGTGTAGAAATTACTACGCGTAAGTTGGTTTGTCATTTTTTCGTTTGTAACCAATAATTCTGTCAAATCTCAACCGATTTCTAAAAACGGTACATCACTGTATTCGCAATTAAAAGGGCTTTAAAATGATGTGCCACAAGTGGAGTAGTTGCATTTGAAATTTTTAAGTTGGGGTTGCTAGGCATTAGGGGGATGAACATATCGAGTTGGCTTGACTGTCAAAGCAGCTCCCCCCAAGAACAAAAATCGACGGGTCTCGGCGAATTTTGAAATATTATTCGGTTTTCCAATTATAGGGGGGATCAAATTTTTGTTGGGATACCCTGTATACTTACTTGGTATTGTGAATAGTGCAATACATTGCTGTATTAAACTAGTATTTGTTATACCTAGTTTTTGCATGATGTATCGAGTATACGTCAACAAACTTGTAGGCTAGTCTGCTCTGTCCCCATATCTGAATCCTCTAGATTTTTATGGGAAGTACCGTATAAAACGTTTCATGTAATTTAGTAAATTGGAGGGAACAGAATCTAATGAGATCGCTAACTAAATACTCACATATTTTTAAATGTAGGTAATTGGATATGTATTATATAATCAATAAAAAAATTTCTTCAATAATGTTAGAACATCATCAGAACTAGAGAAGAGTTGATTTATTTTTCAATTAAATTAAGATTTTCAGTGAATTTCTGTCTCACTGTTATATTTTACACCCTGTATATACTACCTAAATTAATAGTTACCTCAGTTGAATCAAAATGTCAAGTGTCCGATGTTGAAAACTGTGAAAGTTAGTACGCCAATTTATACCAACAACAATTTGTATATTTATTTAAAAAATATATGAAATCCTACTAGAAAGTCAATCAGGCAGAATGAAATTAAATAATTCAGCATGTAGGTGCGAAGACGAAAGATAAATCGGTAGTCTAGGAAATGAAACTCGCGCAAAATTGTTGAAGGTTCTATTTAGAGATTTAACTTCGACTTTTATGAGAACTAGAGACTTGATCAATAAATGTTGATTGCTTGCGAACTTTTCGATAAGCGAAATGAGATTTAGCGATTACCGGTCGATGGTAATTAATTTTAGGGACTACAATCTAGTGCAGTTACGGATTAACCTTAACTTTAAATTGGACAAATAGGAAGAATTCTGCTACGGTATTTTAAATTCAATTTCTTGTTCCTGTTTCCAAATTGTTTTTATTAATTTTCGATAAATAAAAGGTAAAATGACTTATTGAAGAGATATTGTTACCACTTTACTCAAATTAAACCAATATATACAGGGTGTCCGGAAAAGACGTGTACAACGGAAGACCACATACTCCTGGGTTCAAAATAAGCCGATTTAGCCCAATTTACTTATTTCCAAAATTGCTTCGTTTAGCCGCTAGAGAGCGCCAAAGTTCGCGAAAAATTTTTGGTTATTTCGAATATCTCGAAAACGACTTCATCGATTTTAACCATCTTTGGGCTACGCAGTTATAAGTCTAACCGACACTTTTTGCCATTATTTAAAATATTTTGCAGTAATTAGAAATATAAGAAAAATCATGTATTATGCAAATATAAGCACATATTTTTTAACCCCCTGTATAATAACTCTCAGCTTTTTTCTATTAGTAGCTGACTTTATTTAGAAACTTTTTTTATACTTTCAGAATTTTGAATAGATGAACCGTTTAGGCAGAAAAAATATGTTTCGTGTGTCAACAATATCAGCATTCGTTCTGCAACAAATAACGAAAATTTCAAAACTCATTTATTTTTATTTAATAAATACAAGATAATAAGATATTAATATAACAAAGAAAAAAGAGTTATGATCTTTTTTCATTAAATGCTCAGTGACCACCGAGGTGACCACCGTATTCTCGTACGCAACAAATTATCTGTTTTACGAAGTTGTAGTGCAGCCTCTCCATGATTTCTGGATTACCTCGTAAAATGTTAACTGCGTCTTGGATTCGCCTAAAAAACTCCTCTTCATTATTAACTGAATAGGCATATACTTTGGTTTTTACTGCATCCCACAAAAATAATCGCAAGGGGTTAAGTCTGGTGCTCGAGGTGGCCATTTTATAGCGGCGTAGTTTTCTCTTCCAATCCGCCTATTAGATACAGATTATGTAAATACTGACGGACGGGTATTCTAAAATGGGGTGCACCATTGTGCATAAACCATGTTACGACGAAGTAGTAACGGTAAATCGGCCAATAAATTAAGTAAAAAATTTAAATAGTTGACCCCATTTAATCGATGTGGAAGCACAACCGAAGCAATAATAAAGTTGTCGATAATTCCCGTCCACACGTTTACTCTGAATTCTTATTGAAAATGTCTTATTTCAGTCGTGTGGATTTTCATCAGTATAAACGTGTTTGTTATGGTTATTAATAATTCCTGACCTAGTAAAACTGTAAATATAATGTTTTTGCTGAAATTGATATCATGGGCCTTTTGATTTTGGATAAACTTACAAAATGCTAAATGTTTTTCAGGGTTTTCATGTCTTGTCCAATGCGCCTGGCACTAATTTTTGGGATTCTCCTCTATAGTTTTCGTGGTACGTTGACGCTCTTGAACTGCATTCATTTGGTGAAAAGAACCAAATTCGCGAAGGTGCCTTTCACTTTGCGGCCGTTACCATGACAAAATTCATAAACCAAAAGCATATCTACTTGTTCAAAATATGTATACGTATCCATGATGAAATATTGAAAATGACGAACAGAAGCAAACACAACAATAACAACAACAAATAAAGTAAGAACGAAAGTAACTAATTGAGCAAGAAGAATAAACCGAGAGACTAATTTCAGTAGCTGATTAGATTTGACAGACAACTGATACTTAAAATATCAGAGCCAGCTTCTGGTACTTCGTTATTTGTTGCAGAACGAATGCTGATATTGTTGACATACGAAAAATATGTTTTCTGCCTAAACTGCTCATCTGTTCAAAATTTTGAAAGTATAAAAAAAGTTTCCAAATAAAGTCATCTACAAACAGAAAAAAGCTGAGAGTAATTGTACAGGGGTTAAAAATATGTGCTTATATTTGCATGATACATGATTTTTCTTATATTTCAAATTACTGCAAAAGATTTTAAAAATGTCAAAAAGTGTCGGTTAGACGTATAACTGCGTAGCCCAAAATGGTTAAAATCGATCAAGTCGTTTTCGAGATATTCGGAATAAACAAAAATTTTTGCGAATTTTGGCGCTCCCTAGCGGCTAAACGAAGCAATTTTGGAAATAAGTAAATTGGGCTAAATCGGCTTATTTTGAACCTAGGAGTCTGTGGTCTTCCGTTGTACACGTCTTTTCCGGACACCCTGTATTATAGTTTATTTATTTACATTATCTACACTTCCACTTCTGAAAATCCTGGCGCATTCGCCAAATCTAACACAATAATTATAATATGATAACATTTTGCTCATGTTATTTCCACAATAAATGGTTATTCCGAAATTATATTGAGCACTTGATTTACTCAAGTTTCAAGATATTAGGACTTTTCAGTGATTATCTTTTTGCTAAATTTATGTAGAGTTATCTGTTTATTATAGTCAGATGTATGGAGAAAAGTAGCCTAATTTCGGACAGGTTCTCATTTTCGGATACCCATTTATCTACAAAATTATCGTTACGTTAGTGGCAATTTTAATTCTGTTATGTGTATTTAGTTACATATTAATAATATTCTATGATAAATAGTTGTATTTACAGCCGATATGTGAACTGTAAATTCCTTTTGAGCAGTGGAGTAACAGAAATTTTTATGTTGTGATATTTTGAGAATGAGGTTTTGATATTTATTCACATTTTAAAACTTTGGATAGATTGTTTCGTAAGCAAAGTATATAACAGTTATATGTTTACAACGAAAAGTTATTTTCAGTCATAATTTTGACAGAAATATTAATGTAAGTTACAACTAGATCTGCCAGTTGTGGGTACTAAAATGCTCCCAATCTCAGGTATCCGAAATTAGGAAATCTAAAACTTTTTGTAATTATAAAATTTTATTACATAGCGAATGATGCCCAAAGATAAAGAGAAAACGTACGTTTGTGATTTTTGTCTGAATAGAAGTTTTATATAAGAAAACCTGTTAATTTTTTAAGTGATCTAATTTCGGATAGGGTAAAAAATCGATAAAAAAATAACATTTCTTTAACAAATTTGTCATTTTTTAGATTTTATTTTTCATATTTACTTCAATTTTATTAGTGCAAATATTATATGAAGATATATTACAATAAATAAGGTCATACCAAAATTTTGTTAAATTATGTTTAATTACGTCTTTTATACTTAATTTAGGAAACCTATCCTATGGCTACTTTCCTCTACAGTAAGCTGCAAAAAAGTCTGCCATTTAAAAAAGCATGAAATGCCATAAGTGGCACCCTCTACTAGTGGCGCCAAAATTAGAAACAAATTTGAATTTCTCGATCACAAAAACTATCGATCTCCAAAATGTATGCAAATATTTGGATTTTTACAAAGTTATCTGAAAACATCGAAAATAATATTTCTAATAAAGTCATAATTTGACCGAATATATATCCCTGTAAATTTTTGGATTCTCACTCGGAAAACCATGTATAAGATAGTTAACGAAAAAGGATTATGTTCTTGACTGAAAATTGTGAATTTGTACCAGTCCATCATACTAAATATTGAAAATGTAAATAATCTTTAGACGTTTTACCAATTTTATGTTATTAGCTGTACCTATAACCTCACATATATTTCTTGTATAGATCAAATCAAAATAAAATCAAATTGTATTTATTGCGTATAACTACAATGGTCAATAGGTACCTACATCAACCTATACACAAAAGGACTAAACACAGATAACTATAGTGTACAGAGTGTTCTGTAATGAATGGGCCATAAAGAAACTATACAGGGTTAACTATGACTAAGTACAAACATTTTAACCACGTGCTCAGGAAGGCCTAAAAGACAATAAAAAAAATATTCCAGAATTTTAGCACGATATTTAAAAGATGGGGCAAAACCCTCTTTTCCTACGGAAAGGGCGCCGACTATGATAAATATCGATTGAGATGGCTTAGATCCATAGATACGCCTACATCTGTCAACATCTACTACCATGCGGTCGTTTTTTGCAGCATTTTTAAATGCAGAAACGACAAAAATTAACATTCTTATTAATAATAATACCTGTTACATAGGTAGGTAACAGTTAATCTAGTTATCTCCACTATTTTGCATTTGTTTTTCATTATTTCGTTACAAACTTGTAAAACTACAACATTTTTATGCATTGTAACCACCCACTACCGATAACACACACTTCCCATAGGTACAGCTAGATAAAATGCCTATTTATTATAACAAAATCGAACGAAAGGAATAGATAAGAGAAAACTTTTAATGTACCCGCGGCAGTCTTGTTCCACAACCTAGAAAACCAAACCGGCGAACTATATTGTGGGAAAGTATCTGCACCCAACACAAATTTCTTTATTTAATAACTATAAAATGTTTAAAAATTAAAAAAAAAAACACTAAAAACTGAAGAAGAACACAAAACTACAACGTAAACACATGGTAAACACATAAATTAAATTATAACATGACTGGAAATTTTACATTCGTGTTGCTAGTTGCCTACGTTATCTACTCTGATTCTGTAAACGTGTGACGGACAAGTCGCATTGGCGGCGTTAAATAAGGATTTAATATAAATTCGAAAAAAAAATTCGCTTTATAAATAAGTTTGGAATTTTTTTGAACGGTGATTCCGTTAATTCTTAATTTTCTCTATCCCCTCTTAAAATATTTGTACTTAGTCATAATTAATCCTGTAGATTGTAGACGTCAAAATAATATGATTTAGCCTAACATGCATTAGTAAAATGTGAAATGAAACACATAGATGGATACATTCATCTTGTAGTTTTTTGTTTTCAACGTTTGGATCTGATTGATAATAAATTATGAAAGAAGAAACTCTTCTATGCTGAAAAGGTATACCTAATTAATCTCGCTGTCCAGCTTCGTTTTCGAGAGATAGGCAATTGAATTTTAACACAATAACAAAATAAAAAACAAATTAATGACGTATTTAGGAAAGTGCTGAAAATTTATGTGATTTCATATGATGTGGAATTCTGAAAATACCTTTATCATGTGACTTATTAAAATACCAGACTCAATTTTCTGTAATTCCTCTCAAATTTGAACCTGATCACTATAAACTAACTTAAATAAATTAAATTTGGTGTCTGTTGTTGTGTTGATAAGTTTAACATCTCACTAGTAGGCAATCGATAAAATTTGCATGCTTGACTAAATATTATTATTTTGACGTCTACATTCTACAGTTTATCTATGACCAATTCATTACGGAACACCTTGTATAATTAAGGGATGTAGAATATTCCAGGGGACATTATGTTGAAATATATTCCTTTAATAAAAATGAAAAATCATGCGTTCGTTTGTCCGTCTCTATTGTACATTGTTGCCAATTAACATAATTCTCATTAAAGCAACTGCCTCGACAGATAACGGCCTAATATTTATCACCTGTCACTTTTACTTTTAGTCGTAAACGTTAATTATTCCGATAACTTAATAGAATGTCTCTAATTTGAATTTTTCTGTCCCTTGAGAAAAATTTTCGTAAATCTAATTTAAGAATTTTGATGCACAGCTCCTAACAATCACGGCGAGGAAAGGTGACTGACGTGACCTTGATATTTAACCTATTAAAATTGTATGTAAAATCAATTATGTTGTAATCTTAGTTATTAATGACCGAATTAACGTATTATAAGATTTGTATACGATTATTGAGATTATTTCTTTGCTTTTAAATATACATTTTTTACTTTGTACAAGAGTTCATACCTACTAGGTAGGTAGGTACAGATAGTACCCTTATTTGGGGGTGTTTTGTGCAATTTTAGGGTGGTTCAACCATTTATGCAAGTTCTAACCCTCGTTTTCGTAATCAGCCGCCCAAAAACATATAGGATGGTTTAGTTTGCAAAACAACAAATAAAGTCGAAAACACCCCTTTTAGAGGTGTTTTTTTGCAATTTTAGGGGTGTTCCAACCATTGCTGCAACTTTTAACCCTCATTTTCGGATTCAGCGGCCCAAAATACGTAGGGGACAAGTGGTCTCGTCGCGTGGGGCGTTTCCCGACCTTTACTGTTTCTTTAAATGTACTAAGAGTTATTTATTATATTTAGGCAACTCTTAATTATCATTATTATTGGAGATACATAATAAAATGTTGAATAAAAGTTGTAGAGCTATAAATAAACCCCTTTAATAAGTTAAGGCAGCACAGTTTATTGAAAGTGGCTCTTTATGGAATTTTTATATAAACTGGGAGGAAAATGAACAGAAACCTTTCCTAAGTTCATCCTTTATGTGTATTTTGCTGCAGGCAAAATAGGTATTAATTTGTTTGTAGAAGAGAAAGTTAAACATAAAATTATCTATGTCGATATGCACGTTGTTTTGGTTATCGCCATATTTAACCACAGTAAGATCACGTAATATACAGTTAGCGGTATTTTTTGAGCCATAAATAATTTAGCTGTTACTAGATAGCAGTATGTGTCATAAGGGTTTAAAATCTTACTGTCTTGTAGACTACTCTGCTAATACACGGTAACGGCGCCCTTAAGTGAGCCAATGTAAAGGTCTGTTCAAACAAGGAATTCAGTCAGGTTCCAAACTGTCAAAAATTAATTTATTCAGTAAAATTTCATATTTATATTTTACAATTCCGACCTAAAAATTACAATGTACAAATCAATACAAATTACATATCGGAAATTTACTATGTAATTTAGTGTTATAGTTGTAAAATCGCGTTACATAATACAGAATTTTATCCATCTTTATTTTTGTAATATTACATTGTATTTATTTCATATATAAAATCATTATGTAATTTTACATAACTTTACGCTGGTTACTAATTGCTAACATAAAGTTATGTGAAATTACAGACTAGTTATCAGTGAGCTGACATTCTACATATTTCGCTGATATTGCATATGTTTTATATACTCATATTCTTTCATTCTTTTTACAGGTGTGTAACGTGTTATACAACTCTAACATTGAGATAAGCTAAAATTTTTAATTTTTTTTTTTTTACTTCAGATTATAATATAGCTTCAGCTTTACAATATAACGAAAAAATATAATGGTATTTACTTACCTTGCATAATCTATATATTTGATTCGTTCCTTATTTTTATCCATAATCACTAGTTTAAAAAAAACTTACGCACCTTTTTTATGTTATAGTGTATTAGGCGTTGACAAAAATACAGAATACTATTTGAGTTTATTTTGTTGAATTAATTTGTAATGATGTGTTAATATTTATCACACTGATACAAATTATTACACTGTAAAAAAATAATTACACATTTTAACACAATAGAACACAATACTGTGTTAATCGAGGTCCACACGAAATTGTGTATATTTCTACACATTTCTCTGTATGTAGCAGAGTGTTAAATGTTTAACACAATTCACTGTGTTAATGTAACAAATGTCATGTGTAACTTTTACACATTTCAGTGTTATTTGTAGATATCATTAAAGGTGTAAGTTTTACACATTAACATGTTAATTTTATTGTATACCTTGGTATTGAAATGGAAGACTCACCTACCTTTTTAATTTGTTAATTATGTTCCTGTTTGCTTTAGAAATAATTTTTAATAAATATAATTTTTGAAATACTTTTATTTTGACATTTTTCAGAGGTTGTGCCTATCGTCGAGAATGCATTGAATATAGCCTGGAATGTTCTATAAAACGTCAGAATATATGTATTAAAAATTATAATTTCAAAAGCAAACAGGAACATAATAATTAACAAGGTAGGAGAGATTCCCCATAAATATATAGAATTTTCAGAATTATGGTGTAATTATAAAATAAAAGATATTTTATTTTTTTATGATTTTATTAAAAAAATAACATTCAGTTCAAATGAACAACAACCAAGTCTGCTTACAAAATATGTATGTATTAAAATTAACAGTATAATAGTACATATTCTAATAAGGGACTAATAATGTTCTAGTAAATCATAAACAATGAAACAACAAACAAAGATGTATTTAGACACTAGGAGTTTACGAAAATTAACTGGTAGTGATCTGAACATATAATTTTCTTTCTCTAAAGTTACAAAGTTACAGAGTAATCTAAAGCGTCAGAGTAAACTCCTAATATTTTTAATAGTTATATTCTAATTAGTTTTAGCTTTATTACAATTATCAGTAATATTTGTTATAGTTAGGTAAGTACTTACCATTTTCCTTGATTAAACCTCAATTTAAATTTAAATATTCTCCATTTGAACACAGTGAACGAGAGGTAACTGTACACAACACCGCTACATGACCAATATGGCGTAGTGACGTGTGTTGGATCAGCTGATATACTGCAGCTGCGCAGTTGTGCTCAACCAGTTAGTAGTAGAAATAGAGAACACAATTAAGTTGTGTGCGTGTTAAGTTTACACAAAATGGTGTACTTTTAACACACAACTGGTAAATATTACACAAATTCAGTATATTTGAATTTTAACACATTTTGTGTAAAACGTACAAAAGAGTCATAGTGTGTAAAACTATTAACACGGAATTTTTACACATCCTAAATTACACACTGGAAAATCTCGCCTACACAGCAACTTTTTTTTACAGTGTAGCGATATTACACACATACCGCGTTTTTGTACCTACATAAGAAATGTTATTTTTAGAAAAAAACATGTCATTTTACATAAAAGATGTAAATGTAGGTACTTACAAGGAGATTCTTGTAATACAGTATGGATTTAGTATTTTTGATATTAATGTTCACATTATACATTAATGTAAAATTGCATGTTTTTTTCTAAAAATACATAATAACTATGTAAAAATACATTTCATGTGAACAAAAACACGGTTTTAATATGAAAAAATGCATATTCATAAGTAGTAATTTTCCATTACAGTCGTAATATTACATGTGTGTTATTGTTATTTCACGAGGTGACCTAGGTAGCAAATAATCAACAATCCACCATGTAATATCACTAATAATTTTTATCAGTGTACACGTACATAATAGTATTATAAAAATATTCGAAATGAAACATAATCCATGCTTAGATAAATAACTTTATTTCTTGTAGTACCCAATTACAGACATATGCAAGAACAATTATTACCTTATAATACTGATTGATGACAGATCATAAATTACCATCATATAATATGAACATCTATTAAAATTAGAGGTGCCAATTACAGTAAACTACATAATATAATAAAGCAGCGCCTAGATATATTTAAAATTCTTTGTAGAAATTCCAGCCACTTTGAAAATAATTGTTATGTTATTTTAAACATACCCAGGCACTATAGTCCGATTTGTTATATGCATAGTTGTAATAGGTCGAAACCAAGGAAAAACTTTATTTCCCAAGATTGTATCTAAACCCTAAAGAATCGGGGTGGGACCTGTGTGGCCTGTATCTCAGTCCCTCGCAGCTCGTGTCCGAAGAAGAGCAAAGCTGGCACTTGCAGTCGTCCGCTTCTAGATATTCGTAGTGGTCTGTTCCCTTCAGGATGCCCTCCTCGCAGTGTCGGAGCGTCACGAAAGCTCTGTTACGGCCGTAGTGTACGCATACGGGATGGGTCGACTTCTTATAGGGAAATCGCCAGTCAGAAATCTGAAAATACGTCATATTATGTCAGCGCTATAATAACTAAATCCGAAAAATACTCGATGTGGAACCCGAGAGCTGCTTGCAAATAGCTATTTTCGATACAAGTTGCGAAATAATGATGTTTTAGGCACGCGACATGAAGTTTGCCTAAACACAACACGTTAATTGCCGAACATCTATTTCGCAACATACAGGGTGTTAAAAAAGAGTGTAAAATATTTCAGGTAATAGTATGAACCAAAATAAGCAGAAAAGTCTTAATAAACATGGGTCCGGAAAGTAACGATTGCGGAGATATGGACCACTATTCGTTTTTCAAACATTTTATTTTATTAGGAATAAACCGACAAAGGAAGCTTTTAACAAACAAAAAACAAAGTTACAGAACATGTTCAAAGTGCAATCCGTCCATTTCCAAGCAGGCACGACATCTTCGTCTCAACGATATTCGAACTCTTTCGAAAACACCCTCCTTGGTTTGGATTTCTTGACACTTTTGATTAATCCGTAGCTGCAGCTCTTCCAGGCTATTTACAGGAGTACCATACACTAATGTCTTTAAATATCCCCAAACAAAGAAATCTAGAGGGTTCAGATCAGGCGATCTTGGAGGCCATAAAACAGGTCCGGCCCTTCCTACCCATCTATGTGGAGAAGTTTGGTGTAAATGCTCTCTAACGGCCATGGAAAAATGAGTTGGAGCACCATCATGCTGGAACCACATTTGTTGCCTCTGATTCAAAGGAATGTCTTCCAAAAACTCATACAGTGTGTTCTGCAGAAAGTTGAAGTAAGCAGCGCCTGTTAATCGGTTTGGTAAAACAACAGGACCTAGAAACCTGTCACCTACAATACCCATCCAAATGTTTAATGAAAAACGTGCCTGATGTCCAGATTCTATTAGAGCATGAGGATTTTCGTCGGCCCAAATATGCGTATTGTAAAAATTAAACACTCCATTTCTTGTGAACCCGGCCTCATCAGTAAAAAGAATGTTTGCAAGAAAACGAGGGTCTTCAGCATCATGACGTAGAAACCAGCGGCAAAAAACCAAACGTGCTTGATGATCATTTATTGGATTTAAGGCCTGTACTCGTTGCACATGGTATGGATAAAGCAGTTGCTCGTGAAGGATTCTCCAAACAAGATGGAATAAATTATATATGAAATACAGTCCATGGAAAATAATTATCAGATATAGGTATAATCTTTGCGAAATATCCTCTACTGTATATTGGAAGAATAGCTTCCCTTGTCTGTAATAAATATGATAAGAGGAATTTTAGCACCCTAATACTGATCTATGTAATTAAATGAAATGTGCCCACTTTTTCCTACTTGTAATTAAATTCTATTTAATTAACTCCTGTTGCGGGACTAAAACATACCAACCAGGCAATTACGTTTATTAAACCTGTCATCGAAAATAGACAAATAACGTTTGTTCCGCTGTCAGTAGACATTCACGCTTCAAAAGTAGATTCCTTTGAAAAAAATGTCAAAGGAATAATTACATTTTACCTGTAAATTATTCAATATTCGGTTTTAGCTGCATCGCATGCATGTCTTTGGATCATTGAGTTCAATGTTTTTCAAATTCTTGCAAAATTAGTATGTTGGTAAGTATAAATTCTAAAATTTGCAGTCTACATCAAGTACCAGTGACGTACACCTGTAAAGAAAATCAAGTTTGTTTTTAGACGGCTAGAAATAAAAAAAATGTGTAGAAGAAAAGCTTCAAATTTTACATTTTATAACTACCAATATACTCAACAATTATGCCAAATTTGCCATAAATATATAAAGGAATTTAGAAATTATGAATAATTTTTTTTCAACTTTGGAAACTCTATATCTCTGAAACAATGCTTTTGGGACCCTATGCTTATTTAACAAAATTACGTTTATTTTAACCATAGAATACGCCCCTGGATTTTCTGCACGCAATTATGAAGCATCCTGTATAATAACTGATATCGATGTCAAAATCAAATAGTACTATTAACAATGCCATCAAAAATTTCATGTTGAATCCAGTTAGTTAACAATTAGAGATAATCAAACCAATATCATTTATTTAAAGGAAACATTAATCTTAATTGATACAACAGTTATAAATAATTCCGAAAAGGGTTACTATGAAGATATCTTTCAACGTATGCATTTTTTTGTGGATAAACCTAGGGGGAAGGAATTCTATAATGCTTGAACGTATTATCAGTGTCTATAAATTCTTCATTTCTTTTAATTTTATTGTATAGTCTGTATATTTTACACGATTCATAAAAACCTCTCTGGGCTTTTGTTGTTTTAGTAGTAATTTGGGTTATAATTAAAGGTAAATATTTTTCCTATTTCTTCATCAGTATTTTAATAGCTAAGATAATTACATTTTTAATTTTTTTTTAGCTAAAACATATTAATTAAATGTGTATTAATTAGAAAATGGAATCCTTAGTAGCAATAAAATATGTAGGTAAATACCTACATGTAAGGAAAAAAAATTAAGTGATCTACTTTACTCTTAAACCACGAACATTTAGGTAAATATTTTTTAACCATAAGAAAAAAAATATCCATTCTAGCAAAATATCTGAATATTTGGAAAAATGATGTTGCTATCAGAACAAAAACAATTTTGCTAAAGGAACTTATTAATAATTATAAATGTTCAGTTATTGCTGCAATGCCTACCTTAGCAAAAATTAGTAAGGCTGGTACGTTCTCACCCTAGCACGACTAGTTATATAGCAATAATAGACAATATCAATAGGATCGGTCAGTGGTCGCGCGGTTTAAGGCGTCAGTACTTGAATCGAGGTGACTAGATCGCTGTGGGTTCGACCCCCGCAGCCGGTAGACCGTAACACTAAATAAACAAGTACCTAATGTGTATTTTCTGATTATTTTTTATATAGTTTTAGTTTATTTTTGTAATAAATTAATATCTGGGCATATACTTACCTAAAGAAATTTAAAAAATAATTTAACACCGTTGCCCAAATAATTCAGTCAGGAGCGCTCTTTATCAAACTAATTAAAAATTTCGCACTAAAACCAGAGATATATGTTGGTACGTAATATAGAATTGCATCAGTGGCAATGTATGACATTTATAGTTAATTTCTTTTCATCTTTGGTACTAGGTTACTCAAGATTAGATACCAAATGTTGCAACAAAAAACAACTAAAACACTTGTCTGAACGAATTTTTATACAGTGTTTTCAAAAAATTATTCTATTCGATAAATATTGAATACCCTGTTACATTACATACAGAATGTCTCATAAGGCATGCGCGTTTCGGAAACTGGCAATTTTTGAAAAATTTGCTAACACAGATTTGTTTATTTTGGGTCAAATTTAATGAAATTAAGTTCTCAAAAATGTAACCAACGGGGCCGGAATTAGGATACGGTTTTTTACTGGATTAGAAAGGTATTTTAAGCTAATATAAATCAAATCTACAATTCCTATCAATTAAGTCACATGAGGATACGGTTGTTACTAATTTCAAATGATAACCACATTTTTTATTGCAATGTATGAAAGCTTTAGGTCTTTCTTATTCATATCGTAAGAGACTATTAGAACTATAAATTTCCATATCGTTGGATTGACAGAATAAGGCAAATTGAGTGATCTGTAAGATCTTCATATTTAATCTCAGTTAATTTCTCTTATGAAGATACTTAAAAAGCAAAGCATATCGTCACAGACTAGACTAGAAAATATTGAAGACCTGAAGGAACGCATTTATCATGAGATAAGGCAAATACCACCTGAAACAATCAGTACGTAATGTGCAGAGAGAGTTTGTCGACAAGCTGGCTCATTGTCAAGCTTTAGACGATGAGCATTCTATTTAAATTAAATAAAAAGAGCTATTTCAACATAAATTGATTGTGTTTAGACACCTAGACGTAGCTATACATTGAAAGAGAAATTCTGAGTTACGGTTTTTCAAATTTTTTTCGAAATTTTTCCTACCAGCCCCCAGCTGCACACTAAATTAATCGAAAAGTCCTAAGCTTTCATACGGTACAAGAAAAAGGTGGCTGCCATTTAAAAAACTAATCTTATCCCCCTCCCGCCGCCACTGGTTACATGTTTGAGAATTGAACTTTACCAAAGTTTATGTCAAAAAAAACAAAATTGACCTGTCCAAGCGATTTTTTCTAAAATTCACTCAGTTTTCGAAATGCTCATGACTTTTGAGACACGCTGTATATAGATACTACTTTTTACCTAGCAAAAATGTGGAAAATGTAATTTTTTAAAAAAAAAATAAATACAGGGTAAAGAATTATTGCACTTGAAAATGATTTTATGAAAAAATATTACACCTTTTATACATTTATTTCTGTGTATTGTATCTCATCATACACCCCTTTCAACGGACAATCAATTTCTAGTAGGTGTGATTTATGAATTAGCAGATGTGATCTATAGGCGATTTATTGCCAATTAAACTTCCCCATGCAATAATAAAAGGTCCTGCAGGAGATATGGGCCTCGTAAATTAATGCGAGGCAGCAAAATATACATAAATAGTATTTTATTGTTATATTATGTAGAAGAGTATCATTTAT
Organism: Monochamus saltuarius; assembly: GCA_025584915.1. NCBI lineage: Eukaryota > Metazoa > Arthropoda > Insecta > Coleoptera > Cerambycidae > Monochamus > Monochamus saltuarius. Next base: position 3,208,337 of record CM046725.1, read on the forward strand.
ATTTTTCTAAAAAGAACACAATCCATCGATTACTTGCTTATATATCTAATTTTTACTCACAAATGCGTTGACTTAGCTTTCAAAATACTTCACATAGAGAAACACACTTTATTGTTACTACTTGATAACATAACAATACTTCAAACAATTCACAATTATTGTCAAATCTGTTTTAAGGGTTTTCGAAGTTTTGTTGGTCTACGAGAACCAAACATCAAAATATTAAAATAATTAATTTGAAAGCACTCGAATCAGAGACATAACTAATAAACTAAATAGGTAGGTCAGCTTCTGTATCAATACGTTCAGGGCCTCCAAAAACTATATGGGAAACATTTGAAGTGTAATTCCTCTTATAAAAACAATGGTAGGCTGATTTCAAAAATTTACGTTGAATTCGCAATTTGATTGGCATAAATTGGGTTCCAGGCTATCAATGCATATTCCAATTTTGAACGAATCAGTGTATTGTATAACAATCGCAGTGTAGAGACACTGACAAACTTTGGAAGTTCTTATAATATAACCCAACCAACCCCTTGAATATGGATGATACTATAATGTCAATATGTTTCGTGAAAGATAAAGTTGGCTCAAATGTGTCTCTAATCTGTATAATGTAAGGTCTATCAAATATTCTTCAGTTTATAATTAAAATAAAATTCTTCTTTCTAGTCAACGTGATATTACATTCAAAGAAAATTCATTATGTAAACACCAATTTTAAACAATGTCAAGTCACAGTCAGTGTTAATTTCGCATAAAAGTCTCGAACAATGTTTAAATTTATGTTAAATTGTTTTTATTGTTGCATATTCTGACTGAATAACATTTTACATATGTTTACCAAATTTACTTTTTTAAGTAACATAATAACTAAGAATGAGTCGCAATAAAAAATAATTATAATCATTTGGGTACTTTAATAAGAATAGGAAAGTTGTCGCTTTATCCTCGGTAACTAAATCAAATACTTTAAATATTAATTAATTAATAACTAGAATTTAGCATAGGAACAAATGATGGGGATGGAAAGTTAATAGAGAGACAGCTGGGAACAAAATTAACTGAATTGGATTTTGTGGTACACTAGAACTAACGCTTAAGACAATATTATATGAAGTTTATCTATGTAATGGACTTAAAAGCTATATGAGTCTAGTGGAACTGCTTTTATTAGGAGATTTTTTATACTATTACTTCGCATTCTGTGTAAGGTAATTATAAGCAAATAGTGATAGATATAAAAGCATTATAAAGTTAGAAAATTAAAAACATTTATAATAGGTACTTCTGTAGGATTTCTGTAATCTATAACCTGACACGGCTTTGTTTATTTATATAGTAACAGTTAATAATTATAAAAATGAATCTTGCCACTGAAAACAATTTAGAAAATTGTTATGAAGACATTTTGAATGCCGCTCGAGAAGTATCTTCGAGCTTACTCCCTTTAAAATCCAAGAAAAAATAAATAAATCAGTTTATGGTCTATACATATCATGTTGCAAAGTAAGAATGACATACGATCAAAAGTTTTGACTATGAAAAACGTTATGTTTTTAAAAGAGGCTTCAGACGATAAGTTTTCAAATTTGAATAATTGTACTTTTCATATATATTTGTTTCAAATATTTGAATAAACAATTTTCTGTCAAACTGTTTTTTATTAACAGTGACAGTACTATATAGTAAAGTGACTTGTCAATGTGGAAAGTGCCACTTTTGTAAACTATTTTGAATTTAGTAAAATAACACATTATCAGTCAAATTGCGAAAAAAATACCTTTGCATAAATTATAGAACACAGCCCGCTCTCTTCTCATATTCGAGATTAAAAACAATGTAAAACGTAAAGGTAATTTGAAATGTTCAAAGTATATACAACACTGTCCTGTAACCATACAAAATGTTTACCTTGAACGTCCAAACAAATACTCGCAGTACTACTTAGACGAGATAGACCTAGTTATACTGCTTAAAAATAAATCGACATGATTCTAGAGCACCCATATCAAGAATTATCCTTATTATACGCTTTTGTACTGTGAATGCTCTTTTTAAATCTGAGCTTCGACCCCAAACTATTGTATTATAAGTCACTCTAGTGTGGAAAAGTACAAGTACAAGTACAAAAGTATGCGTCCATCAGAGCCTCTCCGTCCAATTTATTTTTTAATGTCTTAATTGCAAAAGATGTTTGAATCAATTTGGAAGTTGCGTCTAATCTAGACTCTCCTCTAAGACAACCCCAAGAAAATTAGTTCTTGAAACCATATTTAACTCATGACCATTTATGATTAAGTTTATATTATCAGCAGCATCCATATTGACTTTTTGTTTGTTAAATGAATTATAAAATTTCTAGTTTCTTCCAAACGGACCGGAAAAATATAGTTTTTATATTTGACGCTTGTTCACTCCTCAGACAAAGTATCAAAATGAGTGTTTATTTTATAACTCTTTCATCTATTCGTTCACTTTTACATATTATGTGTCGTAAATGCGCACATAAATTATTTTCCGATTATTTAACGCCCATTTTTTTTACATAAGATAAATCAGGAAATTACACAGACTTCATCCAAAGAACAATTCGAAAAAATGGGCGTAATAACTCAAATGTTACAACTGCCCTAAAATATATCTGCTGTCACTTGAACAAAGTGAATAATTTTGTTTTCATATATAACGCCCACATCCCATGCAGTGAAAAATGTTTCCGTGACGCCATCAGTATACGTAGGCATTGCAGGAAACAAATTCTGTAGAGGATTCGAGATAGTAGTGCATATGCCTAGACAAAAAATTACGTGGTGGAGTACCTACTCGATTCAACGAAATACAGAGCCTCCTTTTGAAGTCAATCAAATGAAATATTTAGTTTTTAATATAGGATAGTTTTCCTAACTCTATTACTGTTCACCTCAGTGCAAGATTAAAATACAATTACTGTAATTGAATTCAGCTATATACATAGATAACTTCGGTGGGACGGTGTTGCTCAATTAAAATGATTACTCGTGCAATTTCATCCTGTTGGTGAAATCCTAGGAAGATATTGTTTAATTTCTTAGTTATCTTATCTGAAAAAATAATAATAGGGACCGAATAGAGTGATTCTCATGTCTAGTACCTGATGGTAAAATCATTAATAAAAGGTATTTGTGGTTATTTATGCGGCATCACTTATTTCAAATGATGTGAGATAAAAATGACATGAGACAGTCATTGTGAACGTAATTGTTAATTAAAAGAGGTAATTAAAATGGAACTTCAAAATAGGGCGTGTAAAATAATTTTATTATAAATATTTGTTTTTACTGAACATACATAGTGTCCCAATAACCCGTGTAGTTACAAGTAACCACCCCAAATTATAACATTATATTTTACTATGTTATACAGGGTGTCTCAGATATTGTTGGCATCCTTGGAAGGGCTGATTTTACAGTGAAAATAAATGAAATTTATCCAAATATACCTATACCTAAAAGTTAATTGTTTCCGAGATACAGGGTATCAAAGAATTTGACTTGTTTATTACATTTTTTATTTACTTGGAAACCCTTCGTTATAAAACAACAATTTTAGATTGTAATTGAATACCTTGGATCTAATTATTCAGTATGTTTAAATATTCCCATTATCACCAATAGCGTAGAAACCCTGTGCCACTCTACTTTTATTTACAATAAAAATAGTACGCCACTGTCTTAAGGCGGGGATTTTGTAGAAAAGGAATTGCACAGCCTGAGTGAGCGAAACGGCGAATCAATCAGACCTATGAGACAGTATACAAACCGTATAGGCCCGAACCACACGGTTCCCTGAAGTTTATCGTGCAATTTGACGTACGTAAAAATGGAAGCCGTGATATATGTTATGATTTTCCTCGAGGAAACAAAATGTAAAACTAGCAATAAATATTAATCTGAAAGTGAAACACAAGTTGTCCTATATGTCCTTGCTAGTGAGTGAAGTAATTTGGTGGCTGTGGCTGTGATAATTTTGCCGTAATTGTGACATATTGGCGTAGTAACTGTGTGGCTAAAATAGAGGTACTTTAACATTTATTTTAATTATTCTTGTGATTTTATGAGCAATGAAAATTAGCTCACGCACTAGCGGGAACCTTTGTGAATACGTTGATATATAATAATAACCAATTATTTCAATTTTCTTGGAGTTCTGTGTCCTCGCTTGAATATATATTTTTGTTGATTTTATTACTTCCGTTTTTATTTTATCAGACATATAAATAATTTTTCAAGTTAGTTTTTCTTTCTTTTTTATTTGTAACGATTTTCGCATAATTGAACATTGTGTGAATCATTCCATAGAAATTTGATTTAACTGTAATGAAAATTTTCATTAATTTGATAATAAAAAGATAATAATGCTTGTGAAGTTCACAGACTCGTAATCATTTATGAAAATTGTTTGAAGCTTCAATATTTCCCTCATTTTGCAAATTGTAAATAATTGGAATGCTCTACATGTAAGACAAATTACACAGCAAAGAACATTTTACACGAAATAAACATCATTTTTGGGCCCGCGACTCTATCGCGATTTGGTAAATTTTGCAGACGCTTGAGTAATATATTTTACCAAATATTTGGTTAAAATCTGGTGTAAATCAATTACTATATGTGGTATAGTTTTTCAAATTAGATATTAGCAATTACACCATCTGGTGTTTGAGAAAAGTATGTTTGAGATGTATATACCGTTCTATTGAATTAATATACTATGCAAAAAACGGCGGTTATAGTTGGGTATGGAATATTGTTTACCCGCTTTCGTTTAAATTTTGAAAGATTTGGTAAACTTCTTACGCTGCTGTAAACTTGATCAAATCATTCAAATTTGGATGTCATATAATAAAGTCAACGTGCATTGAAAAATTGAAGTTCGAATATCTCGACAACGGGGCAGTTTATCGAAATCAAACAAATATACCTTTATTACGTAAGAATGATTGGGAATTCAACTGTGTTATACAGATATGCAATAAACGTATCTACAAAAAAGTTGAATCCGATTATATCGGTAAAACACACGGTAAATAGCACCCTGTATGTGGTATATTGAGTGTGAGCTTTCGATATGATATGCCCCTCAGAAAAACCTCCCTGTGCCGAATCTCAAGTTTCTAAAACTATTTGAAAATTAAATTGAGAATCTTCGCTTCAACACTGTGTACGTTTTTAATATTAACATTCGGAATAAGACAATATGGCTCACCCGGAATATTTTAATATATAGAATCTACAGTTTATGGCGCATTCATTACGAAACCACCCTGTATATAAAAGTGTCAATTTTAGACCTCTCATTTTATAAATTATGAAATTTTATGTCCAACAAATCTAAAACCCAGTATAGAGGGGTATTGCGGTAAAAAGGAAATGATGCTAAGAAAACAACAGCTAAACCAAGTATTTAAAATGTGTGAAATTCATTAAGTTTCTGTATTACGCACAACCCCTAAGGCAACATTTTCATATGCCTACCTATATGGACTGTTTTATTTTACGCACGGTTTGTTTTGGCGTTTTTTTTTTTATAATTATTCTTTTTGCGTAAAAGTACTCGTATCCCATCAGAAACGAACATTTTGACACATGAGAGTAACGTATGAAATTTGAAAGACCGATTAAACATAAGCAATTCTAATGTATAATTTCAATTTAACCTTTTTGAATGTATACTTTTCTCCGCATGGGAACTTTTGATCAGTTACAGCTGAATTTACATGGTAAACAAATTGTGTAAAAAGCAAATTTTTCACATTGGTATGAAAGCGGCTTTTACAATACATTGAATATTTAATACATTTAAATTTTTGTTTTCTTGGTTCAGTCTGGTCTAAATATTTCCAACATCTTACACACTTTTCATCTTTATTTGTGAAAAAAGTAAAATCATAATGAAAAAATTTAAACAGATTCGTATTCTTAGGACTCAAATATCATTAACTTCATTTTAATGAGGAATCAGCTCTTTCCTACAAGGAAAACCAGAGCCGATTACGGTAAATATCATTTAGTTTATTTTTAGGATTCAAAAAAAAGTTAACAAAGTGATTTCGGAAAGTATTTTGTATACAGGGTGTTCTAGTGTAAACGCACTAAGCTAATAATCTTATTTTGACGCATACGCCTGCGATACGAGAGGTTAAATTTTTACAAATTAGTATCTGTTTTGATGAGGTGTATATCACTTTAAGATAGTACAAATGAAGTGACACTGGTCTTGAGCTGACAGCTCACAATGGAAGTTGTTTCTTTATAACTTTTGTGGCTGCCATATAAATTTTGGACAAAAGAGTTATATTATTTCATTACGGTATGGTTTTCATCATTAATTATATACCTAGTAATGATATGAAGGCGTGAAATAAAATATAATATTAATTAAAGTCAAGGTCAGTATACTATTTTAATATTCTAAATAGTTTCAATTTTTTTAATCATCAGAGAGCGAAATTTAGAGTTAAAAGGAAACAGGATTTACGTTAAAATTTCAAATACCATTAGAATTGTTCAACAGTTCAAATAAATACAAAATAATCTGACTTAAATTTTCGATAATTTGCAAAAAAGATGGATAAATGTGGATTTTGTTCTTTTTTAACTCTGAATTTTGTATCCTGATGATAGAATATTAAAATAGTATACTGAACTTTAAAAAAAAACAATTTAAACCATATCGAACAAACATCACATCAGAATTTGTCTTATACAATTCGGTGATCCCGAATTATGTGCAAAATATTCAGGGTAGGTTGTACGATCAATTCTAATAGGCGTGTATTATATTATATTTTTTTAAATGAATGCTTAAGGAGTTGTGATCCCTTAACAGAAGCTGATTAATTGAGTTAATTAATTTCTTCCAGGCGCTTTGAAATTAAGAAGTGACACTTTGCAAGAATCCTCTTCTGGTCGTGTAATTTTTATTCTCCTCGTCCTGTCATAAGGCGTTAAAATAAAGTAGCCCCTGTATATTATTCATTATATTTTTTGAGGTTTACTTTTTCGATTGAAAAAGATTTGAATGCCTGTTAAATTTCGAATGTTTTTTGCAATTTTTTTATATGTAGGAGGTACAATTTTTGAGTAAAAAAGTAAAGCGCGCATAGTTGCAGCACAGTAGCAGGATGTTGAAAATATTTTTTTTTTTCAAAAATAGGTATCTCTAGAACATACAAACGTTAAGCAAACCTTACTTATTTTTCAATGTTTTATCAGCTGTACCAATGTTTCCATATTTTTTTAAACATCCTGTATATGTTCACACCGGAATGCCCTATATGTCGAGGTGCCTCCACCATGACTCCTCATGTCAAGTAAGATAATTTATATCAAGCCTATACCTACACAAAAGTCAGTAAATACTGAGATGTGGCTGAGGCAAACCGACTCTACTTTGTTTTGATCCCAGAAGTCTGTGATCGAGCGGTGCCATGACGTTTCTGAGACATTCTGTAGTTGCGTTAGTTTAACTTACCATTTTTACATTTCTTACCTCTTTTGAGTCGCACCTACCCCAGCAGGCCATCACTGAAATCGTGTCCCAACACTGTTTGCCATTTTCGTCGGTTTGTGTCACCCTATATGTGTACAGGCGTCGATGGCATTTCAACGTGATCGCTGCATCTTCCAGAGGTTCTTCCTCCTGTAATTCCGTATTCGCCTCGATGATGCTTTGGCCCTTCGCCGCAACACCGAGGGTGAGTGTTATCCAAACCAAGGTGTTTATGTTCATGACGAGAGATGAACTCTGAAACAAAAAATCTAGTGCTGATTACGCCATATTCATTTGTTTGATGGAATTTTAGTCTTTTCAATTACATTTGTTTGTTTTGTTTTACACATTCTTATCATCACACAAAAATTACTACATAAAAGGTAATAAGAACATTAAGGATTTTTAGAAAGTTCATTATCTATTTATATTATTTTGTCAACTGTTTCAAGGCAAAAGAATACGATTTTAGCTTTTTTGTTTTGAAATTTCTATTGACACCTTAATAATGAATCCATCGAAACAAAATTTGCTACTTAACTATAATACGAAAGAAACGCGTATAAGATATTTTGACAGTTAACGTTATGTAACCATATCCTTCTTTATGGTTTGGGAAAATTAACGGACATACAGATTTTAAAAATATAACCATAGCCGCCAAGAAAATTGTATGTAGGCATATAACGGACAAAACCATCAGAATCTACACAGATAATAGACAATCACTACTGATCTTAAGATAACAACTGGCACTGGCAATAAAACAGATGCTGGCCATGAGTGCATCGGGACTCAGTATCTTTGGACCTGGTCCCTCCAGTATCCTTCCGCTGTCAGCTTTCGTTGAAATTATTAAGGAGAACACCCACAAAGAATTCAGAAGACGGTGAGAGGAAACAAATAGCTGTCAATTTCCTAAGCAGTTCCTACAGTAAGCAAGGATACAGCCAAAAAATACCTGGCTATGACCAGGATGAATCTTCGTCTAGTGACAGATATTCAAACTGGACACTGTTGGCTAAGGAAGTACCTGTATTATATGAGAAAGTGTGAAACACCTCTTTGTAGGGGTTGTGAACAGAAAGACAAGACCGTGCTTCATGCACTCTATGAGGGAATAACAGTCTTATCAACAAGATAATCCGTGTTGGGACAGCGATAGCCTTCTATAACCTACATTAGAGGGACCCCTCGTCATCACCACTTTTTCTCTTTATTATGTTGGTTAGCGGATCAGGTGGATTGGTCTCTTAAGAGAGGAAGCACATGGAGCCCAATGGCGCCAAGTGCTGTAGCTTTTTAAGGCTACCCTCTCACGATTCCAGAATCTAGAATAGCAAACTGATTTGATTTAAATGACTGAAGAAAATTTATGTACTCGAGGAGAACGAGGAATTCACATCACGATTACTTTTTGAGCAACAGATTGTTAACGAAAAAACTACAATACTACAGTCATGCCAAATCAAATAATGTTATTAAATTCAGTTCATTTAATTTAATGAGAACTAAAGAAAACTAGTAATATATCAGTAGATATAATTTGAAAACAATCCCAAGATTGACCATAGTGGTTATTTTTAAAAAAATGTGTTTTTGCAATTCACTTTTATCACTCTATATAACGCCGACACATTGAAACACCTTGTATGGTACGGAAGAAGGAAAAATGTATTAACTTTTACAACGCAGTAGCAAAATTATTATAAATACTTTTAAATATACCTTAGGTTTTGAAACCCAATAGTCGAAATATCAGTGAATTAAAAAATCCAGTTCACTGATTATTCAGGTCAGTTCAAAAAGCTCGATTAAGGAAAATTAATAACCAAACACTTAGGACTGATCAAAACAGAAAATTGAGGTGGATGTTAATTTTACTGAGAGCATAATTGGTATTTGGGTCATACATGATTTTCTTTAACCAAATTTGCTACAATTACAATTACATTTCTACGAAATTTATAAAACGAACATTTTCTTGTATTGTTGTGTAATTGTCATTCATAAAACTGTTCAAACACAGAAGAATTTGAACTTGAAAAAAAAAGACTGTTGAATTGGCTTACCGGTTGGTAATAATTTCTATACGATTTAATAATTATTACGTAAAAGCCATTGCGAAATCGGAACTCCCGGGTTCGATTAGAACTCGTGAAAATTTCACAATAAAATATATCTACTAATTTCAATATATATTTTATAATAATAAAGTTCCATCTATAAAAAAGAAGTACTAAGAGAACATATTACAAAAAATGAATGAATAGTAATCTAAATTTATTTATTAATTAAATTTAAATATAGTTTAAAGTAATCGTAGAATGTGTATAGGATTACTTATTTACATTTCCAGAAGATGCCCATAAAGTTATGGCAAATAATAAGCAATGCTACAAACTGCGATTTGATATTTTAGTATGCATTAAAGTAAGAGCCAGTAAATGTCCCTGCAGTCCACAAAGCCGTACTGGAAAATAAATTTCCTCTTTATTAGCAATAAATTCTTTATTACATAATTTTAAATTTATATACCTACATGTCTTATGTACCTACACTTTATTTAAAAATTTAAATGCAATACTTCACTAATTACACCCATAATGATGTTCTTCATAAAAACAGTACAGGAATATATCACATCGCATAGATTATTTTTTATCACGTTACATTAAACAAACACTTGAAATATACTGATTTTCTTTTAATTTTGTTAGCAGAAGCTTTCTATAATGCTAAAACTGTACTTCCGCGAAGTTATAGATTACTGCTCCTTTATTGAAGTATAATGAAGTTAAACAAAACTATTTGTCGCATATGTATCGAATTTTCCAAGATGTTCCATCAAGCATGTTTTTAAATAATAGCAATAGGCTCTGTCATTGACGATTATGAATATGTGCTATTTTTCTTATTATGTAACAAATTATAGAAGTAATGGTTCTTCCTGTTAAACGTTTTTTGTACCTACAAGTGGCACAAAAGGAAAAAAATGTCTCTTAAATGCCAAATATTCATTATATTTCAACAACCTCATGGAAGGTCAAAAGTTGCATTAAAGTGCAGTGAAAAGCACTGAAACAAGAGAACACTTGAAGAAAGAAATGCTATATTCTTACTTCTGGATATTATGAAATACATTTCTCGTGTTAAGAAATAGGTATAGTAGGTATGTATACAGAATATAGGACATTCTGTCAAAACAGGTTACTAGTTTCGATAGAAAAATATTTTTTTTTGTAAATATTTTGTGTTGAAATATCAAAAAGTCTCAAACATGATGCAGCTGTAGTAGTGTACTTTGTTATATAATATTTTTCTTGATATTTTTGAGATAGAAAATATTGAAGTATAAAATAATCTTAAAAAATCTTTTGAGCAAAGGGCGCCGTTTTTATATGCAAATCTTCAACGAATTTATAGCTTATATAGTGATTTTCCGGGTTGTTATGCCGTGACCTCGGTAACTGGTTGCTACCAGTGCACATTCTTTGACCTGCCCTGGTTGTTCTCGGGCTAGGCTCTATGGAGACAGTGGTGACCCCGCAAAAGCTTCGCAGCGACTGAGCACCTCAGCCAGCGGAAGACTACCATTATCCGAGGAACGGTTCCGACCGTGACAGCCATAATACCAACAACAAGAGCCGAAATAAATATATGGGCGGACCCAGAGATACCGATAGCGAGTCTGGCCCCCACAGAGCCAAGCCCAAGAACAATCAGAGCAGGTTAAATAATCCCAGCTAAAGCTAGAGATGTGCATTTTAATTCTGTTACTGTCCAGTTACCGAGGTCACGGCATATCAACACAACAACAATAATAGCACCGGGCGTGAAAGCTTAAAAACCACTATGATAGCTGTTTATTGAGGAATTGTAAAAAAGTCTGGGTAAGCTGGAAAGAATATCTCTTCATTAATGTCAATCATACAAGTTTTCCCCAGGATGAAACAATTTTCAATTTGACAAGTCATTTAGAATAAGAAAAAATATATATATTCGCTTTTATGTTTTATTAAAAAATCTGAATTTTACACGTCAACTGCACATTTAGAAAATTGTATATGACATTATAAACATTATCACATTCCGCAGAAACCTTTTAAAAAACTAGTAACATTTGAATTAATGTAAATTATTAAGTATTTTTCATGGAGAATGACACACCGTGATAAGGTACAATTCATGGTTTTTTACGTTCTCTATCGTATTTTCCCTCAAAAGTTAAACGAAATAATTGAATGCATTCATTACATTTTAGCAATATTCTAATAAGAACCTCCACCTACTGGGTGGATTTTTTTGTCAACCTTAAAATGACATTTGCATTCAACATAAAAAAAATAAGTATCAGTTCAAATCAGTGGCGTACATGTCATACGCTGGTTATATATTTTTAAAGGTTTTGGCACACTACTGGGAAAAAATATTTTTTGTAATTGTTGTTATCGAATCTCGAACCATAATAATATAATATTTTTAAATTTGGAAAACACTCCTTCATTATTGACACGTCATTATAACCTGTGTATCTTAAGGAACACTATTCTTATAGTATAACTTTACGGTAAACTGAAAAAAAAACTCTAATATTATTATTATTTTCATACTACTATCTATTATTAATTAATTTTCTCGTAGTACACACAATGTTATTAAACTGGCTAGCAAAAACATATTGAACTGTACTTAAAATCTTTTTATTACAGACTGTCCACAAATTTGTTACCTTGAAATTTGAGAGAAACGTTAACTCCACTGATAGCATAGGTCAGCATCTTTTTAAACAGGGATTTTCGCTTCTACTTTGTTACAAGGAAAGTAATCTAAGGTATACTGGTCCCTACTTCATTAAGAACTGCAAGTAAAGAACATGGTAATGGATGTTTTGAACTGTGTACCAGACAAGCACGCAGTGAGTCACGCGAACGAAGTCAAAATATTTTAATTTTTAAGCAGATACATTATTATGAAAAAAAATTAAATTTTGTAGAAAAACGTTTAGAATTAGAATATAATTAGATACAAAAATAGATTTAAGAAAATTTTACTGACAGGGTGTTTCAAAACATATGTCGGAAAATAAAGGGTGTGCTTCTTTGACTTATTTTAAGGAAAAAACTTCCCAACATGGGTTCCCATGGATTGAGATATAGGGTGTAAAAAAAAGATTTTTGTTTGTTTCTTGATCATATCTACAGAACTGTTAGAGATTTTGATGATAAGTACCTTTTTTAAATAGAAAACATTGGCAGTTTAAAATTACTTCCAAATGCCAGTTTTCCCAGAGTCGTAGAAATTAGAGGCAAAACACTTCACGCAATCCTAAAATGCCCGCTTCTGTCATATGAATAAAAATGGAATTAGCTCTCAAAAGTAGTTAATATTGATGATATCTAATACGTGTACAAAATTTGAATGCCGTATCTCAAACGGTTCCAAAAAGGTGAAATCTTATAATATAATATGTAGAAATACAGAACTTTAGTCGCCGATAATTTTGTGGAATTTATTTGAAATAAGCTTTATAATATAAAATGTGAAAAATTTTGTAGCAGCAGTAGTAACTACATTAACGTCAGTACGTTACTGTTTAAAAAAATAAATATGCTGATGAATATAAATTAAAATATGAATACTAAATATCCCTATATAGATAAGGTAGTTTATCCGGATTACTTGTGGGGAAACTTAAGTGATGGAATTTAATCTTTACCATGTTACTCTCAATTATATTTTATCCGCTACCTACATAGAGTGAGGTTGCTTGTTAAGTATATTAGCATACAGTAATGTACAAAAAAATTTTTAAATTAGGTATACTCAAATCAATTGAAAATAAGTTTTTTGAAAATATATTATTTTGTTTTACCTACAGTTAATGCACGAAAATTTAATATATTAATAATAATAATATAATATCTCTACCCCTCATTCTAATCACGAGGATTAACCCAGAAGTCGAAGACTTGTGCGGGAGAGGGGGCGGCATATTATTATTAAGCAGGCCAGGAACGACTTACGTTGGTAGGCCCTAACCAACATTCAGTGCAAGTATGAGGAAAACCTGGAACACCTCATTAATTAGGGGGGTAGTCAAACGTCAACCGGTTTCAAACTCTCACATTGACCCAAGCCAACATTCTTCCACCCTACCATACCCGCTGAGAGGGTTCCAATCCGCCTCACGAATATAGCTTATATACAGTCTACCGGCTGCGGGGGTCGAACCCACAGCGATCTAGTCACCTCGATTCAAGTACTGACGCCTTAAGACTGGGATTTTGTAAACATATTTTTACCGTCTCACAGGGCTTCAAGCGAGGACACAGAACTCCAAGAAAATTGAAATAATTGGTTATTATTATATATCAACGTATTCACAAAGGTTCCCGCTAGTGCTTGAGATAATTTTCATTGCTCATACAATCACAAGAATAATTAAAATAAATGTTAAAATACCTCAATTTTAGCAACACAGTTACTACGCCAATATGTCGCAATTACGGCAAAATTATCACAGCCACAGCCACCAAATTGCTTCACTCACTAGCCAGGACATATAGGACAACTTGTGTTTCACTTTCAGATTAATGTTTATTGCTAATTTTACATTTTGTGTCCTCGAGTAAAATCATAACATATATCACGGCTTCCATTTTTATGTACGTCAAAATGTACGATAAACTTCAGGAAACCTTGTGGTTCGAGACTATACGGTTTGTTTACTGTCTCATAGGCCTCATTGATTCGCCGTTTCGCTCACTCAGGCTGTGCAATTTCTTTTCTACAAAATCCGCGCCTTAAACCGCGCGACCACTGGCCGATATATTTAAATATATTTATGTACATACAATTTTAAACACACAATAAGTGTGTGGTATTAGTTAGTAGTTTATTAATTCAGTAATAAATATATTTGATATAAATATTTATATATTTTTGACATCCAAGCATTCTTATACTTAATTGAACACTTTTTTCTTACAATGACACTAAATTATAGATTTACATAAAGAATAATATTTTGTTAAAATATTAATAAATATAAAATAGGTTATTCTTCCTTAAATCACAGGTTTACATATTTGCACGAATTAAAATTATTAATATTTTGTAATAAATGTCATATTGTAGAATTTAAAATGCGGCTATAGTATATATACTAATTATGTACTCCAGTTTTATTTTTTCTTAATGCAATGTTAGTATTTACTTTATTCAAAATTATTTCAAATATTGGTAGTAATTCTTTCAAATCTTGAATCTAGTATCTATAATTTTTTCCGTGTAACATACAGTAAGGTACAAAAAATGTTAGGTACTCAGATGCATACAAAATTAGTTTTATGAAAATATATTATTTTGCTTTACTTAAAGTAGAATGAACAAACTTGACAATTTCAGATCTGCGGGAAAATGTCTAAAACAGAAAAAAATATTTAAAATTTTCACGGTGCAACAATGGAAATGGAGACTTCTTTTTTAATATTAATTAAAATCTTGTCCCAAACAAGATCAAAGAAGGAACCAAATGGCTATGACTTAAAACCCTCAACAAGGAAAAGCCTAAATAAGAAACTTACGTTTTACAATTTTAAATGAACAGTGAGTTTTAAATCATAAAATCCATAAAGAGGAAATTGTTTTTTTCTTAAATATAAAGGGCTTAAAAATGATAATAGTCAAAACCAAACCAAACCTTTTTAGTTTAATTTAATGAAATGTGTCAAAGATAAGGAATACCTACATTTTAAATTTGATTGTCATTGATAGAATTTAAAGGTAGGTATGAGGGACAAACTTTCTGGAATTGAGTAGTTATTTCTAGCGTTATTGCACATTATGATTTCATACTGGGATACTATAAATTTGAAACTGTTATGGTTATATTGAATCTCAACTCTCTAAAAATTGAAGAGAATTGATTTCAAATATTTTATAACTGCGTAAAATGCTACAGGTAAATGAATAAATGAAAAAGTTGTATGAGTACTAGAAAGATAAACGAACATATTAGATGTTGACGATGATTGTTGAATGAAAAATATTATCTAATTTAAATTAATTAGGTATGTAAATTAAGCTACAATAAATAATATAATTTGAAGGCCAAAATAAATAGGTTAAACAACAGATATATAATTTTATAAAAGTATTTGATGAAAAAAATGTTAAAGCTAAACCTAAATTTTATGTAAATTACGTTATTTCCATAAAATGGCGAAGTCGCCAGTGTTTATGAGGGATAACATTATCTTGTAAGAGTGAAAAAAATAGAACGGTGACTAAACTAAATAATATTATGAAATATATACCACGAGCGTACTCAAAAAAAATTGGCGGGGAGGGGTAGTACAACCCCTTCTACCTCTGTTCGTTCTTTGATATTTTAGATCAACCAAAATTATACAGAAAGTATGCTGACTTAACAAATATCTCTAGAATTATCAATCACCATCAATAAAAATAATTTATAAAAATTTTATTTTGACACTGTATTTTGAAAATAGAGCTACGAAATGAGAAGTGGCATAAGAAAAATACCTTTATTTTAGTCCAAAGAATAGCTGAGGTTTGACATTTCTGCATATTGCTTCTTCAAGTGGCTTGCTTTTTAAATTTATTAAAAAACACCTAAATATAAATCGATATTGAATATGCAGAAGAAATAAAATAGGAATTAACTTATTCAAGAAATAGTATTTGATAGTATTAATTTAAATGATAATTTTTATTTACGTTGTATATGTATGAAAATTGCATACACATTTTATATAATCATCTGATTCTGAACACTGATGAAAATTATTCTGAATGACTGTAATGTAATTTACAGCAGCTAATGGTTAATTTCAAATGTAATAAATAAATATATTTCTGATGACTTAATTTAAAAACACGTTATTAATATAATTATTTTAAATGGTTAGATATATATTGCAATTTGTTTAGAGTATATTCATCTAATTCATTATTGAACAGAAATTTTTTTAATTTGTACCTACGAGTACATTATATAAGTGATGATAGCTAAATAGCTCAGTCAACGAAAAGATATAGTCTCTTTGAAAGTCTCATTTTTCGGTTTTTTGCTTATGTCTCAGAAGAACAGGAGGATGGTTGTGTTTTGTAAAACTATTACAATGTCTTATAGACACTCATATATGCACAAACACGGTCATAGCAAAATATTTTCCCATTAAAATGGTCTAAATCTGGTCAGTGGGCCTACAAGTATATATTCTAAAATGAGTATCTGTGCTATTTACACGTCCAGTACTGAATATGTACCATTATGCATATTTCGACCAATACGTTGCCCGGGAATGGTAAGAAATTGATAGATTCATTAGTCGACAGTTATCGTAAAACTTCAGATTTTACGCTCAACAGTGAAACTGCTTTAACATTTGAAGGAAAATAAATAAAATAGTAAAGTAATATATATTATTGAAAAGAATTTAGTGCTCTACAACCCTATGGCCAGCATTTAGTTTTTCGGTGCATCGTTGAAGAGTTATCCGGTCAAAAAGAGCAAAAATGTAAAGACAATTTTTTTTCCCAAAATTACAGACATTCAAGAGCGGATATCTCGAAAACTATACAAGATATCGAAAAACTTGACTGAATAAAACTTGTAGCAAATTTAATCAGCTTTCATTTTATATAGAATGGTTATGTCGGTAGGATGCATAGTTTCTGAGATATAAGCAAAAAACCGAAAAATGAGACTTTCAAACACCTTGACTGTCGCCTACTTGACATGCTTCAATAAAAATGTTTTCTCAAAACATATTATACTCCTCTATTTCACCCCGTATAATTAAATTGCGTCAGAATAAAATATTCTGCTATTAATAATTTAAAAGACTAAGGATGTACCTATCATCTAAAAAAATTTATTGAAAATTGGAAAGTTAACTTTTAAATCAATTGAACTTTAAGTCGGAATGCAAACATTACTATCCTTTAATTTTGCGTTGCAGTGCATGTCCAGCGTTATATTTACGTAATAGTCACTGTATAACCTAATCCGCAAAACAAGCAACGGCACTGAAATGTTACAGAACAACCACCTGTTTTACCAGCAGCAACTTAAGACCGCGAAAGTCGACGCTTATAAAAAATAAATGAATGGCCTACCTGTTGTTTCCGATTCCGGTTTCCGATGCGGGCGGGCTTTTGGAGGGACTCGGCGGATAACAGCGACAGTGACAGAACTTTCTGATTAATAAAAGTTGAAAACCGCTCTCATTATAGGGGCATCGAGAGGGCGTGTTTCTTGCAGCGCGCCGGCGTTCAGGTAGCGAAAAACTAACGCCTTCCATAACACTTTTACATAAATTATGACAATTTTAATAGAGCCCTGGAAGGATTGAGGGCCCAAATGGCAAGGCAGGGTCTTTATGGAGTATGTAATGCACGAAGGATAAAAAGAATCCTTAGAATGATAAATAATGTTTGCTTTCTCGTTTTATTCATTCATAATGCCGATTCATTCATGTATATACCTGTTTCGTTTGGAGTTTATTTGTTGTAGCGACAATTATTCAGTGCTTTACATCGCTGAGTGAATTATTAAGTGTTTTAAATAGTAATCGTATACAGTCTCTGAAATGTTTGTACCCTAGATTATTAAGGTTGCCGTATTTCTCGCCGTAAAATGATCAAATTTATGGGGTTTTTAGGTACAGAAATCTTGAAAAATAAAACACGTATCTAAAAATTTGTTGGTTAGACTGTCTTCGGTCATATATATTCGTTTTACTTTGAATAATCGCAGGTAGCATGAGATAACCTCCCTGTTATTTGCTAAACTCTATATTGTTCACTTCTTAAATGTCTAAAATGACTTCCCCGCTATCAAAGTAGTTCTATAAATTTAGAGTAATAGGAGTTTTATATTCTGTTAATATTTTATAGTTTATCAAACAGGTTTCAAAATACCTTCCTTGCCAACTGTCCCCAATTTTCTAGAAGGAAACATGTTTTGGCATTTTATATCAGACTGTTATATAATTATGCAGAAAAGTAATTGTTGTTTATATTTAAAAAGCTCAGAAATGTACTTTAGTATTTGATATAATTTTTATTACTTTGTTTTGATTACATTTTTCCTTTCAAATGTGAAACATTTCTTTTATCCAGTTTAATGTCAATTCATATTCTCAAATTTTAATTCAATGTTCTGGTACATAATGAATGTTCTTTTATGTGTAATTTCTTTTTTACGTTTATGAATAATTGTAAAAACATAAATTGATATATTATTGGATTATCCAAGAAAACAATCAGTGGCACGTTTTATAGAAAATAAAGCGTTATTAATACAACAAAATATAATAAAATGAAGACAAAGAAAAGCTATTTGATTAACTAATTGCCGTATTGTAGCTGTAGCAGATTTTGTGTTTTGCATGATTCTTATGCTCACGGTAATTATCTACTCACTAAACCAACTCCAAACCAACGGACATGCTTTGATGTGTGTAATAAAGTTGTAAAATTGTAAGCGATCTTTGATATTTTATTTTGGAAGAGACGTACACCTGCATTCTATAAAATTATGCAAAGTTATGGAATGTATTTGGAAATGCACTCTTTGTAGAAATCTAAAAGTATTTTTTTTTTAGTATTGTGTATATTATTTTGTTCCTTATTTTCCTATATGGATGATGTACTTGGGGTCAAAATAAATATTACGCCACTGCATAAAACGGAAATAACATTTTTAAAATTTTCAATGATTTTTCAGCATAAAAGGTACATATAAAAATCTTCGTTTAAAGTGGGCAAGAATGTGCTTTTCTATGCAAAACCCATAGTTTTTCTAAATTATTTAAACAATTACTAATAATTTTTGGGTACTCGTTTATGTAATTTATAGCTTTTTGTATTCTATCTTGAATTTCTAAAATAATAATGTGTAATGGTTAATAGTTGATGTATTTTTATAAACGGTATTGTTTAAATAGCCCCACAAAAATGGGTCACGTGGTGTCAAGTCTGGACTAATTGCTGACCATCTTATGGTGCTACCAGGCAAAATTGAAACGGCCAATGCTATTTAGATATTTTGGGTCACGAAATAAATGACTTTATTATCCAATTTGATAGGTCGATGGAATGATATGGCAGATGAAGCTCCACCACGTAATGTAAGATAAGTTATGGAATATTTGAACAATAGTTATAGAGAATGGTTAGAAAAATATGGCACCATACGATGGCTGGCGAATAGTCCAGACTTGACACCACTTGATAATTTTTGTGGGTCTTTTCAAAGAATAGTGTTTATAAAAACAGATCGATCGCTCCACTTCAAGATAGAATACAAGATATAGATTACATAAACAATCATTCAAAAATGATGAATAATTATTTAAATAATTTGAAAAACGGTATAAGTTTTTCGTAGAAGAGCAAGTTTGAACAATTTTTATTAACTTTATTCTTTAAATTGCTCTATAAAATGAATTCAAATCTAATAAAATTTTAATCATGGAATTATTTAATCAATATTTCGCGAACAGTAAAAGATAGCCCAACATTATAATATACCCCATAACATGTGTATATCAATGCAATCAGGAAAAAGTGGAAAACCAAGTTTATACAACATCTCAGTAGGTGATGCTCGTTTGTTTTTGGAAAAATTGAAATTTTTGTGAAAAATTAATCAATGGATGCACGGGTCAATTTTCCGATATCTCCTAAAATAACAAAGTTACAGTCGAATCAGTACATATATGAAAGCGTTTATCTGCTTATAAGATAGTCAAACAACTTCACTTATAAATCCGTCCTCAATTGTTGTTCATTTGTGTTCTTCGATACCTTCAAATACTCTTAGTTCGGCACCTTTCAGTTTCTTGATAAATGATAATCCTTAACATATACTAAATTATCTAATATTTTGGTTCCATATTTAATAAATAATTAAACACATAAATGTAGGACAGTTTGATGTATAAAATGGTATATTTACTAAGCCGTAATATATATACTGATAAAAGATAAATCGTAAATATAAAATAAAGCTAAGCAATAGCTTAATAAATAGTTAAAGGGTGAACCTATTTAAAAATCGTAAAATGAAAGTAATTGTAAAGTCTTTTTGCTTTAATTTAATAACTTCGTCATGTCCGTAAAGTAATTGTTACTTGCTGTTCCCATTCCAGACATTGTTATCCTTCACATCCTTATATTTTTTTCTTGAGCGTTGTTTGCTTCATGTTTAAAGGCCAGGGACGTAAAGGCGTCTGAAATATTTTGCATTTTGTAAGTACTATTGTGCATTTTCTTCGTCGTTCTCGTCCACATCCATGGGCACCGGATTCGGATTTGGAACAGGTGCTGGGGGCAATGCAGGATTTAGATTTGCATTAAGCTGTTGTAGAATATTAAGCTGCTGCATATTAGCATTGACAGCAGCAGCAATGTTGTCCTGTTGATTGGTAGCGTTGTTAGGCATCCCTGCCATCGTCCGCTGATTCTCTAGTGCTATCATTTTTTGTCGCTTCTCTTCCATCAGGCGATCCCTGCAACAAGACGAGTAAACTGATTTAAATAGAAATTAAACAATAATACAGCGTCAAGGTAATGCAGCAGCACGCTAAAAGGGAATATTAATGAAAACTGGAAAGTCCACAAAATGTCTTAATTAAATTTACTTTCGATGCAGTACCAGTGTTTTATAAAATTCATAATCTTAAAAGGACAATTCAAATTATATTTTAGAACATATACAGGGTGAACCATTAATAATGGGCCATAGATCAGGAGCGCCATGTTTGGGACGAAATGAGAAGATATAGCTACATATGATCTATTAAAATGATGCTGTGGAAAAGGATATAGGATGTCAAAGTTGAAATTACTTTTTTTTTGCAATAACTCGAGTACCGCTGAACCGATTGTCACCAAATTTGGTAGGGAAACATTTTTTTAAGAAAAAATTATTAATGAAATTAGGTGATAAATGTATCTCATTTTTTTATGACGATATGTTCTAATGTGGTTGTCTACAAAATCTTATCCGGGCGTCATTTCTACGTAAAAGAACGTACACTTAGTAGAACTTGAAGAATGCTATTGAAATTTATTTTCAGAGAATCAGTATTATTTGTCAAATAATAACAATAATAATAATTTATTCACCCAAAAGGTACAATAGTAAAATAACGTATAACCAAATTTTTCAAGGAGTAAATACAATTTTTCGAATAGGAGACTGAACACTTGTTTCGGAAACTGAAAATACAGTATTACTCCTTAAAAACGTGGAAAGTTAATAATTCATTTAAAATTGATGACATTCATGACATACCTTTTAAGGGCGCCGTATTCCTGAAAAAGTGTTTTCTACAAATATAAATAATTTTAGACATTTAAGAACTGAATAATATAGAGTTTAGCAAATAACAAGGATGTTATTTCATGCCACCTGCAAATATTCAAAGGTACCGAAGTAAAATCAATATTTAACATCAGAAAGCGATCTATCCAATGAATTTTTAGGTACTGAAATCTTTCAAAATACGTATTTTTTTAAATTCAACTCTAGATGTAAACATTGTTATAACATAAACTTACATAGTTCTGCATATAAGATTGTTCACGTTTGTTTATAAGTATGTGAAAATAATTGTTAAAATGTGGGGTTAGAATACAGAAATTATGTGTGTCATATAAATGCATTTTAAAAGTTATTACATTATTTGAGGAAAGTTTAAATAGTAAAAGTGGATAAACAAAACATCAATAATTCTATTTTTGATATTACTTTTGCTCTACGAGTTTTATTTTTCGAGATTTCAGTACCTAAAAAAAACACCACAAATTTGATCATTTTACGGCGAGAGATACGGGCACCTTAACATAAATATAATTAGCAAAACCAGAACGTGGCCATAAATGCACAAACGCTTGTAACAATACTAA
Organism: Monochamus saltuarius; assembly: GCA_025584915.1. Classification (NCBI taxonomy): domain Eukaryota; kingdom Metazoa; phylum Arthropoda; class Insecta; order Coleoptera; family Cerambycidae; genus Monochamus; species Monochamus saltuarius. The sequence goes on from CM046725.1 coordinate 3,230,822, forward strand.
CACATAATAGATATAATAATAGACGTGATTACATAAAAAAATGCACATACAAATACAAAGGTAAATATAAAAACATAATTGTAAGTAGACGATACATTTTTAATTTTTACGGTTAATTATACAGGGTGTCCCGAAATAAATGCAACATAGAACAAAAGTAGTTGCCAAATTTACCTTAGTCAAAAGTTGATGGTTGGGATGTCAAAGTTAAAATTGTATTTTCGATATTATGGTAAATAATTTTTTAAAGAATCCAAATATTTGCATACATTTTGGAGATCGGGGGTTTCTGGGGGTGAGAAATTCAAATTTGTTTCTAATTTAGACGTCACTGGTAGAGGGCGCGCTTTGATGAAATCTTCTTGCTTTATTGAAATTTTGTATAATATAAAATATCTAATATTACCTGTGTTTATGAATGTAGTCCTGAACATTTGGTAAACCGTCAATGACACAAGCTGACAATGCGGATCGGTATATGTTCATATCTGTGGCCTCGTACCATTCATTGGTTTTCTCGTCGTAGCACTCTACGTGGTATATGGTTGTTACTCCTACCAAATGAAAATAAATAAATAAATAAAAATATATCGTCAGTTTGGAAGAAGACTGTCATAACTCAAAAAATGTAAATTTTCAGGAGAGCTCGGTAAAGTTTTAGAAATAATCTTACTCTAAATATTGGAAAATAAATAAATATATAATATTTGAATCATGTTAAAAGGTTTGTGTGGATAGTTCTTAGTATTTTTAATAAAAAAATTTGTTTACTTTGGTTTTTGGTACTTTGTTATTGTTATTTTTGTTAAATAATTCCGAGTTGTGACTCTCTTTCACATATTTTTTTACAAGTTTTTCAACATGAGTTTAGGTAATAAAATGAAATACATTTCTAATAAACTAAATTATTTTATTAAAGTAGACTAAAATAATACAATTTTAAAGATTATTATAAAAATATGTATAATACTGCGCAAAATATTAGGGTTTATTATATGAAATGGGAACAAAAAAGGTACTTAACTGATGAGAATGACTGGTCTATTTGAAGATGTGACAGTTTTGCATATAAATACACTAATATCAATAAGAAACTAGTTTCTTATTGATATTATTTCGACTTGTGACACTCCTTTCCAAAATTTGCTCATCTCATCTCATTAAACGTCACAGCACGACTAATTGTGACAGTTTTGTCTAAAGCACAAAACCAATGTTGGAGATGTGACATTTCAACGCAGCGCCATTCGACGGTTATTAAGCAAAGTTCACTTGTAACTCTTTTACACATAAAAATATGCAATATTTGGAGTTGATACACCACTAAATCTTGAAAAATGAAAATTTTGAGTTAAGACTGTCTTGTTCCAAACTGACGATATGGTCAGAATAAATTACTATACCGTTTACGGGTTATGTATTTATAAAATAAAATTATTTCGACGATATATAGATCTATCGTATTTTGATTTCCACAAACAAGACGTTGATTGATAAATGCTACAGAATTCTGTTAATATCACAAAAAATAATCTAGATATTGTATTGATATTCGATAAACGTATGATTTGAAAAGCCCTAAATATCCCCAATAAATTTATTCTCCTTAAAATTGATTAAACATCTATATTTTCAAGAAAAAATGTAAAAACTAGATGTGGGTCCTCCCATTTTTCTTATTTTAAAGGATTTAAAATAAAGTATATTAAAGTTATGACAAAATATAATTAATTTATGCTTTAAAATAAAAAAGGGGTTCGTGAGAGGTTTTCTTCATCCATGCTACAATCAATTTGTTACTATTTTGCGTTAGATATCTTGCATCCTCACATGTTTTGTTCTTCAAGATTTTCCAAATTAAACTGTTGCACATATCCTTTGACTTTCTTCTCTTCTTTTTTGTCACTAAACTTTTGACTTTCCTCGCCGGTCTACTTATGCTCATTCTGTTTGAATTTACTCACCAGCTCAATTGTCCTTCCTTCGTATGTGAACTACTGTCTGTACCTTGCTTTTTTGGTTTCTTAATACCCATAATTCGCAGCCATGTGCTAGTATCGACTGTAAACTGCTCTATATGGCTTCATCTTTGTTATTTTTGCTACTTCAATTTTATCTATTAAGTTGTTGTTCATTACATAGTACATCTTTAAAATCTCTTCTCTATTCTTCATTTCCAAATCTTGTCTTCTTCGCTCATCAGTTACTACATCTAAATACTTGAACTACTACTATGTTTAGTTCTTATTGTCTATCCGCAATACCCATTGTTTTTGTTTTACTCTTAATTAGTCGCATGCCCACATTTTTAATTTCCTCGTTCCAAATCATTTTGCATCTTGAAGAGGAAGACTTGGATGCATGTCACTCCATAATTAAAATGCATCATTAGTCTTGTCACACGTCTTGTTTTAATTTTAAGCTCATTTTATCTGCTAGAAGCTAGACATAGGTTTTGATAATTAGTGGGTCTTATTATGCTCAACTATTGGTTAAGTAAGCTGATAAAGTTAATCTCAGCAGCAATCACCAGCAATGGTCAAAATTTAAAGAATAAAGCCTTGTCCTCGTCAATCATATTTGACTTTGACAAGTTTTGACAACGAAAATAGAGCAATTTTCGAACCGTTAACTATTTCCCTTTTCAGTGTAAGATACTTTGTTTTATAAGCAAAGAAAAATTGATAAAAGCTACCCCTTGACTAATCCAATAGAAGCAAGAGGTTAGTTGTTAATATTTTGATATTTCAGAGACGGGAATACCAATTAAACAAAAAAACAAGTAAGATCAATTCTTTATCCTAAATTAAGCAAATAATAGGATTTCGAATACATACACGGATAATATTAATGGTAATCACATATTTACCATTAAATCCTCCAATGGCAAAGATCATATCGTCTATCACTTCTATCGCGAAGTTACTCCTTGGATTATACATGTCAGGGATCGGTGCCCAACTGTTCGACATGGGATTGAACTTCTCGCCGCTGCACATTCGGGATATGCCGTTGAATCCACCGATAACGTACACTTGCCCATGATAGGCAATACAGGACACACCCGATCTTCTGGATCTCATCGGGCTTATCAGAGACCACTGATTTATTTCCGGGTCGTACACTTCCGCAGAATGCATGCACTCTTGACCGTTGAATCCGCCGGTTATATAGATCTTTCCTAAATTATAACAAAAGTGTCAGATACATTTTTTGATGTTTCGTGTTACAGCAAATTTGTACGGGGTTAAACTATGCTAACAAAAGTGTAACCCACCGATTGAAACCAAAGTTTGCACATCGGTAAAACACGTTAAATGAACTGGTAGTGCAGAGTTACTTTTACCCACAGAACGTATTTTAGGGGTGAAAAACTGCCCTGGAGAGGGTAGGATGCTTTAACTCAATTGCGAACAAGTTATAACTTTGGAGTGTCCTTAAAAAATCATTAGTATATTTTTTATCTGGTTGTGTTGTGTTTTGTTCGAACTATGCTCTTTCGGTTCCCAGTGTTACTTTTAACTTATGACTTCCAGTGGCCTTTCACTTCTCTGTCGTACTTCCCGTTTAAAAGTTATAAGGAATATCGTCCTAAAGAGTCTCTAAGGAAATACCACCTAAAAATCACATTAGCGGTAGAAGGATCAAATAGTCGTTGGAAAATAATTGAATGTTCGATGTTTAAAGTACATAAATGTCATTAAGAATAAATAAAACGATTAAACTCAATAATTCTTTACTACAGTTAAAACAAAAGGTTATGATAGCAATAACTAGATTTAAAAAATGAGGCAAACGCCCTCATACTCCATACATATTACAATCTATTCTCTATATGACCTCCTCTCATTTCAAGACACATATCCAGTATTCGCCTGAATTCTTTGTGGCCTTAACATTTCGTTGTTTAACTCATTACAAGCGTTTGCGATTTTTTCTTTCAAATGAGTAATATAGTTAGTAGAATTTCATGGATATTGTTTGAAATACTGTAACAATCTAGCTGCATTAATATTGTTTTTCTACGTTCATGCAAAAAACAAAACTTTATTGAACTATATTTAGTGGAAAAAGTGGTTCTTTATTGCACTAGTACAATAAAGTGTTTATTGCATTCATCTGTCACTCTACAATAGCGTTTTGTCATCATGACAAACATAAACGTTCAAATCGATGTCACATTTTCCTAGACGTGTCATCTAAATAACATTTTTTGGTTTTTGCATGAACGTAGAAAAAATATTGTATGCAACTCGTACAAGAAGTGCTTATTGCACTCGACGGGTTGGCCTTCTCGGCCTGACAGCCTCGTTGGACAATTTCACGCGCTTGATATAACTCTACAGCTCTTCTTACATTTTTTGGAACTCTCCCTAAATTAGCAACATATCAAATTTTTTTGAATGAGATAACATTTTGGAAGCACAAAATATATACGTTTAACGTTTGTATTGATTAATGACAAGTATTTTGTGACATTTATGCACTTGAAACGACAAACATTCAATTATTTTCCAACGACTACTTGATCCTTCCACCGCTAATATGATTTTTAGGTGGTATTTCTTTTGAGACTAATAGAGAAAAATTTCTCTAATAAAAGTTTATTAGAAAAAAAAAGAGCATTTTAACCGAAAAAAAATTTGGGTTTGTTTCTGGAAAAAATATTATTTATATCGTTCCTGTCAAATCCTAAAGATAATAGTTTCAATTAAAAATGGAGCTTACCTCATCTCATTTAACATCACGTATTCCAAAGTTTATTTAAATTTTTTGTTACCTCACGGTAGGCCCATACTATCGAGTTTGAGACACTCTTTATAGAATGGTTTTTGCGGGTGGTTATTTAATGTCTTCTATTAAAAATTATGTAGTAAAATATTTACCACCCTTATTTAAGGGTGTTAAATCCGTACAAGAGAAAAATTTGTATCTAGTAGAAATTAGGTTTTTTTTTCATAAAAAAAGAGGCACAAATTTCTACTAGATAAAAATTGTACGCAATTGAGCTAAAACATCCGATTTCGTCCAGGGGAATTTTTCACCCCTAAAATACGTTGTGAGGGTAAAAGTAGCTATGCACTGCTAGTTCATTTACTACTTAAATGGCTGAAAATGTTATTAAAATATCCTACAGGCTGGGTGCTGTTTTTGAGAATAAACAATAAATAATGAAACTAGACCTGCATTTCTGTTTCGCTTAGGACGGTAGTGGATGTCCTGCACATAGTACAAAATTTTAATATAATTCCATCAGTCTATACAGGGTGTCCAGTAATGACTGGGTCATATTTTGAGGCTGTTTTCCTTGGACGAAATAATGTGATTTAAATCAACTTATCTTGTACAATTTTGGTTCCTTGGAATAGGCCTGATAATGTCCGTTTGCATTTATTTTTTTACGATAAATTCCTTATTTGATGGGTAATTGTAATCAGATTTCAGAAAACGAGGTTGTTTTGTGAGATACAGGAAGCTATCCTTAAGCAGTATGGCACATTTTTTACTGAATACCCTTAGACTAGGGTCGATAATTATTGAAACCAAAAAAAAATAAAAGTAGGATGAAACTCATTGGAAAAGGAAGAGACTAGGACAAAAATGAAAGGAAAAATAATTTACGGGCGATCTGAGGTCGGGAAGTGGAAGGGGGTGAGTTTTTAAGGGTAAAAAACGGTTTATCTTGATTTCTGGCAAAACTACAAGTCCTATGGAAAAAAGTTAAATGGCAAAGTTGTAGGTAATAAAAAGATCTACAACTTCTGTGTTTACACTTTTTTCACATAACCCGAAAATTTATGTGAAAAATTCATATAACCAAGTTTTTGGCTTTTTATTTTTATCTTTTACAATTTTTTTTTTCACTAAATTTGGTGAAAACTTACCTTTTTATGTCCCAAACACACTGTAATTTTTTTGATTTAAAATATTTATTTTTTCACCTTATTTTGACTTAATATCGAAAATGCACCCTAATTTTCAATGGAAAACTCTCACGTCAAAATATCTGCTTTTTTAAAAAGTCGGTGGGCTTTTGTTCGTTGAAATCTCTGCATTCTGATGGTGAAAAAATATACATTTCCATGGTAAATGTTCTCAGAAAATGCAAAGAAACGATGCGACAAATTCGAATCCGAAAATGTATGTACAATTTTGAGCTATTCATTAAAATTTATACTTTAATTGCTCTAAAAACGTAAGATTCCATGTTACATTGATAAACAAAAAAATTGCTCGAAAGGTCGAAATATACCATGTACTATAATTAACAACCAAATAAGTTAATATTTAATAAGACATCTACAATATTTTTTCGTTTCTTTGCATTTTCTGAGAACATTTACCATAGTAATGTATTTTTTTATACCATCAGAAAGTAGAGATTTCAACGAACAAAAGCCCACCAACTTTTCTAAAAAAGCAGATATTTTGACCTGAGAATTTTCGATGGAAAATTAGTGCTTTTTCGATATTAAGTCAAAATAAGGTGAAAAAATAAATATTTTAAATACAAAAAATTACAGTGCGTTTGGGACATAAAAAGGTAAGTTTTCACCAAATTTCGTAAAAATAAAAAACCAAAGACTTATTTGAATTTTTCACATACATTTTGAGGTTATGTAAAAAAAGTATAAATACAAAAGTTGTAGACCTCTTTATTACCTACAACTTTGCCATTTAACTTTTTTCCATAGGACTTGTAGTTTTGCTGGAAATCAATATAAACCGTTTTCTACCCTTAAAATTTCACCCCCTTCACTTCCCGATCTCAGATCGCCCGTAAATTATTTTTCCTTTAATTTTTGTTGTATTCTCTTCCTTTTTCAATGGGTTTCATCGTACTATTATTTTTTTTTACTTTTTACCATTTTGAAAGGCTTCAGCACTGGTCTACCTGCATAATCAAATATTTGTTATTGAAATCATGACATCGGTGTATTTTTTAAGTCATATTAGTAAACTAACAAATTGGTTCAGATAAATACAGGAAAGAGTTTTAATTAAAATCATTAGGCGCATTGTTTAATGTAGAATATTTAATTTGCCTGTTAATAAAAGTTGCACTAACGAGTGTGGAGTAGGGGTCGTGTTACAGCTGCAAGGGTAATTCGTTTTCGTTAAAATAAAAGTCATTCCTAAGCGTGTTTGACTAAACAACAAACCTTTTGGCTTTTATTAAATAGATTTTAAAAATTAAATCTTACGCGGGATGCTGTGTAACTTCTCCTCGAGTATTTAGGGACTTATTAAAAATGCAGGGGTTAAGCGAGTGTTCTGGGAAAAATCCACCGCAGCATCGTTGTAAAAGAAAAATTTTGTTCTAATGAGCGGAGGGGTCTGATTATAATCTTAATAATTAATTAGATTTGGTGTAAACAGGAAAATGAGTACTAGGTATTCTAGGGTTTAGCCAGAAAGTTATGGCAAGTGACTTTTTCTAAATCGATTTGTAAGTTATCTACGATCCGTCTCAAAGACAGCTTATTTATTTTATTGTCTGTTTGTTTGTTTGTTTGTTTATGTTTGTTTGTTTGTTTGTTTGTGTTTGTTAGTATATTAGTTTATTTGTTTGTTGGTTTTTCCTTCGTTTGTAACTGAACTAAACTAAGTAAATCAGGCAAGTGAGTTCCATACTTCACAAATTTATACAGCGTGTCCCCTTTTAATGGCCCCCCTCTACATCTTGGCTATTAGATCTTTTTTAATAGGAAAAAAACTTATTTTTACCAGTGGTGTGAAGCCCCTAGTTCTCCAATAGTGAAGAACTAGTTAGACCAGAATTTCAGCAGTAAATGGATTGGAAGAAACAGTAATCTCATGGAATGGCCGCCATGGTTTCCGGATGTGACATCTATGGACTTTTGCTTTTGGAGCAGAATTAAAGATAATGTGTAAAAATTGGTCTCAAAATAGAGAAGACCGACGAAACTGAATAGGCTCAACTGAAAAGTTAATGTGCATCTTAGCTGGAAACTCGTTTAATAACTCTAAAAGAGAAATATGACACACTCTTCAGTATTTATATATCAAGTTTACACACATATTTGCTGCAACCCCCGATAACTAAGTCGTGAAGATTACGAATACTATTTGTTAAATGGCACATTTAATTTTGTTTTAAATCTTATGGTAATTTAAAGCCAAACAATTTATTAAGTAGTAATTCATAATCCAACCTATCGAAAATGTTTGTTAAGTATAATAGATTACGTCTACCTGACCTGATCAACTTTTCTTAACCAATCGTCAAAGGTTGCAATGATCATTCTTTAAATTCTTTGAAGATAATACAAATAACAAAAGTGATGAAGAGCTATTAGGCTGGTTTGAAACAGAGATCTTGCGTCACATATATAGAGGGGTATGGATGATATGGAACCCCCAAGGAAAATATTCCAAATTTAAAAACGAAAAGAATTAGACATTCGAAAACCAATGCGAAGAATAGGGAAAAAATGGAAACTGATACTAGAACAGACCAAACAAAGCAGTAGTAAGTAAAAGTGAGTCGTTGTTTGCGTGCTTCGTGTGTGATCATTTGCAATTTAAACTCTGTGGCCTGTGTTGTTCATCAAAATAAATAGGGTAAGGTGGTTGGAACACCAACAAAATATGGACGACATGGAACTCCCAAAAAGAATATTCCAGCAAGCACCTGTTAGACATAGGAAGAGAAGCAATCCCAGAGCCAGATTTACGGAGATAATTTTAGAAAGTTAGGAGTTAGAAATTGGAAAACCATCTCGAAGAATAGGGAAGATTGAAAACTGATATTAGAATAGGCCCCTCCCGGATTATAGCGCCAGTGATGATGAACAGAATACAAAATAGTTACAGGTTATATTTGATATGACAACTTTGACGTATAACATGAGTTCAAGGTGGAACCAGTTCTCTATGAAGTCACGTCAAAATCATAGAAGCAAATAAACAATCAGAGCCAACAGTCTAATTGAAGGCAAAACGCGAATACTAATGGCAACCACTTTGTTAAGATACATTTGTATTTGACAGTGATAGTAATAACAGTAGGATCATTTGAAATTGGCCCATGTTGTAAAGTGTGTCTCACAAAACAAGCTCCCTTGTGTCTTATTATTTAATTTAAGAGAGGTGGACACATTTTTGCAGCCAAAAACTGTTAATAATTTGAAAAAATAAGTAAATTTAATAAAATGAGACGTTTCATTATTTTAGATATGCGTTTATCTGTTTAACAAAAATTAATTTACTGTAATACATCTTTATTAGGGTCGGGACACACATAACCGTGCCGTGCCCGAGCCGAGACTCGATTCGTGGACCTCACCTTCGGCTCGGTCCACCAATACGTCTCGCTCGTGTGCAAACAGTCGTTTTCAAACCTTGTTGTTTAATATACTATTGTGATAGAAGTGTGAACTTAAAATTAAAAAATCATGAGTTTTACCGCTACATGATTTTTCATATAATTTTGCAAATCTTGTGATAAATTGCATTGTCTGAACACAACAGAATTTTTACTGTTTCTCTACTGTTTAGTAATTTTTTAAATAAACTGTCGCACCTACATCAAATCAAAAAATTATTACCATTTAAGTTGCAAGCACTAGCATCCGACCTCTGCATATTCATAGGAGCTATGAGCGACCACTGATTCGTCTTGTAATCGTATTTCTCCGCGGTATTCTGCCTGTGATGCCCATCATAGCCTCCCATGGCGTAAATCAAATCATCCAAAACAGCCGTGCTGACGTAGCACCTCCTGGCATGCATCGGCGCGATTTCCTTCCAGGTCTTCTTAACTGCGTCGAAGCATCTACAGGAGTTGAAGTAGTCCATACCGTCGAAACCTCCGATGACGTAGATCTTGAAGCCAACCACCGCGGTGCCGTGGTAAGCCCTGGGTCCCGTAGGATCGACCTCTTCGACCTTGACCCAACGATCAGCTCGCGTGTCGTAAGTTTCAATGAAGTTGGTGGGCGAACCACCAGACCAGCCACCGATGGCAAAAAGTACCTCGTGAGGAACTCTGGGACGCGCTATCTCGGGAGTCACCACTTCACCGTCTCTAGGAAACCATGTTATTAGGAAGTGACCGTTGAAGTTATTGGAAATGTAATGGAATTTACCATTACACATAACCTATATGCATAAATTTAGGAAATTATACCTGAGGACAAATAATGACGAACAGTGAAAAAAATGTAGCAAAATATTTTTAGTTTTGGAAGTTTATAAAAATTTATCAGGTGAAATGTTGCCCAGGCCTCGGCCGCAAATTGCTAGTTTCTTCACTGGCTGAACTATGCGTAAAAGGGTTTCACGTCTTGGATGATATCTTTGGGGAAACCCAGCATAAAGATGAGCTGCAGCCACTGAATTTGCATGTGATTCCCCGTATGCCAGTATCATAAGTTCTTCGTTTCAGAAATTACCGTCGTACTTTATTTTATTGGTTTTCACATTAGAAGCAATTGGGTCTTTAAAATTATTTTGACACAGACAATGTAATAAAATAATATTATAAGAAAACCTGTATTTTGCAAAAAAATACATTCTGTTTATTTTTTTTGCAAATTGGCGTCTTTAAAACAGGTTCTACATTATCTTAAGAAAAACGAAAATATGTAGGTACATTTTTGTTAACTAAAATTGAAAAAATGTAATAAATACGAAAGATAAGGGTTTCAAAAATCTTTTTATATCAGGTGGAAGGTATCAATATCAATTTATTACCAATAAGTTTTCTCTATCTCTTAAAATAAAAAAGTTAGACAGCCTTAAAGTTTGGGCACTTTACAGGTTTTTTTGTTATTACTCATAAAGTTGGCCATGGATCTCAAATTTGTTTTTACGAGCATGAAGGCCTCCAAATAAGCGAGATACGTGGGAATGGCCCTCTTATGTGATACAGCCTGTATATCTACATTTTTGGAGTCATCTCTGACATGTTTATGAATACATGAAATAGGTACTACTCTCATTCAAATGGATTAGGTTAGATCAACTCCATTTTTAAGCTACATTGTGCTCTCGCTGTTGAAGTCAGATGAAGTTAAAAATGACCAACCGAGTTTATAAAACCTTGATTTCATAGAAATTAAACTGGTTGTGGGGATGTTATCAGCAACACTACATTGTTTTCTGAAGGAGGTTTCATTCACAAATCTATCAATATATTATATACTCTAGTGGATTCATCTTTTTCTCTAAGTCGAGTTATACACATATCCCTGATAATAATAGGTTTATAGTTTTTCTGTAATTGCTATAAATTTGTAATTTATAAATCAACAAGAAACCCTAAACTATAACGTTAACAGACACTAGTGATAGAAAATATTATTTAATTATTTTAGTCATAGGTATTCCGTATTATTTTCATTATATTGTCACTTTCAATCATAAAACATATAAAGATCTAGTCTTAGAGAATACTAGGATTAGTAAGTCTGCTGAAATTAGGAACTTCTTGGCAAATAAAATAATCCTTTCCGTCGTCAATATTACTGGAAATTAGCTGAGAACTTATGAAAGAAGTTTTCAGTCAAGTAATGATCAAAAGTGGATAAGGTCACATTTAATCTGAAAACCGTTGCGAATATATTATCAAAAACTTCTACATGGGCGCATGTGTATATTTCTAGACACATTCTTCCTACTTGTTAATTTTTATATTAGTCATTAAGTATAAATTCGTTTTTAGACTAAAGTTCAAAATAACTTCTAAAATAACGATTAACATTAGCTTACAATATAAAATAGAAGTAGTATTTTGTTTTATATATTCTTATAGAATTTGGTGGACCCTGCACAAAATTTCATAATGTAAATAATAAATTATACTACGTAAATATTAAACAGACATTTTCGTCTTTTAAGACAAAAAGGTCCCATTGGTTAAAATAGTTATCCTACTCCTGTTCATATTTATACGAAGATAATAAACATAATATATGACTATTTCTAAATTTTCGTTATATGTGGCTCCAAAATAAACAGATACCTAAACGGAACAACTTAACCAACACCAATGTTTATATTAAGTATGGATAATGCGAGAGTTAAACGTTGTTATTGTTAACTACATTATACTTTAAAATTTTTATCTGATATGCCTGGGATGTAAATAAAGCATGCAAACTCTGATCTCGTCACAAATTATTCATACACCTTTTAAAATCAATGTGGACTTGACAGCTTATTCGTGTAGAATAATTATTATTCTACCCGCCCAGTTCAGTGTAGATACAGTTAATGCTTAATTTTTAAATTATTACCCAGTTATAAAGTTTCAAGTTGAACTATTACTTCTTTATACTTTACGTATAGTAAGTCACATTTTGCACTGTATGAAAGGCAAGTTCCGAATATATCGTTATATATATTATATTACAATTGTTTGTAGAAAGTGTCGCCGTATAATATTTCAAGTGAGCAATAACGATGTTTTAGTGGTATAAGTTTGAAACACCCTCAAACGTAGTTAAGTCATCATCTCAATATTTGAAATTTTGCGAAAGGTTTTAAAGAAAAATTGTTGTCGAGTTTTTTGTCTGCAACGTAAAAAATTTGGAGTAAATATTTATTCGATATCAACTCAATTAGTTGTTCATATATTTGCTAGCTAAATAAATATTTTGTGTAAGCTTACTAAAACATGTATTATTACAAACACACAATTGAGTTATACAGGGTGTCCGAAATATAAGCGCCGACACTAAAGAAGCTCGTATATTTGATCAACAAAAAAACTCTTATGATAACAAATTTCTAGAACGAATAGTTTTTCTTCAAATAGGTACATTTCAAAAATAAAAATGCAACTACAATAAAATGCAAAATTGTGTTACGAAATTACAAACTAAGATTAAGTAAAATCCTGTAACGTAATTTGTTGTTTTTTCTTTGTGTCAGTATTAATGAAGTAAACAATTGAAATTTCCCAGAAAATTCTTAAAACTGTAACGTAATATAACATACAACATTGTAATCTATCACCTGCTGTTGTTAACCTAAAAGTATGTTTTGTTTGGTATACTTTATCATCCAGTAAAGTAAAGACACTCATATTCCTGACACCCTGTATTATCAATATGTTTCGTTGATTTGTTTACAATATTTTCTCATTCATGAATACTTTGATTTTTGTAATCAAAAATTGTGTTAATAGACTCATTTCTTTGTAAAATATGAACTTCATTAAAATTTAACAACAAATTAATTTCACTCATACACGAGCTTGAATTTACACAGTTTTGTTTTTTACTGTGTTTGAATTGTAAATCTGGAGAGGTTATCGTAGTCACTAGTGATGTGTTCATATTTTAATCAAAAATTTACTTTCTGTGCGGTTATCAAAGTTCGTTTAGTAATAAGTACTAACATGTTTGTTACCTATGGGTTATCATTTCCAAATCGTATAAAAATTTCAGCGTCTCGATGATCATAGGGCGGCTCTCCTCGCATCCAGACACGTAAGGATGTTCCTTCACCCTTTCCAGAAAGAACTGTGTATCCAAAAGGCCCAGCCTGATGCACTTCATCAAAGCAACAATATGCTTCTTTCTTGCCTCAGTGTCGTAGTCAATCCACCTTAGGATAGTCTCCCAGACGATTTCCTCACTTTTGACGTTCAAATCGTCAGCGTTGATAATTTCCTGGATTTCAGGCAAAGACAATGTTAATATTTCATGGCTGTGTGTAGCAATGTGAGCAAAATTTCTCATTATATATTTCCAAGTGTTCAAGGCCAGTTCCCTGCAGAAATGGTTCCTGGCGAAAACCAAGACGCCTATGCATGTTTTCGGGTTTAGATTCTTTTCTAAAAATTTACAACAGAGGTCCAAAACGCCTAGAATACTTAAGTAGTCCGCTGTTATCAATAGAGAGTAGACGTTGTCTTCATTTATTTCTAGCTTTCTCAAATATATGTAAACTAGAAGTTTCTGTAGCATTTCTGACGTTACACCAGGTAAATGTACTCTGTTCTTATCCCTATTGTGTAAGGTTGTTGTGAAGAGTGCTCTAAAATTGAAGATGTAAGTGACAGATTCGGAATTAAATATTTGATACAACATTTTACGGAAAGCGTACTATAAATGGAAAAGTTGTTTTTGGATCAAATGAAGATGATTTACCTGAAATAAGAACTGCAAGCACAAAGTATTGCCCTATGCACTGGAATTTCGGCACCGTCATCTAGTACAATGGTGGCATCGCACAGTTGGTTATTTTCTTTTAGCTCAAAAAGGGCTTGCATGGCCTGTATACTCATACATCTTCCAGAACCACCATCCACAGACCTGCTGACGATGGTACTCGTTTCGCCCATCTCATTATTTTGAGCCAGAATGTTATGTAAGATTTAAACACGAATAATTTAGGATAGATTGATGATGTTTAACGTGAAATGATGAAAAGTCAAATTTGAAGGGTTAAAACAATGGACGCATTTTAGTGTTCCCTGGATACTAAATGCTTATTGTTAATATCTATACTTCCGATTTAAGATGCATGAAATGAAATTTAAATTACGGCTTTCACAGGATATGAGTGGCACTAGTACGTCATATATCCACGTTCTCCTGCAACTGAATTGGGAGAAGTACTTGTATATATCATTTTCACTGTAATTTTTAAGAACACATCTTGTTTTTTTGATAAGTCATGTCTCTTGACGTAACACAGATATACTGATAAAATGTCGGTAATGATGTTTGATTTGTATTAACGCAAAATATATCAAAGTATGACAAGTAAAGCCAAAGAGATTCTTCAATATGCGATTGCTTTTTCTAAGTTCGTTAAAAGATTTGTAAACTTTGCCAAGATTAATAAAATTAATAATAAAATAGGTACCTAAAAACAAAAACAAAAAAGAATAATATTTTTTCCTGAAGGCTCCTTTAATGTTTTGAAGTGAAATACAGATTTTGAAAACTTAGTCGATAACTATTCAAGAATTAAGACTTGGTATAGTGCATTTTCTTCATAGTAACTATTTTTACCTAATTTTCATAATATGAAGAAACTCAACCAGTGACGTCGTAATTATTAGAGATCCAAAGGGTTTCAATACAAAACACTTTAACTTTTCATTTTATCTATGTTCGATTCGATATAACATAAAGAAAGTAAATTTTCAGTCAAAATCAACACAAAATCAACTATTATGTCCATACGTGATTGTATTGAAGTAATAAATAATACAATTTGTTTAATACTCAGGTATTCGCTAGCTAAATAAATTTGTTATGGGCGACATTGAATAACTTTTAAGTTAGCTTACTAAACTGTGCTATTACAAACGCAAAGTTGAGCTATATTATCAATATATTATATTGATGTTTCTTCCCCATATAACTTTATACGAGTAGCTCCATAACTTAATCATAATTAACAGTACCTAACGGTTATTTATTAGCCAACGTATTTAACGAATAAGGCAGCGGAAAAGTATTGCCACTCGCCACTACTTTTCAATGTTCCAAATCAGTGCTATGCAATTTTGTTACTTTTCTTACAATTGTTCCATGCCCTTTTGCACAAAAACTGTAATTTAAAAAAGTATTTACAATAATGTTATAAGCAAACAGCAAAATCCCAACTCCTGCACCGGTTACTTCTCGTATCCAACTTTGTTATTCCTCTTTCTCATACGAAGAAATATGTAACATCTACAGCGGACGAAGTTACTTTTACATATATTCTCACTCATATTTTCGTTTCTTTCTCCAAAGATTGTATCGATTATAAGTCAGTGGTCGCGCGGTTTAAGGCGTCAGTACTTGAATCGAGGTGGGTTCGACCCCCGCAGCCAGTAGACATTTGACTACCCCCTAATTAATGAGGTTTTCCAGGTTTCCCTCATTCCTGCACTGAATGGTGGTTAGAGTCTACCAACGTAAGTCGTTCCTGGGCGCAAATGCGGCCTGCTTAATAATAATATGCCGCCCCCTCTCCCGCACAAGCCCTCGACTTCTGGGCTAATCCTCGTGATTAGAATGAGGGGTAGAGACATTATTATTATTATAAACTGATTTCTTCGTCCAAAATTCAACACCAAAGTAATTTTACGCATAAATGATTTTGAATTTATCGATTAAATATCTACCTATAGTTTTTGGTTCTTACATTCCTACACTGAGAAAAACCCTCCAAGTTAACTATGTTGCGAAAAAAAATAATTACCGTAAATATTTTTTATTTGATGTAGGTATTTTAGATATTACCTACAGGTAAAATAACATTTCTACACACATGTCTATCACTGACATTACATTACTTGTGGTCAGTAAAGTATTTTATAGAATTTGAAAACTCACTCCCCGTAAGTCATTATTACTTGAAAATATTTTGCAGTTAACTGTAAGTGGAAAATATGATTACTGAAACTTAAATTATTGTCATAACTGGAACCCAATATTGTCACAGCGGTACAGATCGGTACCACAAGCAATTATGTTGCTGTAGTAAGCGAACTTGTTCACTTTTTGCTACCGAATACGTCACGAATGGAGGCGAAATGTATTGAAGGATATCGTAAATACATCAGTTCATTTTGACATCATTAGGTTTTGTGTGGTTATGGTGTGTATTTCAAGGAGGTATAGTTTATGTAATTTTAATAACTATGGAACACCAATATTGCATCAGTGGAATTAAACCTTAAGTACTTAAATGAAAGTTCTGCAAATACTTTGTTTTTATTCAATAGCTAATATTTCAGTGTAATTTCACAATTAAACCATCAACCTGTCCTGTCCTTGCTGCATAACCCATTCATTCATGAATGGTTATCATCGCCACCATGCTAGTTTGAGTGCGTGAGTTTGTTTGTTATTCCGTGTGTGGATATGGTCGGTTTCGATTTCTTTTTTCATTATTTAACTTTTCAGTGTATTCTACGCCATTTTGCAGTGGATTTTAATTATTTATGGATTTTCGGTTTATACAAGTAGATATATATTTTTTGTATGATTTTATTTGTTTTTCTTGTTTTTACATTAGCAAGATATTTTTGTATTTACCTATTGGTCATAATAGACTTTGTCTTTGAGTATGCATTCATTTTAGTCACTGCTGGTAGCCACTGTTAGATGACCTGTTCACTTGTGGCTAGTGACTGGTTTTCATAAGACTTGATTTAGCTTGAATTATTTATCTATCCTCTATTTTATACAAGTTTTTTGCTGGAGCAAGTGTATGTTTACCTACCTACCACTAGTGTTTTTTATCAGTGTATGAAGAAAAAGTTATAGTAAAAGCATATTAAATCTATCTATACTTTGTTCTGGGGTCTAGATTTCTGTATTATTTATTAAAACGTTATAAAACTGTCCACATCCCATTTATAATTATTTACAGGTACCTACTACAAATGAATATGTAAAATATATACATTTTGCGAGAAAATAAAAAACATAAGTACTGAGTCTACTGGCAATATAAATGATAATAATAAGAAACACAGGTATCTCAGATCCGTCGTCAGACATGCAGATGACATCGACGCCTAAGTAAAAGTCCTCCCTTGCTCCACACTCTCCATTAACACCCACGTAAAAGAATGTATCCTTACATATTCATAGCGCGACAGAATTCTCACGTAATTTGTCGTCGAGCGTAATGCGCTTAATAGACGCATTCGTCAAGACGGCGTGTTTTCTGTCACGTTAAGTGTGCAAACAACATCAGCGTATCTCTCCAGGATTGATTCGGTCTCCCGGAAGGTTTCCGTGAACCCTTCACCACCCAGGATCCTCATCGTCCACGTCACCACCGCGAAAGTAACCGCGTTCACGGGAAAGGCCCGGATAATGGTGGGTGTGATGCCTCTGAACAGAGAGGATACACCTCCGGTTTTGACGGTCTGATGTAGGCAGTCGTAGGAGTTCTTGTACTGGGAGGACGAAATGCCGTCCACTTGCATCCTTGACTTTATCATGTCGATGGGATAGGTCAGTGTCCACGATGCCACGCCTGAAAATAGGTTATGTACAGTTTATCTCATCGATATAAGGGAATAAAAAAGTGGCATAAGAAACTGTCATAAAAACGTCAAAGGCTTCGTTATGCAGTCGGTGAATCCACAGTATACTGTGGTGAGTCGTAGCCTCGCCGTAGACAAGACCGTATTTACGTTAGATACCAGTATTCGTTCAATTTCGCCAATATTAATTTAAAATAAAAATAAGTTTATAATGCTGAACGCAAATGTGACTGTTTGGAAAAAAAACGAATGATAAATATATATAAAACTAATAAGTTAAAACACATCTCTTTAAAACGAAAATAAAGAATGATAATAAAAGAAAACAATTATACAAAAATAATTTTTGAATCTACTGATATCCTGGCGATATACACAGTGATTCAGAACTTGATATGATATAGTATTGTATTGATATTTGTCTTCTCACTGGTCTTTTTTCGGTACCTATAGTATGATTTGTTTTGTATTTTGTATTTTATTTTGTTATAATATATGTATGTATACAAGTATGCATTTGTACAAATGCATTATATGGTGTTTTTTTATTGATTTGAACTATTCTTTATTATATATTCTTCGTATCCTGTAAATAGGAATTCATACTTTCAAAACGTATGTAAATAAATGAATATTTCTGAATTTTACAGTAATATTTAAATTGATTTGTAAAATATTAAACCAATAGGGTCAGTGGTCGCGCGGTTTAAGGCGTCAGTACTTGAATCGAGGTGACTAGATCGCTGTGTGGTTCGATCCCCGCAGCCGGTAGACCGTATATAAGCTATATTCGTGGAGAGATTGGCACCCTCTCTGCGGGTATGGTAGGGTGGAAGAATGCTGGCTTGGGTCAATGTGAGAGATTGATACCGGTTGACATTTGACTACCCCCCTAATTAATAAGGTTTTCCAGGTTTCCCTCATTCCTGCACTGAATGGTGGTTAGGGCCTACCAACGTAAGTCGTTCCTGGGCGCAAATGCGGCCTGCTTAATAATAATATGCCGCCCCCTCTCCCGCACAAGTCTTCAACTTCTGGGCTAACCCTCGTGATTAGAATGAAGGGTAGAGATATTATTATTATTATTATTATTATTATTATAAAATTCTAAAAAAATTTTAAAATGAACATTAAATTTGTTAATTTTGAATAATAAATTCACTTGATATATGGTTAGGCCGCCATGGTCACCGGATATTATTTCCATTGCCTTATAGCATAATATATTTTTTTATAATCATCCCCGAAGAAATATATAACGTCCCTAAGTTGCTATTTGGTTGTTCAAGAAAACCTACTGATATAATCTTCAGGAGTGGGAATTAAAGGATTTGAAAGGACTTTTAAGAAGATATTGAAAATATATTCTTTAATTAGGTAATCAGGTAACAATAATGCTACTGCCATAAATCCATCTAGAGAAATTTGTATATTTGGAACCATCTCTAAAATATTAAGGATGGTAAGTTTTCAAGTTAACCCTGTATACGTTTTGTTTACTTATAATTCAGTTCGCTAGTGGCATTATCTCTTTAAAGGAAATAGTAAATTCCTCGGTTCAATCATTTGAAACAGTAATTCCGTCCAGTATATCATAACAGTAGGGTCAGGGTTTCAAGAATATAAAACCTTTGTGTTGTACAACTTAAAAACAAACAGTCTACTTAGACCTTGGATTATTATTTGTGTTGTTTTTGTAAGGAACGAGAATAATATTTATGATATCATTAAATTGTAAATGTCCCATTCACACATTGGTCAGTATCGAACATCAAACAAATTTTTTATAATTGCTATGCTTACCTGCTAAACCACCTGCAAAGAGCATGGACCACGTAGAAACAGGCAAATTGCTATCGGATCTAGTTAACAATTCGTACGTGGAGAAATATACAGCAAATGCTGGAATTTCTCTACCAACTGTCACACCGAATCCCCGGAAGACCCCTTTTACCCCTTCATTTCCATATATTTTGAATAAACAATCAACAGGTCCTTTGCTTGAGGAGTCGGCCACTTGTAGTCTTGACTTCGCCAATTCCATGGGACTGCAAATGAAACTCTGGGCCAGACCAGCGGCAGCACCAGCCAAAGCATGGATTCTTAGCGATTCTGGATTACTGGAGTGTTTCTGGACGTTTCCATAAACTCCGAACACAATGGCATTTATACCGGCAACGCCTAGAAGTGGGCTAGTAACTCCTCTATATACTCCTCTCAAGCCTTCTTTGGTCACCACAGATTGCAGGCAGTGGATGGTTCCCTTGAATTTGGGATTCTTCATATCTTGCGTTTGTAAGAGCACTTTGACTGTGTCGAGGGGATGACCTACTACCACTCCAGCCATTCCTGCAATGTTACAGTTTAGATAAAGGATATACGGAATTTGTATTTGTTAGGGCTAAAGTGTAAACTTGGTTAGTTTGTAAACTAGCTGGCAGGCATACAAACTCACTGAACCGTTGGTTATTTTGATAGAAAACGCATATTCTACCATATCAGGACTTTGCAAACTAACCCACTGGCTTGGCTAATTTACTTGAAATAGTCAAATGCATTAAAATAGCTGTTTTTCTTTGGTTAATTTGAAAAATGTCCCTTTTCTACGCAAAATTAATTTCTCCATCATAATTTTCAGTCAAGCGTATCAGAATAGGGTCAAAAAAAAGATATGAAAAAAACGAATATGATCTAAAACATAACTGTACCAAATTTCAACATGATTGGACGTTTCTGTCTTAATTATGCCCATAACAAGAAAATATTTTTTTTCTTTGAAGTCCTGTAACTTCTAAACGAGGCACTTTTGGATTAAGCTAAGTTTGTCTAAATCGGTTCAATTTAATCATAGGAAGCTATACTTAAGCTGGGTCCCATTAGTTTCCGGACACCCTGTAGAACTGATGACTGAAATAATTATAACAAGACTAGGATATATTTGCAGTTGGGTTGGATTAATTCATCAAATTCATCAAAGAAAAAATAATAGCGATGTCATCCGCATACATAGTGAAATATGTGCTCACTATCATTTATATACAAAAGAAGTAGAATGGGGTCCAAAGCGGATCCTTGAGGACCTCCCATATTACATCTAAACATTTTGATGTTACACATTTCACTACTAGTACATGCTGCTTAGAATGCTTTAAATTCACATACCACTTTCTATCTTGAAGAAATGGGGCTACCCAATTTAAAGACAATTCTCTAATACCATAATGGGACAATTTAGGATCAATAACATATGTTCGACTCAGTCTAATGCCATGATACTACGACTCTGTTATATAGTATCATGGTCTAATGCCCTGCTGAGATCACAAAATATTCCCAGAGGACACTCTCCCGCATCAATATAGTCTAAAATCCTACTTAGAAAGGAGTGCACAGCTGAAGTTGTCGACATACCACCCCGAAATCCATGTTTTTATTATATTAAAATTTTTTAGAAAATTAAGTAAGTAATCTATCCAAAAAACGATACTCAAACATTTTTGAAAATCAACAGTACTTAATTGGTTTATAATTTTTCAACAATTGTGGGTTCAATACATTTAGAAAAACTCCCGTTTCAAATGATAAATTTATAATATGTGTCAGCGGCTCTACAATAGCTCTTATGAATTAATATAATAATATCTCTATCCCTCATTCTAATCACGAGGATTAGCCCAGAAGTCGAAGGCTTGTGCGGGGCGGCATATTATTATTAACTTGGTATATCATCAGACCCAGATGACCTTTTAGATATCAGACTAACATTTCTTGGCTAGTAAATGGTTTTAAAAATAAGGAGTGAGTCATAGTTTTTATATTATTTTTAAAATTAAGATTGCATGTTGATATATGAGATTTTTTATAATGTTTAGAGGTGTTTCTACAAAATAGTCATTTAGTAATGACGCTACAGTTTCAGGATGTTCATATATAGTGCCTTCATTATTAATACTATACTAACTAGCTAATTTACACTTTAGCTGCATTTTTACAATAAAACACGCCAATGTGTCCATACTGAGGCAAAAAGTAAATCAAGGTGTCTACGAACCTTAAAAAAGTTCAAAGTAATAATGCTGTGCGTGGCAGGTGGAAGGAGGAAGATAAGTCATTCAACGTAAACAAGGTATCGTCAAGAAAGAACATGAATTTAAGGGAGTGTTATTGCTAAAGAATAAGAATGATAAGAAGGTTGATGAGCACATGGTAGACACAGGATATTCTATAGACCTAAGTAATATCAGTGTTTATATAAGTATAGTTAGTCAACCGGCGTTAGTTGTGGACCATGTCGGCTAGATGGCGGAACTATGATATGTGCAAAATCTCTTAAACGAGCCCTAGAGAAGTCGGTAAACAGGGTCAGACTGACTTTATTTTAAAAACAAAGTCAGACTGACTCTGTTTACTGACTTGCCTAGGGCTCGTTTAAGAGATTTTGCACATATTATAGTCCCGCCATCTAGCCGACATGGTCCACAACTAAGGCCGGTTGACTAACAATACTGTATATAAACACTGGTAATATAAAAATTTGTGTGAGAGAAAGCAGATCTTGACCAAGAGAAATCATTTTGTCACAGATTTCATTCAGCCCCGTGAACGACCTTTTCTGGTTGACGTAATTAATTTTAGAGTTACGTTTAGAGAACATTAAGGAAGCATTGAAATAAATCAGAAAAGATCTAGAAAATTTCAAAATTCGTAAAATCTGTATACACTATTTAAACAAAAAGGAAAAATTTTATGAAGCAGTTCTTTAAGTATCTATTGTATTATTTTACTTTGACTTCGTAATATTGTTTTTGGTTTTTAACAAAGTTTCCATCAAATATCAATTCATTTATCCGATTTATATATTGTTTTTTATGTAAAATATATGTATACAACTTATTGTAGTAGCATTTGTTTAAAATGTACCTCCAACACATCCGGCGAAAAAATCAAGAGCCATGGCCAGGGCTTTCGATGTGGTAGACGTCTACGAACAATGTTAACTTCCAAGGAACCGACGAAAACTGCACCTTCAGCTGATATCTGGATTGCAGTGGGCTTTGGATTGTGAAATATAATGAATCCATGTACCAATAGCACAAAATCTGCAATTAAAAATGTATAAAATTAACCTATTCTTTCATATTTTTTGGATCAATGTTAATCTTTCGAAAACAGGCTCTCATAATGTCCATTTTAATAATCCTTTTAATGTTTTAAATAATAGTTTTTTCGTTCACCCTAATAGTATTCTAAGGATTGTATGATCTATATGATGCAGTTTGTTATAACCAGCTTAATCAAAATTTAAGATTGCTCATATTGTCATGATTTAGAAACTTCTGAATCAATATCAAATGTAGTCTACTTACGTAGACTTGTCAATGAGTTATCAGAGTAAAGTTGCATTAGGTAAATACATTGATGAGGATTCTTGTTTTCATTTCTGTCAATGTAGAAATCAAATTGGTTTTCATAATTATTTAGCCTTCAACTGCATTTTGTTTGTGATTTTCACACTAAAAATTTAAAAATTTCAGGAATGTATGCAAGAGTATGTATTAAAATCGCCTGTCTCACTTTATTGCATTGGATTTAATCAAGAACAGGATTCTAAAAATAATTATTTCGTTCTGGAGAGTTTGATAGGTCAGAATTGAGAAAAAACAAGGCTGGTGCGTAAATTTTGTGAGATAAATTTGTACAAGTAAAAAACGTTGGTCGATAACCTCTGACATATAGATTAGTAGTTTGGAGATAGTGTAATTTATTAACACTTCGTATCATATATTTTGTTCTTTAGTCATTACATTTTAATTAGCAATAAACTGTGACGCCAAACTATTGAAATCAGATATTTCTTTAACTGTGGATACTATAAATTTAAAATATCAATTGCAAATCTAGAGCTTCAACACTCTTTTAAATAAAGATGTGTTATAAGCGATTACATTTTTCTATACCTTTCTGCCAATGTAGATTAAAATAAATTTATATGATTAAGGTATAGACATTTATTTAAATTGTTAATATAATGTTTTAATAAAAAGAAAGGTTGTGCTAAATTTGCACCTCCTTTTTAAAAGAATACTTATATTTAAAATTGTATTTTATTTTCTTTTTCATTGTATTGGTGCACTCTATTTTAAGAAATTAAAAAAATGTTTTTATATTCTACTTTCGTTTTCTAATCTAAAAAGTTATTTATGGAAAACGAATGTATATTAGGATTAACGTACCTTTATTAATTAATTTGTTTGATTGGTTGTTTATGAAAACAATAACTATGTTCAGTCATCAAGAATAAGTTGAACATTAATAATGCTTCACTTTTCAATATTTTAACTTCGTCTGTGGTGTTTCCAAGAGCTGCACTGCCTTACTACTTATTGGATGGTTCAAATAAAACTGATGGTTCATTATCATGGCGTTAAAATGATTTAACTAACTCCCTAGGTCATGAGATTATTATTATTTTTATTTATTGCAGGTCAAAGGTTCTATATTAGATGTAGTTTTTTGTATTTTGTGAACTAATTGAAAACTTCCACAGCTTTTCAAGAATTATACTGTAAAGTGTAAATTAATTTATTAACTTCCTATTTACCTTGCACACCAATTTTTTCATTGGCTTAAGTTATTTTTTAGTCTTTAAGAACGATTATACTCCATAGGAAGAGGTGAGAGTTATGTTAAGCTTCACATTTAATTTTTAAGTTAAACATGATTTATATTGAAAATAGTTAGAAGAAATTAAATTTTATTTAATATAATAATAATATATATAAATATGCTTAAGAATAATACTTAACCCTAATAAGTGTATAGTATACTTATACTTAGAAAATGCTAATTTCACATTTACTATGTGTTAAACTAATATCATTATATGGTATAATATTTCAGCAAAATACCAAACAAATACTCACCTGTATCGTTCTGAGTTACACATTATTCACATAGGGTAATGAAATGAGTCTATTACGAGCTTTAACCAAAAAATATTTATTTATACTTACTTAGAACATTCTAAACTAGCCATATTTTGCACTATCATTAATTATTATTAGTTTATTCACATTATTTGAGATAATAACACAAGATCCGTAATGTTTGTGACTTTTAA
Source organism: Monochamus saltuarius (assembly GCA_025584915.1). NCBI lineage: Eukaryota > Metazoa > Arthropoda > Insecta > Coleoptera > Cerambycidae > Monochamus > Monochamus saltuarius. The sequence continues at coordinate 3,255,919 of CM046725.1, forward strand.
GCTATGGCCCAATGAAATTAGTTTTAACAGTGGCGTGCTGATTAGATGTAACAAAATTATTATATCCAATCTTTAAAAGATAAAAACTAATACATTCTGGATCTACTTACTATAACTACTTATTATATAATATTATGTTACTTTTACTTTATAACCATTTATATATAGATATTCTGTTATTATAACCAAGTCTAGATATTTCTGAAGCTTCTTCACCGATTTTTAGTAATCGAATTATATTATTTTGGCGTCGAGGTTCATCAAATATTTAAAAAAAAAATTGAGTTATGTCAATAGAAAATACTTGAACTTAATTAAACTATTTACCTCTAGCATGCATCGACTTTTTTTTGTTAATTTCAAACAATTTTCGTATTTTAATCTCTCAACAATATGGTACTGATATAAAGTAAATAAATTTTCGACCGAAAATAATTTTTGCCATCTCTAAAAACTCCCTAGTACCAATTTTGAAGCAAATATCTAGAAAACTGTTTGACGTACCAGCAAAAAACAAAATTTAATTTTTAACTTTGACACCCTGTAAGTAAGCTATTTGGACTGAAGTTAAATCGCTATTTTGACCTGAAGAATACAGCTCTGAAATTTCAACCATTCTGTACTAGACTATCTAACTAAAGATACATATAGAGCGTGTCATTGTTTTCAAAATGTTTATTATACTTTTTTGCTTACTTGGAAATCCTTCGTGGTAGAACATAATAATAATAATTCTAGGTTGTAATGGGATATCTTTGGTGCAACTAATCAGTATTTTTAAATATTTCCAATATCACTCGTGGCATAGAAATCTGCAGTATTCTTTTTTTATTTACAATAAAATAGCCACTGTTTTAAATCTATAAATGATACTGCAGAAAACAACTACTCCGCGGGCTAATGCCCCGACCGGCATTGAATTACACCTGCAGTATCTGTGTGAACTGCCAAGAACCCTTGTCGCCCACTCCATCAGACATAGACCGGTTTCGGACTTGTTAGCCCCCATCAGTATGCCATAGGTGAGATGACCGACAATTTAACTGGCTGTTCCTTCATATGTAGGTTCACATATAAATCGAGTACATCTCACCAGCCACTGTTTTAATTATCTTAGAACAAGTTTAATTCTTTATGTTTTTATTATTTTGAATAAATAATTATTTTCTATAAAATGCCTTATTTAAGTAATTGTTCATTGCATTCATGCTTTAGTAATATTTTATTTATCTGATTATTTGTTCAAAATAATCATAACTTAAAATATCTTACATTTTTCATTATAATAAAGACAGTGGCGTACTATTTTTTATTGTAAATAAAAGAAGTGTGCTACAGGGTTTCTATATCACTAGTGATAATGAGAATACTTAAACACACTAGAATTAAATCTTGTTTATCACGATGGGTTTCCACACTGAGAAAATTTCCAGTAGAAATTCTTTGTTGACTTTTCTCTGTAAAACTGTAGACATTTTTATAACAATAGCAGATCTGCTGTCTTCGTTCAGTAGGATGTACTTTACTGATACCATATTACTGTTAGCAATAAAAGATATAATATAAATTTCGAAATTTTTGACACCCTGTATCTCAGAAACTGTGAACTTTTAGATATAAGAATAGGTAAATCTCATTTATTTTGTGTAAAATCGCTTCTTCCAAGGATGCAAGTAATACCTGGGGCCCCTTGAATATCAACAATTTACATTCATACATTTTTATACGAAGTTGGATTATTTAGAACAAGAATATACTTACTCATAAAAAGTTAAAATTTAATATTAACAGGTATCTAAGTGTTACGCTGTAATATTAATCGAACCAGAAATTTTAATATATTTAATGAATGAAACAGGGAAGAGATTATTATAAAGTCACCTCTATTGACCTCTCATTCATTCCACTCAAAATTTATTAACAATAATTCCTTCTTTTTGCATCATATAATTGTGACGTATCAGGATATTGCAACTTGAACGAAACGAAATATCGCCTTTATTATAAAACAAAGTTGTTATAAAGACGATCGGTTTAGGTAGGAAACTAACTTACATATTTATTGTCTACAGCTGTACGAGTATTTGATGTTGAAAGCTTTTTTGAATATAACTACGGTCCTAAGTAATTGTATTGATTATTGTCTCACACTAAAACTAAATACGATATGTTGTGTGATATTTACAATTGTCTAATTGTCCGTTTTTATTAGGATATTGTTATTATCTCTACTGTTTGTTATTGGAATTCTTCCACTATTGTAATGAATCGTAATCACAATCATTAATAATGTTGATTTCAAATAATTGTTGAAGAATTACATAAAAACAATCTGTTTATCTTGCAGAAGGTGTGATGTTTGCACAATTACTTATTTTCGAAAGATGATAGTGACATTCTTACTGATCATGATTTAAATATGCTCCTTTGCAGTTGTGAAATAACCACAATTAAATAAATATAAACAACTATAAACGTTATCGGATAACCCCAAACTTTTCCTTAAAAAATTTGCAAGCCTAATCAATATCAGTGTTGAATAATTTCAAACTTTACAGTTAAAAATTAAACAGTGATGTCAATTGTAAAAAAATGTGTGTTTTCTCAGCAAAAATATTATGTTATGTTTTATTTACCTACCTATGTATTAAACATGTTTAATTATATAATACACAGGCCACTGTTCTGACGCTGAAAGCACCTTCAGTACCTACTTTTGTAGGTAACCTGGTATTTTTAAGTATTACACCAACTCGAAAATAAATATTTATTATTCCTTTAATAAAAACATTATAAATTAATTCTAATTTTCCGAATTGAGAAACACTCCAAGAGTTGTCGATTTTACTGTCGAATACACCTAACTAAGACTGACATACGCTGTCTCACGCATATTATTTATGAAACTAAAATGGAAAACCTGGGAAACCTTATAAAAATATTAAAGTAAGTAGTAAGTAAAACAGACGGAAAGAAAACCGTACTAATCTCAAGATTAATGCACGTATTCCAACGCTACCTTTCTTAAACAGTAAAAAAATACAAACATCTTATAACAATTATTTTTATACTTTTTTTTATTAGGAATGAATGGATTATTTAAGTGATTTAACCAGGAAAATCCAAAGTTGCTTCGTTACTTAGCTAGAACTTCATAAACCTACTTTGTAAAAGTGAAGAGTCAAATTTAAACGTGGATTTTATTTAAACCTTTGTGTGTAGGTTTATTCAGATATTATTAAGAACTTTCCTAAGCAATACACTTTCAGTTATTAGGAAAAGTTTTGTGATAAACATTCAAAAAATTTGGGAAATTAATCTTAACAAAATAGAAAAACCATGTTTATGAAGTTCTAGGTAAGTAACGAAGCCACTTTGAATTTTATGGTTAAATCATTTAAATAATCCATTAATTCCTAATAAAAAAAGTATAGAATTATTTGTTATAAACAGGTTTGTTTTTCTTCTACACTTCAATAATTATTGTGTCAAAGTATACGGTTAAATTAAAACATATTAAAAAATTAATTATCACAAATATTGTAACACTTGGTATATAGGTATGTTTGTTTCAATCGTCTCAAAATCAAGTATTATATCACCTCTCAAAATTATTGTAACGACTCGCAAGACACCCTGTATAAGAGGTATAATTAATTAAAATGCATTACTTTATTTTTTTACAGATTATTTAGTGTCGCTAAATTAAATGTGAGTGAATTATAGATTCAATTTTTGAATAATATACAAAGTGAATTACATCCATTACATTCCAACCCGGTAACTTGATAATGAAATATTAAGCTGTTGGAAATTCTCCAGATACATAGTCAAGTTGACGTTATATATACCGATATTCAGAAAGCATTTAATCGAATTGACCACTCCCTTTTGATTTCTAAACTCAGTTCAGTTGGATTTTCAGATAGTTTTTAACAGCAGTTCTTAACTATTTTTTGTCTCTCAGACACCAATATGATGAATACGGCGGTTATTCCTCTTATAATAATGTGGCTTCTTCTGGGGTGCCCCAGGACTCAAACCTAGGCCCACTTCTATTCTTACTTTTTGTTAATGACCTTATTGCTAAATTAAAAACATCTCACTTATTATTTGCGGACAATTTAAGAACATATTCAAAAATAGACCCTCAGCCTAATTGCATATTTTTGCAGGATGAATTACAATATGTTAACGAATGGTGCTCTGACAACGGTTTAAATCTGAACATTTCTGAATGTAAAATTGTGACTTTCTAAAAGTTTAATCCTATGCATTTTAACTATACCATCAATGATGCTATTCTTACCCGTAGTTCTGAGTTTCGAGATTTAGGTATCAATTTCGACAATAAATTGACCTTTAATAGTCACGTTAGAAACATGGTATCGTCGGCTAATAAACTGAGAGGATATTTCACTAGAAATTTGAATCATTTTACTAACGTTAATAGTTTTAAGACATTGTATATGGCATTTATTAGAAGTAAGGTTCACTTTGATATCCGCTTTACCAAAATTCTATTGGTCATATTGAATCAGTCCAAAACAAGTTTTTATAATTTATGTTTTTTAAAGTGTATGGTAGTTATCCTCCTATGGGTACTAGTTATGATTATTTATTGAATTTGTTGCAATTAGATTCCCTCCAGCATAGGAGAGTGCATTGTATTGACTTTTCTGTATAAGTTGATTCATAATCTGGTTGATTGTCCTTGTTTGTTGAACTAGTTATCATTTGTGGTACCTAGGAAAAATTCACGTTCACGTGATACATTCTTTGTACATTTAATAGAACTAATGTTATGGTGAAATCGCCTATCAATACCATGTGTTATTTGTTTAACAAAGTATCTTGTTATTGTGATATTAATGTTACTCCTTTAGTCGAAGTTTTGAAAGCTTATCGGGATATTCAGTAATTATAGTATATTGTCACGGATTTCCCAATCCGTCTTTTCTCTTACTTCCAGAAAAACAATCCGTTAATTAATTACTTCTTTATTAACTACTGAACACTACTAATTACAGGTCAACTAAACACTTATTTAATTAATCGCTATCTAAATCACTTTGATATCTCCAACTAAACACTTTAATTCAGACTGTAACACAAGACTTATACAAGACTAACTAACTCGGCCGTTTATTCTTCTTTTATAGACCCAACGAATATTCCAGATATATTCCAGTATCTCTAGATCCCTTTTCTCGTACGACTGGAACGCTTCTCGTCGATTCCCGATTATTCCAGGCCGATCTCGATCACGGCATGTTGTTTGTTTACCAGAATGGCATAGGGGCGATCGGGGCAATCTTAGGCAATTCGCGGTGCCACAGTCGTCGGTTTGGGAGTGAGTGGGGCAAATTCCGTGACACTGCCCCCTCCTTAGGACCGATCGTCCCGATCGGCTACACCTCTATACGGGGACAGACGCTCCAGATGGACGACCTTCATCTTACTCCTGGGAGTCCTCTGTATCCGGTAGACGACATCATTGATTCTTTTAATGACGGTGTAGGCCCTCCCAACGGTTCTGTAGTTTAGGCGATCTTCCTTTCTTCCGCGTGGGGTTGTATAGCCACACCAGGTCACCTTGTTGGAATCCGACTGTATTGGCCCGGACGTCGTATCGAGTCTTCATGCGATCGCTCTCTAATCGCATTCGAGATCTGACTTGATCGTGTACGGCTGCTAGTCTTCGTTCTAGGTCATGGGTATAAGTGTCTGGCTCTGTGGGCTGTTCCGCAGGACGACCAAATACCAAATCTGCTGGAAGGCGAAGCTCTCTTCCAAAGATGATCCTTGCGGGAGTCTTCCCAGTCGTTTCATGGACAGCTGAGCGGTAAGCTAACAGGAAGAGTGGAATGAGCTTGTCCCAGTCTGTCTGGTTCTCGTTCACAAACATCCTCAGATTGGTTTCTAGTGTGGCGTTGAAGCGTTCCACCATACCATCTGACTGGGGATGAAGTGGGGTGGTCCTGGTTTTCGGATTCCCATAAGCTCGCAGACCTTTCGGAACACACCTGATTCGAAATTTCTGCCCTGATCTGAATGTAGTTCCATGGGCACACCAAATCTGCAGAACAGGTTGTTGACTAGCGCTTCTGCTACGGTTGTGGTCTCTTGATTGGGAAGGGGTATACTTCCGGCCATTTGCTGAAGTAGTCCATGGCCACTAGTAGATATCGGTTCCCACTTTGGGTTTTCGGAAAGGGGCCAGCGATATCAATGGCAATCCTCTCAAACGGTGCTCCTACGATGTACTGGCGCATTTTGCCTCTGGAACGGGTCTTCGGTCCCTTGCTGGCTGCACATACGTCACATTTTCGGCACCAATCTTCTACATCCGTCCTACAGCTCAACCAGTAGAAACGCTCCCTAATCTTCTGTAGAGTCCTATTGATACCGAAATGTCCACCCCAGTACCTCCATGTACTTCCTGCAGCACTTCCTTGACCCGGGTCCTCAGGAGTAGTACTTGTTTCTTGACCTCCGTTCCGTCATTGTTCTCCCATGCTCTTTTCAGGACACCGTCTTCCAACATCAAGGAATTCCATTGAGCCCAATAGCTCTTTAATGTTGGGCTTTTACTGCTGACTTCAGCCCATGAGGGTCGGTTGTTGGCTTCTTTCCAGTCTAGTAAGGGCTTGATGTCACAGTCAGCTTGCTGGTCTTCCCGAATCGCCGCTGAACTCCATCTGTCTTTAGGTTGGGCTACTACTATCTTGCAAGAAACAAATGATATGTCCTCTTTTCTTTCGAGACTACCACAGTGTTTGTTGCTGGTCGGACAAAGTCTAGAAAGAGCATCTGTGTTTCCATGTTCGTTGACTGCCTGGGAGTCGCGCCATTGCCGATCCGCGACTGGCGCCCTACACTGTGCCTTTAGGTGACCCGCCCGCCCACAGTTCCAACATTGAAGTGGGCGTTCTCTTCGTCTATCGGGTTGTCCTCTCCTTGGTCTGGTAGTTAGGCTGAATTTATCAATGGCTTCCTTCAGTGTTTTGATTAACTCTCCATTTCCCGTACTGTTGCTATTGGCACTAATGGTTCGCACTTTAACATGTTCCCTGGAGACTGCCGCTTGGGAGTCGCGCCTTAGTTGATCTGCAACTGGGGCTCTACACTGCCTCTTCAGATGTCCCGTCTGCCCGCAGTTCCAACATTGAAGAGGGCGATCTCTCCGGCTTCCAGGTTGTTCTTTCTTCAGCTTGGCAGTTGGGCTGAGTTTCCCAATGACCTCCTTCAACGTTTTGATTATGTCTCCATTTCCCATATTATCGCTGTTATCACTGATGGCCCGAACTTTAACATGTCTACCGGATGCCATCTTTGCTGCCTCAAATTCCAGTGCATGCGAAAGAGCGTCATTCAACGTTTTAGGTCTAGCGAGTCGTAGTGCCTGCTGGGTTTCACAATCTCTTAGGCCGTCGATAAAGACTTGGATGGAGAGCTGATCTACAAATTCGGACGGGGCTGTTGGATATGCCAATCGAACCAGTCGGGCAACGTCGGTCTCAAAATGTTGTAAATTCTCACCACTCTGTTGGTGACGATTCTTTAATTGTGCCTGATACACTTGCTGCAGGTGCTTATCACCATATCTCATTTCCATATGCTGTTTCAGAAGGTCATAGTTACTCTGCTGCCCAGCAGGAACTCCTTGTAAGACGTCAAGAGCTTCCCTCGTAGAGCAACTATTAAAGCAGTAGCCTTTTCACAATCAGACCATTCGTTTGCCGCAGCTGCTGCTTCAAACTGACGCAGATAGACATTCCAAGAGACCTTGCCGTCGAATTCAGGAGGCTTTGTTTTCTGCGTTCGGATAACAGGTCCTTCTGATTTGATTACGCCTTCCTTTGCTATCTTGTCTAATTTATGTCGAAGCTCTTTGCAGGTTTCTCTAACCAAGTTTATTTCTTCGTCTATTTCTTGTTTTTGTGCTAACATTTTCTCTTCTACTTGTGTTTCTACCTTATGTGACTGCTCCTCTAGTTTTTCTTCTAGTTGTGTCACTTTATATGACTGCTCCTCTAGTTTTTCTTCTAGTGTATTCTCCAATTTCTCTAACTTTGTCTGCATTTCTTTCGTCTGATCCCTCATTTCCTGTTGTATTGCCTGTATCTGATCTTTCATTTTATACCCTTGTTCGTCTAATTTCTCTTGCATCGTCTTCGTCTGGTCTTCTAATTTCTCCTGCATCATCTGGGACTGATCTTCCATTTTATGCCCTTGTTCTTCAAATTTTTCCTGCATTGTTTTCGTCTGGTCTTCCATTTTATGTCCCTGCTCTTCTAATTTCATTTGCATTGTCTGCATCATTTCTAATAGTTTTGCCAGTTGTGCATCCATATTGACTTGGCTTCTAGTTACAGGCATGCACTCTATTTGGAAAGTTCTAGAATGTCCACGAATGTATTTCTAGATATCACCGTTGCCTTCCTTACAATGAAACGAGTGCAGTGATATGCCACACTTGGGTCTTTGTCTTACTCCCGTACAAAGTTCTAGAATGTTCGAGATTGTCCTTTGCGAATACCACCGTTCACTTCCTTGAGTCACGACGAGTGCGGTGATATGTCGCACTTGGGTCTTTGTCTTACTTCGGTATAAAGTTCTAGAATGTTCGAGAATGTCCTTCGCAAATAGCACCGTTCACTTCCTTAAGTCACGACGAGTGCGGCGATATGTCACACTTGGGTCTTTGTCTTACTCCCGTACAAAGTTCTAGAATGTTCGAGAATGTCTTTCGCAAATACCACCGTTCACTTCCTTGAGTCACGACGAGTGCAGTGATATGTCACACTTGGGTATTCGTCTCACTCCTGTACAAAGTTCTAGAATGTTCGAGATTGTCCTTCGCGAATACCACCGTTCACTTCCTTGAGTCACGACGAGTGCGGTGATATATCACACTTGGGTATTTGTCTCACTCCTGTACAAAGTTCTAGAATGTTCGAGATTGTCCTTCGCGAATAACACCGTTCACTTCCTTAAGTCAAGACGAGTGCGGTGATATATCACACTTGGGTCTTTGTCTTACTCCCGTACAAAGTTCTAGAATGTTCGAGAATGTCTTTCGCAAATACCACCGTTCACTTCCTTGAGTCACGACGAGTGCAGTGATATGTCACACTTGGGTATTCGTCTCACTCCTGTACAAAGTTCTAGAATGTTCGAGATTGTCCTTCGCGAATACCACCGTTCACTTCCTTGAGTCACGACGAGTGCGGTGATATATCACACTTGGGTATTTGTCTCACTCCTGTACAAAGTTCTAGAATGTTCGAGATTGTCCTTCGCGAATAACACCGTTCACTTCCTTAAGTCACGACGAGTGCGGTGATATATCACACTTGGGTCTTTGTCTCACTTCGGTAGAAAGTTCTAGAATGTTCGAGATTGTCCTTCGCAAATACCACCGTTCACTTCCTTAAGTCACGACGAGTGCGGTGATATGCCACACTTGGGTCTTTGTCGCACTCCCGTACAAAGTTCTAGAATGTTCGAGATTGTCCTTCGCAAATACCACCGTTCACTTCCTTAAGTCACGACGAGTGCGGTGATATGCCACACTTGGGTCTTTGTCTCACTCCCGTATAAAGTTCTAGAATGTTCCAGATTGTCCTTCGCGAATAACACCGTTCACTTCCTTAAGTCAAGACGAATGCGGTGATATGTCACACTTGGGTCTTTGTCTCACACCCGTACAAAGTTCTAGAATGTTCGAGATTGTCCTTCGCGAATACCACCGTTCACTTCCTTTCGACAAGACGAGTGCGGTGATATATCACACTTGGGTCTTTATTCCACCCACGCACAGGGTTCCAGAAAGTTCTTCCAACTTCCACTTAAACCCACTCACGCACAGGGTTCCAGAAAGCTCCTCAAACTTCCAGTTAAATCCCACTTTGTGGACAGGGTTCCAGAAAGCTCTTGAAACTTCCAGTTAAATCCACTTCCGACACCAAATTGTCACGGATTTCCCAATCCGTCTTTTCTCTTACTTCCAGAAAAACAATCCGTTAATTAATTACTTCTTTATTAACTACTGAACACTACTAATTACAGGTCAACTAAACACTTATTTAATTAATCGCTATCTAAATCACTTTGATATCTCCAACTAAACACTTTAATTCAGACTGTAACACAAGACTTATACAAGACTAACTAACTCGGCCGTTTATTCTTCTTTTATAGACCCAACGAATATTCCAGATATATTCCAGTATCTCTAGATCCCTTTTCTCGTACGACTGGAACGCTTCTCGTCGATTCCCGATTATTCCAGGCCGATCTCGATCACGGCATGTTGTTTGTTTACCAGAATGGCATAGGGGCGATCGGGGCAATCTTAGGCAATTCGCGGTGCCACAGTCGTCGGTTTGGGAGTGAGTGGGGCAAATTCCGTGACAATATTATAGTGTGTAATTTTTATTTTTTTGTTTTTTCAAGTTACGTTTGTTGCTTATTTATTTAAATTGTTTTGCTGTTTGGCAACACACAGTTTTTTTGTTTTTTTTTGTTTCTTATATGTTTTCCTGTAATTGGGTGATTAACCAGTTGGAAAATAAATTATTATAATAATAATAATAATAATAATAATAATAATAATAATAATAATGCTTGACTCTCCAGAACATCTCCGAGTGTGTCGGAGCCTCGGAAGGTGTTTACTGGAAAAAAAATAAAAAAAAAAATAATAATAATAATAAAAATCAGAATTTGAATCAATATTAAAGTTGAGCAAATGTATACATTACTGCTAATTAAAAATACTTCCCGTATACAAATAATATTTATCTACATTCAGAGTTGGCCGTAACATCTTAGCCATGGAATAAGAGCATTTAAATAGAAATACAAATTTTGACTTAGTTATTTGGTTTAATAACGTAAGAAATAACCCCTTGAAGTTATGACATAGCCATAAACGCCATAAACATCCTGTAAAAATAAGAAAAAATAGTGATATTTCATATCATAGCGACATCTAGCGGAAAACACTTTACTTAAGGTAAAACGTATATAACATTGGAGTAGAAAACTACAATTGTACCCTTGATCTGCCTTGACATAATATTTCAGTCAACGCCTTGACTTTAATGAAGAAACGATCAATGTTTAACATATTTCCGCAATTAATGTTATAAATAATTAAACTAATAGATATACGTGTAAATGATTCAGGAATATATAAGTTGTGAATGGAAGCTATATGATAGAGACAGTTAAATTTCTAACAAAGCAAAATTTAGATAAATGTTTCCGGAGATGTTGTAAATAATCTTGTGCTACTGTATTGATTGCGTATGGCGCTTATTTGAATTTGGCGCCCTATCGATTTCTACAGTCGACGTCGCGACGGCGACGCTCTAACCTTCGCTTCTTTGCTTAATCAGCTGATGCCAACCATGTGTTGAACTAAATTGCTTACTTATTAAAACAAATTAAGGCGCATTTGGTATTTGGTGACTTCTCGTTCCGCTGTAAGTATTACCCATTACCAGTGTTATTCATTTGGCGTGTAATTGTAGTTATACACGGTCGTTTATTTTTAGATCCAACGATGTAAACATCGCGAAAATATAATAGAATTACAGAATTTGCAATGGAGGGTTTTCTGCGGGTAGACAACGCCACAAATTTGCCGAGTTCCCCGACAAATTCATTTATGGCGGACGAAGTTGCCTCGATTTGCCCTCTGATTACACCCTCGCCACCAACGAATGATCTGATAAATCCCATGCCAGAACCGACGGAACCGAATTTGGGGATTGGACACGAGCTGGCTACAAAATTGCAACATGTTCAAGGTATAAATACTCATTTTACTTCACACACTTTCTCGTTTCCAAGTAGACAAATTTAATATAAAAGAATACGAGACAGATTATGTTATATAATATACAGTATGTTTGATTATAAAGGCCCCGAGTTGTAGCTCGGTTACACATTTTAAGCACCCTGTAAAGTATATACAGGGTGTTCCGCATAAGACCGGACACAGAGCAGGTGCGTGTAGGGGGTCCCAAAATATTGCAATATAACCAAACATATATATATATATACAAAGTTGCACAAAGGCGGAATTACAGGCTTTCAAAGAGGGGTGGGGGAGTAAATATTTAGAGAAAAATTAATATCTCTAAATTACTTTAACCAGGAATAACCAAATGTTGTACATGATTTAGATTTATATTATTGGTCTTCTTGATTGATCGAATTTAAAAAGAGTGATCACGCGTAAAATACTCGTGTTAAATTTTAAAAAACTTAAAGGTTTTCAAGAGTAATTCATTAATTAAAACAAGATTTTGATTGAAGAGTGTTTACTAGAAGAAATCAAAAAATCAGTACTAGGCTTGTCTTTAAAATTTGACAGTTAGTAATGAAACTATAAAATAAAAATAGAAAAGAAATAAGATTAAAACTAAATAAATTGTTCAAAATACAATTCTACAAATTTTCTCGGGATTGAATTGGCGAGGAATAAACAAAATCCTCAATGATCCTCAAAGAAAATAATTGAATTCGTGGAGCGCGGGCCATCGTGGTGGCCAATTTTGAGGACAATTATTTTCTCGTCTTGACCATTTATTTGAAGATTTAAGTTTCAAAAAGTCTAACAGAAGTACTAAAATGAGGTGGTACCCCATCATGCATAAACCAAAACCTTAGTTTAAGTTGCAACGGTAAATCTTCGATTCAGGGACAGTATTTTGCAGAAATTCCAAATAACTTTCCCCATTTAATCGATTTGGCAAAATAACTGGTCCAGTCAAATAAAGTTCAATAATACCGGCCCAAATATTTATTTTAAACTCGCGTTGAAAATGTGTAGGAGTTATTGCATAGAGGTTTACATCGGAATATTTATGAAAGATGTGAAAACAATTTTCATCAGTGAAAAGAATTTTGTTGTGAAAATTAATATCCCGATGCAAGATAAATTCGCACAACGTCACTCGTCGATTCAAATGTTGAGGCAGTAGCTCTTGCCCTTTTTTAATGTATCGTACTTTTTTTTCGCACTGTAGATGAGTGGTGATGTCATCGATATTTTTTATGTGGCATTGCACATTTTTTGTACGTTTTGATAGATTGTTTTATCACAGTATAGGGAGACCAGTAGAAACACTGGGGCCGAAATAATAAGTCGCGCATAGCAGCTCGCGCATCCATTTCAAGCTGCAGAGACCTCAGTTTACATGTGGTTTACAATTTACATCCAACTCTGGGAGTCAGAACATCGGTTATATAGAGCCGCAATATTTTGAGTCTGATCGAGGAACGAGTCACTGCGCAGCAGTTAGATGTTTAAACATATCATCTATAAATAGTAATTTAAGTTTCTTCAAATTTCCTAAAGACATAAATAAGTAATAAGTAATCTATAATATACTGTACAAACCATAAATGATATTTTACTGCTATTATTTCTTAAGTATAACATTGGAATATAAATACTTCTCATGAAAGTGAAGTTTAAAATATACATATTTATATTTTTCACATATACAAATTTTTATTTTAGAGCAAAGTTCTGTGCAGTGGTTCTAATAGAGAAGATTTATTAGAAAAGCTGCTCAGGATTAGCAATAGTTCATACAAACTATGTCAAATACATTTTGAAAATAATATGTTTTCTAACGATTCGCGCAATAGATTATGCAAAGAGGCCGTTCCAACGTTTCCTGCATAAGACGGCTCATCTTCAAATTATGTAGATGATCATATTTCTTGTAGTCACTATAATGAGAGTAAGTCTCAAAACAAAATAATAAAAAATAATTTGTTTCCACATTTACATTTTACTGCACTTTTATCTCCAATTTAACAAAGTTAAGTAAACATAATTTTTCTATTCTGAAAAATACTTGTCTCCTGGTTTACGTAGATCATTTAAGAAAAAAATAAATCATAATAAATTATTTGTCCACTAAACTTCAAACGTCAAATTTTAAATTAAAAAAAATCCCAAAAAATGTAATTATCACTAATAACAAAAAAAGTAAGTAAATAAATAAAAATGTTTTGCAGTGCAATAATATATATTTTAAACTCTTTTTTTTTAAAGAGTCCAAAGAAGTAAATCGAATTTTCACACTGTATGTTAGTAGCAGTAAATGATAGTATATAATACATGTTGAATTACCCATTTATAACTGTATAATGATTTATTACATAATGTGGATAGATATAACGTAAACTTTCATGTGGAATAACTACGCTTTCTCGCGTAAATAAAAAATTCTTAATCCGGTCCTGAACTCCGATTCTGTAAATTCTATGGGATGCGCTATCGCACTCACATTTCGAGGTCACCGCAGAATACTGAAGGCAGTTCAAAGTACCGACAACGGAGTGAAACTGCTGGTTTACCTATGCTGTGGTTTTATTCTCCTACCAACCATAATAGGTATAAATACACGGTGATTCTTAACCTATACGCATAATCTTGGGAAATTATAGATGAGAACAAATAATTACGATTAGTCAAAACAATGTATCGAGTCAAATATTTTTCGTTTCAGTTTACAAAAATATATAAGGAAAAATTTTATGGTTATAAAAACTAAGAGAAATAATTTCCATACATATAACTATTGATTGATGTCAAAATTGTTTGTTTTCTTTCAGTTAAAAGTCCTTAGATTTTCAATGATACTTAGCATGCTCCCAAATATTATAATCCATTTTTCTCGATAGGTATAGGTTAAGAATCACCCTGTACGTGCTTTTGAATAAAGAATTTTTGAGGAAAAATAAAAAAGACATTATTCAGCCTTTGACTTTAGTTTGCGGTATTCGCTTTTTAAATCATATCAAGTAGAAGATAGTGGGAAAATAATTTTGTATATACAGCTATTGGTCACGTATCGGTTTGTTTGTAATTATTGTCACCGTTCAAGTTTAATTTGAAACAAAATTATTAATTTTAATGAAGAACTTGATATGCTGCAGATTTATTATGAATGTAGAAAAAACTGTGTAGGGGCTTTACAATTACATCGACAACTTTATCCTAATAGAAGTTCCAGTAACAGAAGAAAGTTTAGTAAACGAAGCAAATCTAAGACAGTATGGAATGCTAAAGAAGAAAAGACTTTGTTTAGTATATGCTTGCAATGAAAATCAAAAATTAGGTGTGCAGCCAGGAATCATAATTTAAGTCAATACGTTGTGTATATGATTCTATATAAACATAAATTATTTCCTTTTTACTAAACTTTCTTGTCTTAGGGTAAATTTTATTAGGATAACGTTGTCAATATTATAAAGCCGTGTCACTTTTTTTCTTGATTCATAATAAGCCTGCAGCATATCAACTTCTTCATTAAAATTATTCATTTTGTTCGGTGACAACAATTATAAACCAACCAATATGTGACAGATATCAGTATGCAAAACTATTTTACCAGCGCCTTCTATTTCATATGATCTAGAAAACAAGCACCGCAAACTGAAGTCAAAGGCTTAAAGTTTTTTATTTTTTCTCAAAAATTCTTTATGCAAAGGCATACAAAACTTATATGGTTGCAAAGAGAATAAAAAACTGTCTGACAATATATAAAAGACAATATAATTCCATTAAAAAAATTAATATATACATGGTGGTCACTTTTACTATTCCCGACAATGTATACAGAACGAAAATGTACTTTTTTAGTGTTCTGCCGCTATTTCAGAAAATTGAAAGGCATAAAAATACACAATTTTTTCTTAGTTTAAGCCACTCTATATCTGCACATTACTGTTTCTGAGAACCCTACACTGGGCATCGTAAAAGTGGCCACTCTGTATGCTCTACAGGGTGTCTAAAAATGAGTAATCGAGTTCTAATCACGGCCTTTATAATCAAATAAACTGTATTTTGAATCTGATTATGATGCATACCTATTAATTACACAATCGTTTAGACGCAATTATACAGTATGTTCTGTTACTAGCCACCCCGGTAATTTTTTTATTAACTAATTAGATATCAACCACATTTTTTTGTTTGTATTTATTCACTATGGAACTTTACCTCCTTTTTGTTTATCGCGTCCATAGAAAAACAGTTAGTGGGAGGTTTCAATCAAAGCTTTTATCTAGGACGCGCCTTTAAAAAGATCCATAGTGTTAAATTCACAACATTATTTTTGATTTTTTAAGTATTCTAAAAACTAGTTGGAAATGTGAAATAATTTTGAATTGGGCACATGGATTTGTATAAACATTATTCAGAATCTGAAACCTTTTTTAAGACTTATCCAGTGCTCCAGTGGCGAAAATACAAGATGTTGGCGGAATATTTTTCCACTAAAGAAGATAGTAGGCCACTATTATAACAATCATGATATTTTTTAATTCGCCGAAATTTTGTTTACTAGGTAATTACTTCTTGTAACTACTCAGTTGTATTAATTTGTTTACTACCAGGTATAAAAAAATCCTGTGGGTTAAGTCACATATATTTGTCGTAATTATTTAGATCTCCATCGAGTAATTATTATGATTTTAGATGACGATAAAGCAGATTCAGCGTCATCTAGTTCTTCTGCTCTTGCTGAACCCGCATGTGCTCAGCTACTGAATCATAGAAATGTTTATCACCATATAGTCAAAGATGAGGACACTGAAGTGCAGGTAAAGTAATAGGTATATATTTTATAAATGTTTCTTCAGTATCAATTAATGTAAAATCAGTTTAAAGAGAACTAAATTAGAACCAAATGATTTTCTAAAAAGTTAATATTTCCTTAGTCCTTAATTTCTAAAGCTGCAGTTTCACAAAGCACTCGACAGTGATCAAAGCAACTCTTATATGAGGGTGGTTACACTACCATCAGTTTATCTACGTGAAATAGTCTACTTTGATCGCACTTAAGTGAAGGTCGCCGTATTTCTCGCCGTAAAATGTCCAAATTTGTGGTGTTTTTTAGGTACTGAAATCTCGAAAAATATAAAACGTAGAGCAAAAGTAATATCAAAAATAAAATTATTGATGCTCTGTTTATACACTTTTACTATTTAAACTCTCCTCAAATAATATAATAACTTTTAAAATGCTTTTGTATGACACACATTTTTTCGCTATTCTAACCCCACATTTTAACAATTATTTTCGCATAATTATAAACAAAAGTGAACAATCTTATATGCAGAACTATGTAAGTTTATGTTATAACAATGTTTACATCTATACGTATTTTGTTATGAAAACAATATATTTTATAAATATAACAGTAAACAGCATGCTACATATGACAGTAACCGTCGCAGAAAGATCACTCTAAAGGTCAATTCACACATGCGGTACTGTGCGCCGACTGTGTCGTAACCGTGCACCGACTGTGTTGTGTATATTCACACCAATCATGTTATTACGTGCCACAGTTGGTTAGTTTGTATCATGGATCCAAGAGAGGAGGAATACCAGCGGCAAAATCGCGACACCCGAAAATGAACGAGCGCTGGCCGAAACATGACGACCGACCTCTGGTCGCCTTCCAATAGTTCTCACTAGAGCGGTTATGCACGTACCGTGCTCCTACCGTGTCGGACCGTAACCTTGAGAAATCGCTTTCAGAGCGGTCGGAAGCAACACAGTCAGAGCACAGTTTGTGCCTAGACCTACATGTGTGAATTAAACAGTGCAATTCAATACATTTTCAATGGAAACGTCAGGTGATAGATTTAGTTCAAATCGACACAGTCGGTGCACAGTGGGTGCCCAGTACCGTATGTGTGAATTTACCTTAACAGTGCACTGTTATCACAGTTCGATGCTACGTGAAATAACATCTTAACCAAGCCCGTCTAATAGTCGCTGTCATCGCAGTCGAATGCTATGTAAAACTGCGGCTTGAGCAGCAGATACACAGGTTACGGCTTTATGCATTTTAGGAAACAAATGGGAAGGTCCAACCTCTCCAACTAACTTTTCGTAATCCACCAGATAACTACTTCTTCATGTCTTGGAACTGGCCGATGATTCGTAAAATATCCTTGTGGATTTTTATGTCTGGACTCGTGGCAATGGTTGCTCTGGTCATTGCTATGATTTATACATTACCCAAAACGTGCAATCCTCAAACTCAGTGGTATCAAGGTAACGTTTTTTATGAAATATTTCCAGCTAGTTTTTACGCCGATCGCGAAATGATGGGTAATTTGAAGGGAATTTCTAAGAAGGTGGATTATTTTGTTGAGCTTGGTGTAAGAGGAGTTAGATTAAATTCAATATTTCGCACCCCAGACTATCCGCATGATTTTGAAAACATTTCGAATTTAACCGATATTCAGTCAGATTTGGGAACATTACGAGAATTTACAGGCCTAGTGAAGACTTTAAAATCTAAAAATATTTCACTGATATTAGATTTGCCTGTACATCCTTTAGTGAAAAGTCTATCCCACCGAAAAGTGTCTGATGTAAAAAATGAGACTAATATAGAACCTCCCAAAGATATAATTGAAGATGCAATACTTCACTGGATCTCTAATGGAGTAGATGGATTCTACCTTAAGGGCCTTGAGCATCTAGTGGATGACCCGAACTTTGCTACGTCGTTACGTATTTGGAAAAAAATTCTAGGCCCAGATAGAATAATAATAGTTAGTGAGGCTGTTATAAACCAATCACCGAGTTCAATTAAAAATATTGTCTTAAACAACGTCGATTTAGTTGATATTATGCTAGACTTGTCAAAGGGTGCTAATGCAGTTACTCAACAAATTGGTTCTCTACAAAATGGTACGCTATTTTCCAAACCAAGTATGCCATGGATTCACTGGTCTCTAGGAAATGTTAATTCTAGGCGACTAGCTGATATTTTACCTTACGGCAACGCTACATTGGGAGCCACACTACTTCAACTTATGCTACCGGGCACTCCATCAATATTTTATGGAGATGAAATAGGGTTACGTGAAATTCTTGATCCTGACCATGAGAAACAAGACATTAAGCATATGCATCAGCTGGGTATGATGCCATGGGAAAACCAAACACTGCACATATTGAACTGGATACATAGCGAACTAGTTGCTCCCAATTATAGGCAAAAGAAATCAGTTTCAGAAATGATTGGGGTAAGGGAGGAATCACCTTCCATTTATATGAATTCTGTTTATAAAGAGGGAGTAAATAAACCAAATGCTGAAGTTAAATATGTAAAGCAATTTTTGGTTGTTCAGAGATGGTATCCCAGAAGAAACGCATATGTAGTCGTTTGTAATCTAGACTATGTTAAATTGTCTGCTGATTTATCCATGTTATTATACAGTGGAGAAATTGTGGTTGGACCTAGACCTGATTCATCTGGTAGTATTTCTTTTAAGGATGTTTCACTGTGGCCTGGAGAATCAGTTGTAATCAAGTTAAATTGAAGATAAACATTGTGTGAAATTCGGCAATCATAAGACGCATGGAATAGCAATTTCACCCTTACACCAGTTAAACATTTATGATCTGATTTTCATATTAACAACAATAAACTATATATTATAAAACCCTTGTTTTATTTACCTCATTGGATAGTTTAAAGTGTAGAAAATGTTCTAATTGTTGGCAAGTTAGTCAGAACATGGGTTAAATATCAGTGTCTATTTCATATTTATTTAGTTATAACAAACATTGACATTGACTTCTGGGCTAATCCCCGTGATTAGAATGAGGGGTAGATTTATTATTATTATTCATTATAGGCATTGAATTGATTTAACTTTTGCAAATATCTAATTTTTTCTTGTTCTCTCCTGCAATTTTACTTTGGAACAATCTTTTTTGTAAACTGAAATAATATAACTGCTAATTTTCTATTATTTATTTTTTAAAAATGATGGCAGCACCATACACTTGAAGCTTTTTTATAATTTGGAGTCAGAAAATAAATAAGGACATGGAACAATATTAAAAATATCAGTATTTTAATTAATATAAAAGTTGAGCAAGTGTATACATTATTGCTAATTAAAAATAATATAATCTTACTTCTGGTATACAAGTAATATTTATGTACATACAGGGATGGCTGAGGTCCTGACATCATGGCCATGGAATGAGAGCATTTAGACAGAAACATAAATTTTAGCCATAACGCCAGTTCCTCCCTAAATATAACATATTGCAATGATGGCACCCTGAGTATAACAAAATGATTTCTAATCTACTCTAGCACTGGAATGTAGTCTTTGAGGCTCGCATTCATGAATGTGATTGCATAGTCTTATGTTTAATTCCTGGGTCAGTTAAAACGTAATTATTAGGTGTCGCCCTGGGAATTTCAGGTAGCTTATCACCAGGATGTCGATGGCTGATGGAAGGTATTTTACGCGTTGGTTTGTTAATTCTGGTGCTACTCAGCCCTGATACTGGATACTTTGCGCGCGTAGTACTTAGCGATTGCCTGGGCATCACTTCCCCCGGGTGTTTGGGCATCACGAAAGCTTTCGTCTGCTTTATAAGCGACCTATCATTGCACAATGCGGATATTAATGGCAAGTCCATTTTCTTGCTCTTCTCCCTAAGAGTACGGATGTCAAGAGCTGACACTCTCTCATTAGTCTCATTTAAAAGTTTTTCACTACTAACACATTTCACTTTCGAGTCCACCATTAATGCACTAGGATTGGGATTTTCCAAAATCGTCGGATATTTTTCTGAAATCGGCGGCGGAGGTGGAGGAGGTAATCTTCTAAATTTGGGAGGTTGTGGGGCATCCAACGAATTTAAAATATTATCATCAGATCTAGTACGCATAACTCTCGTCGGGCGACTAGGTGGCAAAGGAGGAGGGGGTGGATCCAAACTCCCTGAAGATGCAATGCTAGATGCTGCGTATACAGGCAACTGGACGTAGGTATCGGAAAGGTTTTGGCTAGAAGCATATCTCCCCAGATAAGGAGTACTGCGATAAAATACCGGCTGATGTGCGAGTGCCGCCAACAGTGAACCCTGTTTGGCCTCCAGATACTCTTGTTTACTAATTGCTGGTTCCTTCAAAGGAAACACCACAAAATCCACATCGCTGTACATTTGCTGCTGGTACTGCTCAATTTGTGACCTGGACAATTGGCTGGTGTAAACAGTTGCAAGAGCTGGGGGTGGTGGAGGTGGAGGCTGCCTTGGCGCGGGTGGTGGTGGAGGCAGAAATGCACAAGGAACTAAAACACTTGCTTTACTAGCTGCAACATCTAAATAGTTGTTGGGAGAAATAACTGTGTTACTGACAGGTGGAGGTGGCCGTGGTATTTTTGGAGGAATGGGAGGCACTGAGCTTGGAGTTGAATAACTTGGTAAGGAACTAACACTAACAGCACTAGTATGAGCTGTAAGTGCACTAGGTGATCTCGTAGTAATAAATCTTGCTGCTGCTTCCTCATATGGATATAGAGGTGGTGGTACAGGCGTTGGATTTTCTGGATAAGGAGGTGGGTGCCTCACTGATATATCAGATACACAACTTGTATCATCGTAGTCTGGACAAACAGTTTCTGTTATGATGGTTTTATTCAATTGTGCGCCATAAGGTGGAGGAGGTGGCCTAAATCTTTGTTCTACACTATCTATTCTTTTTGGAGGAACTGGAATGTATCCTTGGTATGATGAAGGTAAAGTGACATAATCTGAATCAGAATCTAGTGTGTGACTAACACTCTTGCAGGATGGATAACGGCCAACAATTAAATCCGATAATTCCTCCGCCGTTAATAAAGCTTGCTTATTATCTGTTGGGTCACTTCCATCTCCATGAAATGACCCAGAATTGCTCACGTTTGAATTTGCTCTATCCCTAAATAATCCATCTACATGATCTCCCGGTGTGGAGTACTGTTCACTAGGGTTGCTATATTCTTCACTTGGAACAGTATAATTATCGCTAGAGCTTAACGTATACTGTTCACTGGAGGTTAGAGTATATACTCCACTGGTATGGCTGCTTGGCGCTGGACCAGATGTATAAGCTGGTTCTCTTGTATCTAATTCTATACAGGTTGCGTCACTAACAGATGAATTTTGAGCAGTATGCGAGTAACCGAGTTCCAAACTACTTGTAGTAGAAGATCGTCGTCCTTTTGGTTCTGGAAAAATATTAATAACATGTAATTTTTCTTAATTTATACGATTTTAGAAGAGTAATCTCATATCAAACACAAGAAAAACTTACTGGTTTGTACTGGTGTAACGACGACAGTGCTGCACGATGAGCTGCACTGTGATCCAGCACATTTGCCACTTGCCGTTTTCGTCGAGCTCTCACTCAATGTCGGTTTGTTTATTTCCTCTTCTTCTTCCTTGAGTGTGAGAGATGCTAAAGCGGCAGTGGCTGATGCAGCAGAAGTTCGACTACTAGCAGGCGCACTGTCCAGCAGGTGTGCTAGAGCCAAACTTTCTGTAGAAGGTGCTGGTGGACTGGTAATCATAATTTCAAGTTCATCTTCGGAGTGGACTCGATCACTGACGATCCCAGATGTAGTGTTAGATGACGTAGAACTGATAACTGATATACGCTGGTCGCAATCCCACCGTTGTCTTTCTTCTTCCTCACGTCTCACTTCGCTGAGTCGTGGAGCCACAGCCATACTAAACTGATGTGCAGCTTTGCACAATGCGAGTAGCAATCTACTCTTTTCGTCGCTACTTGTATACAAAGTAAGCTTTTCATGACCAGTCCGTATTTCGAACTTTTTTCGTTCGAAGCTTAATTTTCCTATACTGCTCCATAAGAATATCGATGGCGGGTTATTTTCCGGGCATACCTTTAATCCTCTAGGACATACTGCCAATAGTAATGAACCAGGAGCTGGTTCTGACTTTGAGGCTTTCAATCTGTAAATAATTAATGAGTTTATAATAAGTAAAGCAACAGTTTTGGACATCACGCATACCTAAAAATATGGGCATTAACGGGTTCTTGCAACTGACAAGCTTCTGCTATGAAGCGCGACCGAGCTTCGTTCTTTGACAGTCCTCTGTGCGTTCTGTGCGTAGCTTCCATAATGCGTAACGCTGCTGGTCCCCGCATGTTCGGTGGCAAATAGTCTTCGGGTCTGATAGTAGTGTTCTCGTTGTGATCTCCCAAATCGGCCTGTAAAGAGAGTCCCGCCAGGTGAGTGGCATGCTCCCCGGCTGCTCCAGAGGCCGCATTGAGGCGCAATTGGAGGTAGTAATGATGTCTCGTGGTCTCGTCGCGCAAGAGCAGGGGACTGTCCACGTAGAATTGAACTCTAAAGTAAAAGGCGAGGGCCGGACGTCCGTTAGCGTCGAGGCCATGACTGTGGGAGGAACGCCAACTCTTTGGAGCATACTTGGAAAGCTTGTTGTCTGGTTCAGCAAATAAATATTCACCATCTGGAACAAAAACGAAGTAGGTATTATTAGGGTTACTACCAAAATGTGAAAACTACATATAAAGACCTGTTTTACGACGATTAGATCATGTGTTGTTCAAGTAGATATTGTTTTACAACTACAAACCGTATCTTAAAAATTTCTAGTTTCGTTGGTCAATATGGAAAAATAATTGTTGAAACAGCGTCCTATTCTAAAAAAAGTCGGTAATGTTTAGTCAACAAAGCTCACGAAATATGGCAGAAAAATGGCAACCTTTATACCTATATTTACCAATGGATCTGTTTAAGTGATTTTTTTAATCTCAATTAAGTACAGACAAATATATGAACTTTGTTATAGCATTGAAACAAGAGTATGTTAAGATTAATCAGTAGAAATTTTCATTATATCATCATTTTTATTTAAAGACACTTAAAACTGTAGAGATGAGAACCTTGTGTATGTAACTTTATGATGAAATAAATAGAATAATAGATATATGAAAATAAAGTTGAATGGGCAAATTTCTATCAATATACAAAACTGGTTGGTATTAGGGATGTTTTGATATACATCGATGTTTAGAATATCGATACAATTATTTACGATATCCGATATTTTCTATCGACAAGAATTGTTGCGCTATTATTGATAAATTTTGAATATCGAACGTTTCTCTCAGGAAATAGCGAATTAAAATTTATACCCCAGTTGAGCTTTTTTGATTTTTGGCTGTTTATATAAATTTCTAATGCAAAACCGTAGCCCAAATTTACACTTACAGTGCCTGTATCATCGTGCTATGGGCAGTACCTTTTGCTTGTTTTTGCCGTTTTTTTACTAGTAGATCATGATTTGATATCCAAGTAGCAGATTGATCAAACTTAAGAAACTACAGGTAGTAGTATGACTGGTAGTAGTAGTAGTATGAGTTGGTTGGTTTTTGGATTATCATTAGGGTTATTTTATGTATTTTCATATTGAATTCATGTAAATCGGAAATACGATTTATTAAATATTTACAAAAATGCCGAAAAATTATGATATTTGGAAAGTATATAGATGACTGGCATTTTTAAAGTTCTTTTAAACATATTTTGTTTTAATTTTTAGTGGTAACACATATCTGTTTTGTTTTTGTTATTGTTATTTGTCGTCTTTTAACCCTGTTTCTGTTATTTGTTATATAATTCGATACTTTCGAGGTCGATATTTGGTAGTATCGATACTAAATCGTTTGATACGTATCGATACATTTTGAGTCGAGGAATATCCCTAGTAGGTGTATATTTCTGGCTTTTACAACGAACTATACATTTCTATTATAGTAAAGAAAAGAAGTAATTTGTGCTGCTTCTTGGCATGTAAACTGCAAAAATGAACTTTCAAAAAATTGACAAATGCATATTTAATCAATTTTTTTCTCACCTAAATATAATTTGTTTTTTTATTGTAATTGTACAACGTTGTACAGTTTGTGAACATATAATATAGAATATTTTTCATTATACTTAACTAAAAACAGCAACATAAAAATAGTCATCATCAATAATAGTAAATCATCAAATTACTAAAGTGTTTACGCATTCCTAAGTAAATTTCAGTTAGTGATTAGTAAAATATTTAGGTTGGAATGTACAATGCAATACCTTGTGTGATAGTAGCTGAATTTGGTCTATTTTATATTGTTCATTTTTAAACTAACTTAATTGCTGTTGCTAAGGCAATTACAGCTAGTGCACATGAAAAACTATTATTTTGGCTGAAAAGGTAGATTTCTTCTCTATACGGCCATGGAAATATTGTATACAAAATATAAATCGAGTGCAGGTGAGATGTAACCGGTCTGCTACTTTCTGCTCGGCCTAAGCGGCTCGACTTGCAGAAAGCGACCTACAATATCGTAGGTACTTAACCGCAGACCTCTCGCCCCGGGCGATGCGTTATTAAATCTATAAATGATACTGCAGGAATATTTAAACAACAGTAGACCAAGTGATGATCAGAGAAATGAGGCAACTCAACAGCATCTGATTTAAGTATCAAATTAGTATTGTTAGTAAATATTATATCAAGTAAAGTTTCCGAGTTGGGAGTTACACGTGTAGGCCTAGAGATCAATGAGTCAAATTAGTTTTTTGACAGTTCAAGTGAAGATATGGCGATAGTAATTGGTAAATCTGTCTCTTATTGATTTATGGAAAATGTTTGAGTTAACTCATATTTTGTCTAGAACATTATTATTTCTGCATTGCAGTAAATATCTACATTAAAGATAGATTTTCAAAAATGTTCCAATACAAATATCAATTTGGGAAACAATCCGTACATAAGTACCGACATCAAAAGGCAGATATTGTTCAACTTAATTTGCGTCAAAGATAGAATCTGATTGACAACGTCATTGACATTTCACATTGGGGTGAGTCGTGGATGAATTCATGTAAAAAAAAAAATTAAAAACGAGTTCTGTCGACTCTTCATTTTTCAATTGAAACTGTATCTTTTGCCAACCTAACCAATTATTTTAATTAGTAACAAAATAGGTTAGCGCCTTTTTCTAACTTGATGGACGACGAGATGAAATCCATTTGTGACCCATTCATGTTATCAACATTGAATACGTGTATAAGAACGCTTTTTAAGTCTAATCTAACCTATAATCTGTTGAATATTAGAACATACTTATGGATGGTAAATGTTTATATTTTAAAATTGTATACCTCGCTAATATTGGCAAAAAAAAAATATGAGGGGGGCTGCAACTATTTTGAAGGATACATAAATTAAAAAATATTAAACAATAGAGAATTTGGATAACTTTTGAAATGTGAAGTTTGGGCATTACAAACCCTTGAATCGATTGGGCGATTAGAATAGAATACTCGTAGAGTTTATTTTCTAAAAAATATAAAACATCAGTACAAAGGCAAATTTGTAAATAAACCACAATATAAGTGCAGATGGATTGTTCATGAAGAAAAAAATACAATTAAAAATTGCACTTAATTATCATTAAAAATATAACAGTTACATCTAGGTATAATAAAAGGACTCAAAAATACACATTAGAAAAAAATTGTTTGCATTTATACTTCCATTCTTCCGCATAGGGAAGAACTATCACTACAGATGCAAACATACATTTTTCAGTATACAGGGTGTCCCTAAAAGGTTGGGACGGCGTTTCGCCACTTAAAGTATAGCTGAAAATAAGTCTATTTAACTAAACTTGCCTTAGTCCAAAAGTTGATAATCACGGAGCTACAGGTGTCAAAGGTTAAACAATAAATCGCGTTTTCTTTAATAACTTTCGACTGTTTCACGTTAATTTCACGAAATTTTGTATCCAGGGGTTTCTTGGGATGGCAAATTCAATTTTATTGTCCATTTTGGTATATCTTCTAGAGGGCGCCACCGGCGACGATTTCGAACCATTTAAACCGTTACAACTTTTTTGTTCCACCCTGTATATTATTTTGGACTAGAAAAATCTCTTCCCCAGTCTTTTATAGTTAAGAAAGGTTACCTTATTTAAGTCGCTTGGAGCAACGGTTTCCCAGAGAAACACTGTTCACTGTTACCAAAGTGATTTGTAATTTTTTCTAGGTCTTTCTCTATTATGACTTTCAGATCGTCTGAGCTCGTCGCGAGCGTAGCTTAAGATTGTGCTAAAGTTTGTATATTGAATAGAATTTATATACAAGATTAATAGTATAGGTTCAAGTACTGTTCCCTGTGGTACACCATATTCAGTAATATTAGCTCTGCTTCGTATGCTATTTATTTCAGTATATTGTATTCTATTGTTTATATACGATGTTACAAGATTTCAACTGTTATTTCTAAAAACAATGTTATTTAGTATCGTTAACAGCTTCTTATGGCGTACCGTGTCAAAGGTCAAAGGTCTTTTTCAAGTCAATTAAAACTGCCAAAGACTTTTGATGATTTTCTGATGCATATAGACTTTACTAGCGCCGCAATTGCATCCTGTATACATTTCGCCTTTCTAAATCAAAATTGTGTACTAGGGAATAATTTGTACTTATCTACAAAACAGGATTCTGTCCTTAATCGCAAATATTTTTGCGAAATTTGTAATTAATTCGGATTGGAGTGGAGAGCACCCCGTATGTGTGGGGGTAACTCCTGGGTTTCCGTTTTTAGAATTTTTGCCAAGGGATGCTATGGTCGCGGCGTGGCTCGCGCATTTTGCAAGCTCTCGGACTCCTATGACGACTTGATTCTCGGACTGTACTGTCAGAGGCAAAGGAGGCTGGTACAGTAAAGGAATGCAGCAGCGCCGGACCGCATTCCAACCAGCCGCCACGTCAGTGCGCGCCTCAGGCTCTACACCCGGCATTATCCAAGTCGGGGCAGTGCCGTGCAAGCGGGGGGTCGATGGGCTGTACACGCCCGCGGTGTAAAAATTCCTGCAAACGAAATTTTAGGATATCGCAACATCATACCATTCTATTACCCGAAATATTGTCTCGTTCCATTAAAGATGTTTTTAGGATCCATTCAGATCCTTTAAATTTTAATAAAGACTTAGTTGCAATTTTAAAATAGATTTTTGATATTTGTTGTTTTTCTTGATATGAATATAACAATCTCATAGTATCTCATCCTAATGCGTTAATTTAACATTTTATGAAAAAATTGTAAAAATTTATCTTCAGAGAAAAAATTTCATCCTTTTCCGACTGCTTCAACTACTAAACAAATTTAAGTTTTTGAGATCAGATCAATAATTAATTCACATACATATATTTCAATAAAATAGTTATTTATGCAACACGTACAAAAAGTAAGTGTTTATTGCACGCGACGTGAAATTGTCCAACGAGGCCGTCAGGCCCCGTAGGACAACCCGTCGAGTGCGATAAGCACTTTTTGTACGAGTTGCATACAATATTTTTTCTACGTTCATGCAAAAACCAAAAAATGTTATTTAGATGACACTAAGTCTAGGAAAATGTGACATCGATTTTGAACTTTTTTGCACGAACGTAGAAAGATAGTTTTTAAAGTTTATTATGAACAATATACAACTGACGCAACTTATACAGGGTAGTTAATAATAATGGCCCATGGAGACGTACTATATTTTTCACTACAAAATATTACGATTTAAGCCAATATGGCTTAATAAAATGTTGATAATAAAAAAATGCAGTGTCAAATTTATAACTTAAAAAGTGACTTTTTGTAAAATGTGAGCGTAACTTTGTTTACCCTAACGCTATCACATTTCTTATTAAAGAATCTTAAACCTACATTGTTTTTGAGGAAAAAAGGTGTACTTGTAATTAGTCTTACAAATTGACCATTTTCGAGATAATAGCTTTTCAACAATCAGCTGCATGATTCCTTGTACAATATTTTAAAGTAGTAGGCAAGTTAAATCTGAACAATTATTGGACAAAATCTATGTTAAAATTAATAAGTATTTCTAAATGTAAGGTATTTATCTAGTTTTGGTTAAAACCGACTACTTTACAAAATTGATTGATTGGGAACGAGAATATTTAGGAGGATTTCGAAATAGATTACAACCTGATAATCAACAATTTAAAAAATTTCATTAGGAATTTAGAGGAAAAAAAAACAAAAATTTGTTCACATTCCGGATGATCCAGTCAGGACGACTATCTGGAGCTGCAAGAATGACTTCCATTTTAAAAACGTTTCATGTTAAAAATACTAACCGCAGCATTTTACACCAGTGCAAATTTTATTGCTTGTCGATCTACCTTCAACATATCCAATTTACAAGAAAATTTTGGCACCTACTACGTTAAAATATTGTATAATGAACTATGCTGCTGACTGTTGAACAGCTATTTTCTGGAAAACGGTCAATTTCTGAGACTAATGACAAGTATACCTTTTTTTCTTCAAAAACAATATAAATTTAAGATTTTTTTAATAAAGAACGTTATAACGTTAGAGCCAAAATAGTTACACTCACATTTACGACACAAATATGGTGGCGCCCTCTGAAATATACGTCGAAATAGAAAACAGATTATGATTTTTCATATCCAGAAACATCTATTCCCAAATTTTTAAGTTGATACATTCAGATATTGTAATTATTACAATAAACCACTTTTTAAATTCCAATTTGACACCCTATATCTTTTTTATTATATCTGCACCCCCTGTATCTTATAGTTGGCTTAAATCGTAATATTTTTAACTGAAAAATCGAGTATGTCTCCATGGGCCATTACTTACCCTGTAGAGGTAGTTTGAAATTTAAAGAGATAAAGATAAAAGAAATAAAAAATGTGGTTTTTCATTGTTTTCATTTAGTGTCCATTTAATTTCTAGAGATACTTAAACTAATTCTTTTTTTTATTTAGATACAATAGTATTGAATATTGAAATAATCTATTTGGGATATAAAACAACTATAGTTAGTTTAAATAAGTTTGGGTCCCAATAAAGTGCTCGATATTTTAATATATTTTGCAATATAAAATAGGAGAAATGCTTGACTACTAATGATGAATGCAGTATAAGAATGCTCGGTATTTAAATAGCATTTGCATAATAAAAATACTAAATGCTCGATAAGTTTTAATCTAAAAGCGCGTGTGCGCAATAGAATGATTTGCAAGCAGTGAAATGAACAAACGACTGTCCCGGGCTGATTTCATTATTTAACCTAACCTAACCTAACCTAATCTAACCTAACCTACAGTCAATTTTTCAAACTGAAGAATTTATTTTCTCCAAATAATTTTTATAACCTGTGCATTTACACTTTCTAGACAGTAATTATTGTTTTTTACTGCATATATATATTTAACGGTTCATTTAATATTCTCACTAAATATTTAATATTTTTACCGAGTATGTAATATTCTTATCCGGCGATGAATAGTTTTATCGAGCATTTATTATTTTTAACTAGCAAGTATTATTTGTGATGAACACATTTATATGTTTAGAGAGCATTTATTGTTTTTATCGAAAATGTATTTTTTCCCGAATTTTTGGCGAATACATTTTTTACTGAGAATTTATAATTTTAACCGAACAGTTATTATGTTTACCAAACATTTTTAATGTATCGTGCAGTCAAATAATTTAACAAGCGTTTAATTTGTTCCCAATAAGTTTTAACGTTTTTATTTTTATTACAAAAGCTCTACGAAAATTTATACCTATAAGGAATCCGTTAAGATATATTTAAAAAAAATTCTTTCACTTGATGTAATCTTACAAATTGTTTATGTTTATTGACTTTTGGAAGCAATATATTTTAGTTGAGTAGAAAAAATTCAGACGACTATATAACTTTTTAGCGTACCATACAGACAAAATTCAGCATTTTATTGTCTCATGTTTACAAATTTCTAAATTAATTTTAATTAAACGTCCGCCAAAAAGTAATTTATCGTGCGCCATACAGAATTTCCTGCTAGAATTAAGTATCGTACACCTTTAACATGGAGACACTATTTGCATATATCGAAGGTAAAAATAACTATAAACAGGTTTCAAGTCGGATACGCTATAATTACATAAAAACTTGCGTTTTAAATTTTGCAAAATAGAAATAACGTGTCATTCATAAAATGTGCCCAGGATTTAACTATGTTACAAGTCGAAGACACGTTGCAAACATAAATGGACTCAGTTTATTTTTCGCAGGGGTGTGAACATTTCAAGGTATGAGGTATGACTATTGTCTTGGAATATAGACAAGCCATGTTACATTTAGACATTTTATTAATTTCTAAAAAGCGCTGATGCTGATGACCTTAAACCTTCATGTGTTCGAGATTAGTTTGTCCGCTGCTTTTACCATCGCATGCTTTGATAAGGCTAAGCACTTAAGTATTATACTAGTATGTTATTTACAAAAGTTTACAGCAGCTGTGATAACACCGGAAACATCTTCAATGCCGTTCCAATGAAGGAATATCAACGGGGGAACTAGATCAGGGCTACTGAGGTAGATATAGCCTGTCCTCACAATATACAATTCAAAACATCAGTAAATTATGTGTTTATATATTTATCAAATTATATTGTTGAATACTATTCTTACATATATATATAAATAGCCGAGAAATCGGACTAGTAACAACTGATTCTGATAGACTTATTTACGTAGCGTTTCTCTACAGGGTGTCTTTCCAAATATGACCCAAACATACATTGTTTTAAATGGAACATCCTGTATATTTTTATGCCAATCAACTGCATTATTTTTACCTTCATAATTATATATAATAGTTGCTACTCTATATTTTGAAAATTGTCTGAAAACGTCAAATATATAAAACTGATGTTACAGCAGACGTCTGCGGTTAAGTACCTACGACAATGTAGGTCGCTTCCTGCAAGTCGAGCCGCTTAGGCCGAGCAGGAAGCGACCGAACCTATATATGAAGGAACAGCCAGTTCAATTGTCGGTCATCTCACCTATGGCATACTGACGAGGGCTAACAAGCCCGAAACCGATCTATGTCTGGTGGAGTGGCCGACAAGGGTTCTTGGCTGTTCACACAGATACTGCAGGTGTAATTCAATGCCGGTCGGGGCATTAGCCCGCGGAGTAGTTGTTTCCTGCAGTATCATTTATAGATTTAATATAGATTATATTATTTCCTATTTTAGTTTTAAAATAATGTTTATTGTTTTTTTAAATATTTAAATAAACATTTTATTGCAAATTTTGTTCATGGCTACATTATCTTTTATATAATAGAATACGTATATATTTTATTTCAGTCAATATATACGACTTCTAAGATTAACTAACAAAACTTTATACATTTACCTTTAATCGTTTTATAATATTTATATTTATTACATTATAAATATTTTATTTATACAATAAGCAGCCTTACATCACACTTTTGGAATATCCCTCGTATATAAATATTTCCAATTGGAAATAAACTACTTTTTTAAGTCCCTCGTA